>JAWZYV010000015.1:0-491655 GCA_038373885.1 Cheiracanthium punctorium
GTTAACACTCATGATTTTTGAGTGTGTTTTTAAGTACATAATACAGTTGGTGGAGAAAAATTCTGATTTTTTTCGACGTTCATAGATAGTTTGCTTGTTTTCAAAACCGTTCATTAGAGTCATATGACAAGAACAAATTATTTAAATAGTCCCTGTTAAAATAACTGTAGCATTTCTTGCTCAGTTCTGTTCTTCATCCAGGCCTGTAAAATGGGTTTTCGTACAATACACGTGTGTACTTTTATTTAAAAAACGGAAGTAAAAAGTAGAGTATGTATATTAAATTTCATAATTTCGAATCACAAATGTAAGTTTTTTTAAACTATTTTTTTTATAAGCTTTAAGCAAATTATTGATTGTAAGAACAATAATAAATGTTAGTTTTACCAAAGTCCTTTCGAATTTATGAACATTGAACGTAAAATAAAAGTACTATTTTTTTTTTTTTTTTTTTTTACTCTACAGCAATTCTAGTATTAAAACACCCCAAATAAAAAAGGCCTCTTGTTTATGAGTGTTCACAAAAATAAATGACTGAAGAAATATACATAGACAGAGAAAATTGTGGTTGCGGATGGTACGATTAGTTATTATTATTATGTATTTTTAAATTTTTTCCTTTTTCTCGTTCTAACGTATTTTAACCTACCATCCCCTTTTAGTAAATTCAATACTATCTCTTCATCTCAGTTTTTACTGAGCTTTAGTGAGATTGTTTTCGAGTTTTTGTTACGCAATTTTATGTATACACTAGCCGCCTCAGGCGACCAGTTGGTTCGCCATCTTAATAAATCTTGTTCGGAGAGAATCAATCCTGTTTCCTCACCGGCTTCCGTGGCATTGAAATCTCTCATATTCTGAATGGAATTTAAAATTAAGATGATTACAAACAGGGGCGGCTCTAGGGTAAGTCGCGCCTCCTGCTAACGTAAAAAGGACGCCCCCTTTAATGCTGTACTTAGTTTTTGAGTTCGAAATGACGCCCCTTCGTAGCCGGCTGCCAGATGCGATGCTTACCGTGTCGGGCGCCCCTGGTTACAAAAGTAAAATCCCAGCAAACACACGCCTGCTGGCGGAGTACCTTGCCAGTGCCTTTCTGCCTTTACGACCAGTACCGGCCCGGCACTGCAAAAAGTAACTGAATCGTACCAAAAGTGGTCGCCCGAGAAGTACCTTGCCAGAAGCCCGGGAAGGCAACGGCACTCTGCTGGCATACTGCATGTGCCGGCCGTTACTCACAATAAAGGCACTGGCCCATTAAGTTTATAATGCCCAAAATGAAACGGCCGGGTGCCGGCTATTATTAAAAATAAAGGCACTGGCCTGGTACCTTAACAGTGACTACAATGTAATGGCACGGTACGGATTAGTGCCTATTTACAGTAATGCTGTCATAATTAAAATACGGGCCAGTGGCGGATGCGGGGTAGGGGGCTTATTCATCAACCCCCACCTCCACCCGCAAAAAAAAAAAAAAAAAAAAAAAAAAAAAAATCCTTAAGGGTAACATTTTGAAAGATAAAAAACAACATAAAGATAAAAAACAGCAAAATCCGTTGGTCAATCGTTTGCAAATTATGTGAGCCTATCATTTGTGAATTGTGTGCAGTTTTCATAAACTGCAATTTTCTTACAAATTTGCAGTCGCAAAAGATTTTTTTTGTGAGAGAGGCGTTAACACATTTCAAAACCAACATAAAATCTTTTATAAACAGTTTAATTTCAATATTTCAGAGTTAGAGATTTTATAAATGAGTTATAATACTTTATGGTTGATATATGTATATATATGTGTGTGTGTGTGTATGTACTAATCAAAATCTTACAGGAAGTAATAATAAATAAAATTGTACTATGATTACACACATAACTTTAGGGTAACATTTTGCTTTAAAATACGGGCCAGTGGCCCATAATTAAAATACGGGCCAGTGGCGGATGCGGGATAGTGGGCTTATTCATCAACCCCCACCTCCACACCACAAAAAAAAAAAAAAAAAAATTCCTTAAGGGTAACATTTTGAAAGATAAAAAACAACATAAAGATAAAAAAACAGCAAAATCCGTTGGTCAATCGTTTGCAAATTATGTGCGCCTTGTCATTTGTGAATTGTGTGCAGTTTTCATAAACTGCAATTTTCTTACAAATTTGCAGTCGCAAAAGATTTTTTTTGTGAGAGAGGCGTTAACACATTTCAAAACCAACATAAAATCTTTTATAAACAGTTTAATTTCAATATTTCAGAGTTAGAGATTTTATAAATGAGTTATAATACTTTATGGTTGATATATGTATATATATATGTGTGTGTGTGTGTGTATGTACTAATCAAAATCTTACAGGAAGTAATAATAAATAAAATTGTACTATGATTACACACATAACTTTAGGGTAACATTTTGCTTTATTGTACATTTTGTTTAGATCAAATTATTTCTTAAATCTTAGCTATTCTGAAAAGAAATTTTCTGTATCTATATCTGTTGTATATTGCATGATTCAAATTTTATGGAGGAAAGTACTTTTATACACTAAAATAAGTATCATTAGTAACATCACCGACTTAAAAAAAGTCACCAGTTTAGTAGCCATTTTCTCAATTTTAGTTCCCAAAATAGTAACATTTTTGAATGATTTTGTAGTTAAGAAATAAACATGCTTAATTTAGCTTCATTTAAGAAGGATTGAATAAAATGATAAATTTAAAAACTTCATATATATATATAACAGAACATATAATACATTTATTTTTATAGCACGATTAAAAAACAGATTAGAATGTTTGCTGAAAGCTCAGTAGCAGCTTTAAAAAAAAGGGAGTTGACAAAAACCAACACCAGATTTTCAAATGAGTCGCCTGGAGTATGGTACAAGTAGCCAAAACTTGAAAATAGTATGAAAATGACGTTTTTTGGTTCAAAAAGTCGCCTAATCTTTAAGTTAGTTGCTAAATTCACCAGTGTATACCGTGCGTACATAAAAACAGTAAAAGTAAAAATTTCCCGACTGTTTAAAAAATGTAAAATCCAATTCTAAAACTTCCAATTGAAATCCACTTTCTGTATCCATAACCAGCAAGATATCACTGCAGAAGCAAATCTTATTATAATTATTATTTCTCCTAACAGAGATATCTTACTAGTCTATAGCAATAATCTTCGCGAAAGTCTGCAACAACAACCGGAAAAACTGTATCCTGAAAAGCATATTTCATAACTGGCTTCCCGCTCAACGTTTCAAGATTTGCAAAACGAAATGAAACATTTGCAAACGAAAAAGAAAAAACAATGGGAGTGAAACAAAAAGCCTTAACTTACATACTTGGCAGTGCAGCGCTAACACAAAATACGCCAATATATAAAAATAGGCGAACGCATCCAGAGCGGTTAAGAATAAATCAATGTATTTAATTTAGTAAACAAAAACAATTAGGCGCAGAAATTTAAAAGGTTTACCAAAACGTGTCAGTGAAGAACAACTCTTCCCTTCTGCCTGTAGAAACAGGTTTATCCTTCCCTCCACAGCGCAGCGCGTGTCTTGGCACCAAATGCTCTGTATCCATTAGTGTTTGTTTACACGCCTCCCGGTATACGGCACTTCGCCAGCACGACGGGTACCCGGCCGTCATTTTGCGGGCAGTTGTGTGTTTGCTGGGATGGTTAAACGATAAAAACCTACAAAAAGGTGCAACTTGTTTTCGTCCTATATTAATTCTGAAGAGCTTCTGCCTTTACCAAAAAAGGGAAAGAAGAAAAAAAAAAAAAAAGAAAATCTGAAACACTTTCAGATTTTAAATACGCACTAAAGTGCTATATATTAAAAGCGTATTATAATCCATGGGTCTTACCAATTTTCCGATAAATTGCGGCAAGCGCTAGAATCATCTCCTCAAAATCGCATATCAACCCTCTTATTTTTCGCTTCTTTTATTTAAAAAGTTGCACATTTTAGTCTCGGAAAATTTCCAAATCCTGTTTTTCTTTTGAGTGTAAAACATTTCATTCTGGCTCTGATTTCACATGCACGCGATATCTTAATTAAAAAATAACCTTACAAATAATCTAAACAAAAAAATAGTTTTTCTTTTATTTTTACTTCAAGAGTCTGAATCATTTAATAAATTCGCCAAATATGGCAACCTGGGTGTGCTTAATCCTCCCTTTTTCCACTGTGGAGTTACAATTGCTAAATAGCGGAGATAAAAAAATTAGCCTTTTGCGACACTTTTTTTTATCGATATCTCCTAAAATAATTCGAATTTCGAAAAAACCGCTTCGAGGTATGTCGGGACACGTCCTGGGGGATTTCCATACAAAATTTGGTAGGTCTAGGATCCCCCGTCTAGGAGCTAGGCGGGACCCAGACAAACTAACTAACGGACTAACATTTTACAGTCTGTTTTATTTATATAGATAAACTAAAATTATAGTGAAAAGTGTTTTATAATTGGTACGTTTGGCATGATTTATCATTCTTGTTTTGTTTCTTCAGAATGAAAAATTTCTGTTTCATTCCTTTTGCATTTACCGTATTTACTCGTGCAAAGCGCGTATAACCCGCCCCCTCTACACTTCACGAGAAAAATTATTTTTATTTATCTATTTAACGTATGAATAACTCGCATTGTAAATTTGACATGGTAACAAGGTGATTCTCTTAAGCCGTTATCAGACGACGCATTTTCGCCCTTCAAAATGCTCCTACAACTCTTTCGGCTTTCATTTTTCTTGTCAAAAGCAAGGTATAGGGTTGTCTTGCAAGGCAAGAAAACGATCTGGTGGATTGGCACGGGGTTGTCGATTTGGCGACGTTATCGCTCGTTTTGTGACAAAACAGTTATTACGTCATCGCTGTTTTTGTTACAAAAATCACTCGTCCTGTCGCGCCCCGTGCATTCGAACATTGACATTGACGGTGGAATTCGAAGGTTCATTTTTAAGTAAATACAGTAAAAACGTTTATAATGGTTTTTGATTTGCACATCGGAAATAAAATCGGCTTCTATTTCCGCCGTCCACATTGCAGGCATGGAGGTCGCCATCTTGAATGAAGGTGTGGACAGTGTCTAGAGCTCTGATTGGCTGATTTCGCCATTCATACCAAACATTTTTCAACATTGTTCGAAACAGTCCGGTGTCAAGGGAAATACTATCATACAACGGTTTTCGCCTGACTGAAGGGCAAAACTGCAGTACAAAAGTGTTGTACGTGCATTTTGCAGTGCGTAGAGCTCTCGTGTGATAGCACCTTTAGACTTGCTCACCTTTTTGGTTTTAAGCATATCTTGCCCTCAGAGTACTGTGCTCTCAAGCAAAACCCCAAAATCAGTGACCGAGAGAGCAGAGCAACGACTCGAAAAATTTTACATTGATATTTTACATGTTAACAGCTGTAATCTCCGGCTATGTAGTTACGCTGATCCCTCACTCAGTGACTCTCTAACAATTCCTGTTGAACCCTTCGAAGCTAAAACTTTTACCGTCATTAATCCAAGCAGATTGAACAGTTAATGCCTTAAAAAGTAACAAACATCTACACCGTTTGAACGATCCGCTTGAAATGTTTCATAATTATGTATAAAAATATAGAAAGCAATCTGCGCTATTTTAAAAATCTGAAAATCCACCCGTTCCCTCATTTTTAAGCGATTTTTAGCTATTTTCAGCTCCATTTTATTTCGGAGAGTCAAAAAAGTGAATCATTTGCTTAACAAAATTAGCTGTAGCAATTAACATTGACGTCCCATTGAAGCCACAATCATCAGGCTTTGAAGGGAAAATTGTGATTCCAATTCGCTTAAAATAATTTTTCCAGATTACTAAGTTTAATTTTTTTCACAAATAAAATGATTTCCTCTGCATGAAGTATTGATATAAGAGAAGCTGTTCCCACAAAACGAAATCGTTCGAATGCGAAAAGTTTTCGCTTGTATCCAAACAGCATAAAATTCGATTTCGGTATATAATAAAAATTGAATATAAAGTTATTTAGTTAAGTGGACAAAAGTTATAAATGCACAAAAGGGGGAAAACGGGAAACCTTATTTTGATGTTAACCTTTTTTGTAACAATACCTAATGGAATCGGAAGACAGTTATGATAAAATAAGAGAGAATAATATGGAATATATACTAGGCTCACTCTGAAATTTTTGAGGTACAGCTGAAGGGCACAAGTTAAACTTACCGAATTTTATTAGTGCTGAATGTAATACCCTCAAACATCAGTACACTTTTGTAGGCGAATTTTCCAAAGTTTAAAAGTCTCAAACCATTCATTTCCTGGAATCGATTCAAAATATGCTTTTACAGCCTCATTCATCTCATCTTAGGAATGAAATCGGCGACCACGTAAATTTTTCTTCAGGTTAAGAAATAGCCAAAAGTCATACGTAGCAACATCAGGGGAATAAGGTGGATGTTCTAATTACTTTGATGTGTTTTCGTTCAAGAAATTCCACAGTCAATTTTGCCGTATGAAAATATACATTTTGTAGATGAAGCATAAGTCCCCTTACCTTAGCTTCTTAAAGTATTTCAGGAAGACAGTTAGTGACAGTTAATTGTATAAGTTAGCTGTAACTGTCTTCTGTCCCTCCAGCTTTGATGACTTTGACCGACCCCGTATTTCTGAAGAAAACGGCATACATTACATTTTCCATTGCTTGTTGTCTTTTTCACCATTGTTGGTTTGGGGGTCATCTTCAAAGACCTCTATACTTTACTTTCTGGACGCGTTGGAACGTCAAAAACGGTATGTATACGTTTCATCACCAGTTACGATTTTAGAAATAAGGCGATGTCCACCGTCGTCACAAGCAGTTTTAAGGTTTCTTTGCAGATTCTGACACGTTCCGCTTTTAGGTGTTCTTTTAAAATATGGAGGATTCCAAGGACAAATTAATTTTTTTTCAAATGTAGTTCTTCATGAATAATTTTATGT
This sequence comes from Cheiracanthium punctorium, assembly GCA_038373885.1. Lineage (NCBI taxonomy): Eukaryota > Metazoa > Arthropoda > Arachnida > Araneae > Cheiracanthiidae > Cheiracanthium > Cheiracanthium punctorium. The sequence continues at coordinate 6,943 of JAWZYV010000015.1, forward strand.
AATAGCTGCGAATCCAGTGTTAAGTTCCTTCTGTATGATTTGGAAAGTGCAGCGATTATCTTCGATTAACATTTTTCGTATGGTCGAAACATTTTCTGGGACCACAGCTGACAAGAATTCTTCTTGTATGTTTCTTCATCCTGGAGAGAACTTCGACCTCCACGAAATTTCGTGAACCATCTGAATACAGCAAGTAGCACGAGATTGGAGCTTTGTTTTCAAATGCCGATTGTGCATTTTACAGGCATTCTCGTTGATTTATAACCTTACTTTAAAATCATAGAAAATCATAGAGCGCGGTTAAAGTTCTCACGTTAATTCCATTTTCCTTTCTTTCAAAATTTATTCTAGGAAAGATCAATTGCAATTGTTGCCACAAATTATCGTCTGCGACCATAAAAGAGTTCAAATTTACATTTTTAACAAAATCTTTTTTTTTTCTTCTTGTTCTTCTTTCGGTTATCGTCTGGCACTGCCTCAAAAGTTTCAGAGTAATCCTTGAAAAAAGTAGAATGAATAGCTAGTGGTAAGACGGTAGTTTTAACAAGATAGTGGAGTCTTAGTTTTTATTTTAAGGAGTTCTTACTATTGTAAAACGTCTAATTGATATTAGTATATATTTTGGGTTGTCAGTTTTCTAAAATCACCAATACTCTGCATTATTTTACTGCAAAGGATTTTTTTATCTAACACCTATTTAGCCTCGTTAGCCTTGTTCATTTATCTCAACAGGCGATTTTTTCAGTTGATAATTGACAAAAATTTGACTTGCAGGGGACTTTAAAACAAGTGACTCTGTAATTTCCAATGAGATGGATGGAAATGAAGGCGATATGATTTAAGAGGACATTGATTGTCCCAGTGATGACAAGGACTTTGATGAGGACGGTGGTAGCGGCTATGAGAATTATTACTGTTTATAAATAACGTTACTAGTACTGTTGTATTGAAGAAGTGCAAAGAGTAAAATAAAGACGCATCAAAACTACTACTAAATAAGATTTTTTCAGTCTTTATTTTCTTATTTCAACTAATTTCGTGATTTCTATATATCCTGCAATTACATGCGGCAGAATAAAATATATTCAGTGTTTAAAGCGCATACTGAGTTCTTGCCTTAATTTTTTTTTTTTTTTTGGGGGGGGGAAATTGTATGTTTGTTTGTGTGATATATCCGCGTTTCTCAACCTGTGGGGCACGACACCCAAGGGGGGAGCAGAGCGTTTGCAGGGGGGGGCGCGAGAAAACCAAAGAGCAAGTAGTGATGCGAGTTTTTTAAAAACTCTTTTATTCTCATTTTTACCCAAAAATATATCCATTTCCGCTTAAAATGTTCATTCAAACTTTACTCATAACATTCTTTTGTAGAAAATTCTACTGAATGTTCATTGCTAAAGATTAAAAAACTGAATGTATGCTGAAAAATGTGAGGGAGGGGGGTTGCCACCATTATTTAGCTTTAGTTGGGGGGGCGATGTTAAAAGGTTGAGAACCGCTATGTTTTGACAAGCCTACACTTTGACCATCGTGTAGGCTTGCCCCTTTCTCTTCTCCGCCCAATGCTTAGGAAATGGGGTATGCCTTGGGCGGAGGATATTTTAAAGGATTCTGACGCATCAAGTTACATCTGGAGAAAATCCCACAAAAATCCAGACCGTTAGATCGACAACAGTGCAATAGTCCTGAACCAGAGACCTTCATATTTCAAGCATCTACCAAGTTCAGTGTCTTATCCACTCGGCCATGGTCGGGGGACGTATGTTACACACGAGTAAATACGGTACTCCAAAAATTTACACTTTCTTGATTGTGTGTCGATTGATGATTTTCCCGTTGAAGAAGGGTGGATACCCTTTACCATCCGAAATGTAAAGATAGTGTTTTTTTCTTCTGTTTATGTGTATCTATGCAATGTTATTTGTTACTAACAATTTTCAGTGAAGTGCTTTGGATATCGGTTTGTTTAACTGTTTGTTCTCTAACTGCCGTCATAACTGTATCAGTGTGGAACATTTGTACCTTATTCCTATATATTGTGCCATATACACTATTGAAAATGGTGTATGTAACATTTAGAGTTCTTTTACAAGACCACGTAAATAATTTCGAGACATCACACTCATGGGCAGTTTTTGTTCTAAGTGTATTTTAGAAACATTCATCTATTTCAAGCAAAATAAAATTAATAAATGTTGTTAAGGATTTTAAAAAAGAATGCTCAGAATCGAAAATAGTGTACGTATAATTTTTAGTTCTTTTACAAGAGAATTCAAAATCATTCCAATACAATACTGCCTATTGCAGTTTACAGGTATTTATTCATTCGTGTAATGAATAGGTATCTCTAAAGCTATTATAAGCATCTTTTCACAATGCATGAAGTAAATAGATGCTTCTTATAACTTACTCTTCATTTGAAGGGTGCAAATAACATTTAAAGTTCTTTTACAGGGTCACGCAAAATTACATGACTAGTGTTTGTTCGTTTTTTGTTAAGACGAAACTACAAGAGGGCTACCTGACCACGGGGAATTCCTTGAACGGAGGACTTTTTAAGGAATTCTAATGCGTATTCACGTTACAGCTTGAGAAATCTACCCAAAACTCTTGACCGTTAAATCAACAGCCGAGCGAAAGGGCAGAATTCCGGACATTCACACTTCAGCCATCTCCCAGTGTTCAGTGACTTATCCACTCGACCACTGGTCGGCAACATGAATAGTGATGCGTCCTTTTTGAGAATATGCGTAAAATCTCGCCAAGTTTTACGACGGTGCATCGCTTACCACTGATCGTCGCATATTGATAAATCTCCAAATTTGGCTCATAAACGATAGATGGCAAGTGGGTTATTATTAATGCTTTTGGCATTATTTATCCTTTATGCTATCGATATAGGTTTTAATTTAAAACACATTTTCAAAAAATTCTAAAACGCTATTAAGGAATAAGGATAGTTTTTAAAGCTCACCCATGACCAGTGACTATGAGGGAAAAGTAAATATCACAGAATATACGCAAACACGGAATCAGTGCTGCAAACGGATAATGGTTAAATGAGTCATCATAACTCATTCAGGTGTCTTAACCGATCAGCCACGTTGGGGGCCCCCGAGAAATGTAAAAATTATTTTTCCTGGTAATGTAAAATGCTGTGTTTCCCGTCCCCACAGATTAAGTCTATCCGCCATTCCCAGAAAAAATTTTAGCGGTTACAAGAAACAGTAGCAATAAACTAAGCAGCATGACGACATGTTATTTTCCAACAGAACGCTTAACTGCACATGAGTAAAGATGTATAATAATTCTCTGTGTGTGTTAACATTCAATAAATAAACGAATAGTTTGTCTTAACTTTTTGCTCTTTTCAGTAGTCGCTATATACATTTGAGGTAAAGCAAACCAGAATTAACTATGAAGAACTGTTTAAAAAATAATAAACGATACAATTAACTATTATAAAGATAAATCATTTCAAACGGAACGACCATGAAACACTCTCCAGTACAACAGCTTTTTTTTGGTCGACAATCATCGGTGTTTAGAGTTAATCTTAACCAGTATTTGGAGATAACCTCAAATAGTTAAGCCCTTAATTAAGTTATTTCAAACGAATCAAAAGTTGTATATGTTGTTAAGGATTACAAAATGAATATATCCATCGGAAACAGTGTCTTATCCCTTATAGTACTTCAACAGGAACACACACACAAATTCCGACACATTACGGTTAATGGAAGCTTTAGAGACATTCATTCATTTCAAGAACATTACCATCCTACCATACAGTTACATAATGGTCCGACGACGGCCATGTGGCTCCCTCAAAAATTGCGCCAAATGACGCCAAGCCTGTTAACGTTTGGTGTACGTATGTATGTATGTATGTAACTCGCATATCTCAAAAACTATTAGTCGTAGATAGTTGAAATTTTGTACATAAGATTCTTGTAACATCTAGTTGTGCACCTCGATGTTTGGTTCCAATCTGCTGGAGAGAACATCCCGAAAGAATTTCAGTACATTAATGCCTATGGACATCTTCAATATATTGTGTCTGTAGTCAGTCATTGTTGGGTCCATGCCCAAAATCTCGCCATTTGTCATCGACTTTTGCGGATTTTGCCTAAATATTGCCAAATCTAACGCCAAAAATAATTACATATTTCGCATAATTCCAAAACTTTTAACCGCAGAATGTTGAAATGTTGTAATTAGAACTGTCGTAACATCTAGTTGCGCATCTCTTTTTTGATTGCAATCATCTGAGTAATTTATTTACAGTGCCACCCAAAAGACTTTAAGGTCTAGGGAAACCTTTAAATCACGTGAAATCTGTGATGAATCACTATTTTGGCTATGACCGAAATCTCGCTATCTCAAGCTTGTCGGCTTTTGGTGAAATATCGCCCAATTAAGTGTCAAAAACAAATCTTTCAAATTTAACCCAGTTTGGAGATATCTCAAATATTTGGTAAGCAATTGCTAAACCTTAGTAACAAACAAAATAAGCTTAAATGGAATGCACAGGAAATATTTGTGGTTTAAATTTTACCGTTCTACTCATTGCCACTTTTAGCTTTCTAATAACGTATCTAAATAAAAATGCTCTCTGGTTGCTAACTTGCTTTTTTTTTTTTTATTTTATTTATTTATTTTTTTTTTTTGGAGGATGTATCGATGTATTATCTGAATGATAAAGTCTCATATTTGAGCAGCAAAATAAGTTCAAGAAATCGATTAAGGTAGTAAAAAAGAATGACTAGTAATGGAAAATGCTCTACATTTTTGTCGGATATATCTCGGATAGTAGTTTTTGATAAAAGATGACAGCTTACATATTTTACCACAAGGAGCGTTACAGTGATCGTTATTTTGCTAGATGAATACTTGCTTCACAACTGAGTATTTGTACGGACTTAAAAGTTATTTAAGAGTGTTTCGACTTTAATTTGTAATACATTTTCTCCCACATATACAGGGTGAATCTAAACTCTTGGACAAAACTTTAAGAGGTGATAGGGCATATAATAAGGAATCCGAATCACATAGCAATGTGTGGTCGACAATATCGTCTTCGTGTAGCTGTTAATAATCACTTTGGAAAAAGTGCTGAAACAACAGTGCACTTTCCTACCATTGTTTATCAGAAACTAATGTATTTTTCTCCGAAAGCAGAAGACTAAAATTCATAGTTTAAAAATTCTATTTTATTTCATGGATGAAATTTTTGGAGACGAGGTTAAGAAATTAGACGAACACTTTAATACTTTTCACAAAGTGATTATTACTGGTTAAGGGAAAACTGCGTTTTTGACTCCACATTGCTATGTGATTCTGATTCTTTATTACGTGCCCTATCACCCCTTAAAGTTTTGCCCAAGAGTTTAGATTCACCCTGTATAAGTACCGTATACCTCCGCGTATAACACGCTCTGGCATATAACACTCAACAATAAATGTAGGCTATGTCAAGCAAAGTATTTTATATTTTATATTATATATTGTATATTCGGTGTATAACACGTACACGAAAAAAATGAAGTAACTTTTCGAAGTTGAAAGTGCGTGCTATACGCAGAGATATACGGTAATTTTTTAAATAAATAAATAAGTTAAAATGCATTTTTAATGAAACTTATAATAAATATTAAAGGGTGTTTTTTTTAAATGAAACTTATAATAAGTACAGCTTGAATAGTTTGACTCACCATAAGTTATGTGCTCCGTAAATTTCTTTATATTCTCTTTTATCCTTCCTTTTCTGGCCTCACCATTTTCGTGATCATTAGTGTGGTTTAGTTAACTATCTGAAAATAATCTTAAAAAAAAAAAAAAAACCGTAATTTACTATACTTTTGGAAAATATATATAGCCCAATTTCCTGTATCTCAATACACAGTTTAGCATTATAGTAACTCAACATGCAGTAAACGTAACATCCATAAAAAATGAAGATAAGTTAAGAGTATTTGAAAAATAACGTGATTAGCTTCATTTAGTTAAGCTAGAAAAATATTTGAAGAACATTTTCTGCTGCGTTCTGCAGAAAATCATATTCTTCATCCTGATTAAATTTTATTTGTGCAGTTTTATTATAACTTAGCAAACAAATCAACAGAAGAAAACTAAAAATGTTTATTTTTAAACTTTACAATGAAACTAGAAATGTTTGCGAAATAGAATTCATAAAATATTAAACATTGTTTAAAAGTTTAATGAGACAAATTTTCGTTGTAAAATAAATTCGGAGACATAGGGAGCAAATTAAAAATATTATTTTCTCGATTAAAATAGTATAGAGAGACAGCCTGCCTGGGAAATACTTTGGAAAAACATTAGCTAAGTGTTCATTAATGAAGTAGCCGTGAAAGCTAGTCTCGTACAAGCGTAACGTTGGCTTCCAAGAGCCTTGAAACAATCCCTTGCAAAAAAAATTAGCGCGCGCTCCTGAGTTTAGACAAAAAAAAAATCTGATGTGGACACCACATGAGTTCCTTGTACGTCTATTAACAGTGGATTTCTCAAGAATCGATTTAAAATATATTAATCGATATTTCAAAAGCTGCTAATCAAAATGGAACTAAATTTTAATTCAAAACTTAAATGAAACGCTAAGATTTTGAGGCCAATTCAAAGTTTTTCGAACCTTATTGATTCTTATGAATTGGACCAAACTTTGTTAATTTTTAATTTTTTTATTGATATATAGAAATTAAAAGAGATTTTTTGGATTGGGGGGGGGGATAACAACCTTGAAAATGCGTATTGGCAACAGCCAAATAAGACTTTATATATTATATAAATTTTAACAAAATCGTTCGATATTTACATGGTATTTTTAATGTTACAGATAGAAAAAGAAGAAGCAAAACATTTCTGCAACGTGAAAAGGCGCAGCTAAATCCAAGAATAAAATTAGGTGTGGAGAACGTGTTGTGACTGTTCGAATTTGTCAGGAGTTTCAGAATGGAGATTTCTTGTTGGAAAGTGCATCCCTTTTTCAGACCAATCGAAATTACACGACACGAGATCAAAATGTTAATTGAAAATAGTCTACGGTAAAATAAAAGTGGGATATCGATGATACTGATACTCAGTATATCCAAAAAAAGTATTGAAAATAGTTTACACTAAAAAAAAAAAAAAAAAAAAAAAAAAAAGACGAAGAAGAAGACGAGAAGACGAACGAATCTTTGGGCCGAACCAATAATGAAATCAAAATTTATGTGCGGTGCGTCCTATTTATGATTAAAAAATATATTATTTAATGATTCATAATTAATGTGAAAGAAAAGTGAAATAATTATGTGAAAGAGAAATAAGTGACGTAATAAATGAGGAAGAAATAAAGGAGTAGTTATTACTATCTCATCTGGGCTGAGTGACTTTTTAGGAATAGCAGACATTATTCAAGAGCGACCAGTCATAATTTTTAACCAAAGCTGTAATGCTTGTGTAATTTAGGAGTTACTTCATTAATCATAGCTGCCAAGCAATCCTCGGATCTTCCGACGGGAAAATCCTTGTCTCAACTCTGTAAAACTTCGCACAAATCCACGAATACTCCGTAAAATATTTTATGTCAGTCATAAATTTCCAAGCTGAAGCAGTGACAGATTCAGAAAAGTTTCAGAGCGGTAGAGAAAAGTCTGGAAACGCATTTTACAGGAGACAGGTCATTATTTTTCTGTTCTTCCTCTTTTTTTTTTTTTTTTTCCCTATTATTTTTAATCCTGAACGCAGGTTTAACCTTTGCGCTCCATTTTGAGAATTTGCAACGGAGAAGACTTTCCTTCTGTGACCTATATTGCTTTCCAGCCCAATTGTATGCTAATCTGGAGCGTGGGCGGAGCATTCAAAGATCCATCCTGGGAAGAAACACTCATTTGCGGGTAATCCTCTCCATTGCATATTATTGCGAATTTTCAGTCTGTTCCGATTTCCGGCTATTAAAAAATTTTAAAATTCGTATTTTGCGCGTCAGATAGTTAAATTTTGCATTTTTTAAAATCAAAATCGGTTAACTAGAACACGAGATATGGGGTTTTGGGTTTCCCCCGTTTGATTAATATAGCGTTTTCTAGAAATCGTGCCTTAGCTAACATCACTTTTGGGGACTTATTTTTGGCACCAAATTTGGCGATATTTCTCCAAAAAATCGCCACGTTTGGAGACATTTCGCACCCTTGGCGCGATTTTTCCAATGGGTCCTGTAAAAGTAGTTTCACTGCATGAACATCACATAATAGCTGAATATTACTCTATTACGTAATCAAAACTGCCGCTTTACGGGAATCCTTCCCGAAATGGCTTCTTTCAGAATTTTCTAATAGCTTCTGCGGCATCTATAAATACAGGTATGACAGACCTCAAGCGAGTTGTTATCGAGCTTCCCATGAATTCGTATGCTGCATTGCTCTGTGAATCGTGTTAAACTTTGCTTGCTTTTTGAAGACTTGTTTTAAAGTGCTGTTTGTAAAGTCTTCATTGCTGAGTCTTGAGGGGATGCTTACGATTCCCCTCGTGAGTTTCCACTAAATTTTTGCCTGTGGAAGTGGTTTTTTTTTTGTGTGAGAAATACAGCATTTGTTAATGCGTCTGTAGTAAGCGGACTGTTATAAGCACGTCACTGGCTGATTGTTCTACGAAGTTCTAGAAGTAATAAAGTTCGGGTTCCATCCTGACAAGGGCATTCTTTACTAGAACTTTCCACACCAACTGGACTTTAGTACGACGAACCCAGGAAACACTCGGTTATACTTTTTAACAGATCAACAAATTTTTAAGCGAAGTGTGTCTATGGATTGTAAAAGAAAAACAAAATTATTGACCCTTGCAGGCACAGACTTGCGCTTGTACACAGTGACTGACTTCTGGCAGGGCATTCGGGATAAGCGCCCAACAAAGACTAAATTATCCTTTAAAATAAAAAGTTTGCACATTCTTATTTTCATTTAAATCAAGGGACTGGGAATTATTTAATATTAAGTGCGCTTTTTTTGTTTTAGGGCTATGTTATATTAAAAGAATGATATTCATAATTTTTCTGGTATAACTAACCATAGTGATTATATCTAGCTACATTTATTATTATTATTATTGTTATTCTACATTATATTCTACATTCTTTTTAGTACCCATGAGTTGAGTTAATTTTATTTTTTACATGTTGTTTTAAAGAAAAAGACAAAGTTCTGCAGTTTTTTCCAAACTCCAGTTTGCTGCATATAAATAAATAAATAAATGCTCCGATAAAAACATTAGTAAAATAAATGCAAGAGAACTGTGGGACATGAAATTAAGAACTGAAAATTAGTAAATGTTATTATTAAAATATTATTATTATTACCGAACTATTCCATTTCACTTTGTATCTTAATTAAGAATCATTTTCATGTTGTTATTGCATCCCTTTTTGTGTGAGGTAATATGAAAGTTGCTTCGTGCAGTATAAAGAAGCTTTCGTGAGGAGGGGGCCCCCATGAAACTTTTGCCCTGGGTCCCCATTTCTGTAAATCGGTCCCTTCTTGACCTTTTTGTGTTTTATAGCATTGCCCCTTGAGAAATCTTTAAACTCCTGAAATTTCATCTTTATGCTCCTGAAGCAACCTGAAAAATGTTAGAGGAAGTATGTGTTTACCAGCTGCTATCTTGCGGTCATGGCTCGAGGGCGTAAGTTTATAATAGTGCAATTCTTGCGACCTAACTGTCAAGCATGCACAAATACGGTCTGTTTGAGGATACCGGGGTGATTATTTTTTGCTACTCATAGATAGATTTATTAATGAAATATTGTAATCGAAATTTATATATTTTTTGCAAAATGTTCATGAAGTTTTAATTAAAATTCAGCAACTTCTTTTTGTAAGAAATTCATACACACCCAAAAGTATAAGAGCTTTGAAAAAATGGCAAAAATGCCAAACGTTTTTTTTTCTTTCTTTCTTTCTCAAATTTCGAGCAAGAAAGAATGTTTCCTATGGAATTTAGGTCAAGGGCTGAGGTTTAGCCGTAATGTAATATTATTCTATTTTATTTTAATTTTTGTCTTTAGATGTATAATTTGAGTCTGAAACATTATCTGAATTTGAACTTCCATTTCGGCCCTTAAACTGTCCTCAACGGCCAGCCTCGATTCCATGGGCGCCGGCAGCATAGGGCAAGGAGGGGGACTTGCCCACCCCCCTAGATTTTTGTATGCAGGGTTTTCCCTTGCTTTTTTTTTCTTTTCAACATGGTAACCATACTTTTAAGTAGTCTTTGCCCCCCCCCGGGAAATATTCTGGCGTCGCCCATGCTTGATTCTCAACTTTAATGGGACTCGGCAGAAGAACTGACAGATGGAACGATAGAGAGATAAATAAACTAATACGTAAGCGTTGAGTAGGGCGCCTTCAATTTCTTCAATTTTCTAATTTTGTTTGAAAACCTGAAGAAAGTTAGCCCTAATGACTCTTGAATATGTTATATCCCCGTCTCCCCCCACCCCCCAATAAAAATTAATTAACTAACTAGTTAATTAAAAGTGCAAGAGAATTCGGTCATGCTACGTTTGTGAACCAAAATTAAAACTACTTTTGAACTTATCATAAAAATCCGATAATACAACCCCCCCCCAAAAAAAACACCTCAGGCCCGGACTTGCTCCTTTGGGGGCCTTCTGCTAGAGATCGAAAAGGGGTCCCTTACTGGGGGCCCCTTTGATATTAAAATAAATAATAGAATACTTTTATTTTTAATAGATGGGCACTTGACCATGAGCCGCTACTAAGGTCCGAAGTACTGGTCTCTTTATTATGTAGGCACCTGATAGGTGGACCATGCGTTGCCTCCTATGATGGGGACTTTGACGAAATAACTCTCTAGCCCATACCAGGAATCGAACCCGGACCCGTGGTGTGGTAAAATGGTTCTCTAGCCACTACACAGCCCGGGTGGCAAATATTAGAATATCTAATATGTAATAGTTGAAAATAATATTAGACTATTATAATAAAATTATTAAAATATGTAATATTTGATAATTAGGCTTACGTGCCTAAAAAACCACATTCAACTATTTTAAAGCTGTTGGGGCCCTTGAATCTTCGGGGGGGGCTCACTCCGCGGGGTCTGTGGGGACCTACTCTATGCCTGAAGTCACCAGACGTCCTGCTTTTGGCGTGACAGTCCTGATTTTTTACCTATATGTCCCGCTGTCCCAGAGAATCTTAAAATGCTCCGATTTTCCATTCCTGTCCCGCCAAAGTCCTGCTTATGAAAAATGAATAAATAAATGTAAAATAAATTGAGAATAAATTCACACGAAAATGATTGTGTTATTTACTAATTGTAAGTTTTTTGTTGCTTGTATTTAACACCGGTTTTCTTTTATTGCTGAAAATGATTGTTTTATAATATGTATTAATACACACCTCTAATCAATGGATGGCGATTCTACAGTTTATTGTTAGAAAGCAAACTATTTTGGAAATTTATCCAAAAATTAACAGTAAAATTATTTAAAACCTAAGTTTATATAATAGGCCTATTTTACTTGTATACCCGCTATATTTTTTTCAACTCTTTTATCTCATAAAAGTAGAAACCGAAATTATATGTAAAAAAAAAAAAAAAAAAAAAAAAAAGCAAATCATCTTGATGGGGGGGGGGGGGGGCGATTAATTTCTAACCCCTCCCGACTCTGCGGTTTAGAAGTGTCCTGATTTCCGGTTCCAGAAAAAATTGATCACCCTTTACCCTATACCACTGTGTAAAGGCGTTATAGTAATTGGAAATAGATTATCAAATTACCCTGTTATATTACTCTGATATATAAATTATTCTAATTATAAAGTAGCATATCCATTATGGGGAAACCAGTACGCCCCCCCCCCCCCCTGGAGGCCCTCGGCAATCGCCGACCATCCGGGCGCCTGAAATAAGTGATAAGTTGGAATAATAAATCCCTTTAATGAGTAGTCTCCCCCCCCCCCCTCCGAAAAAAAAAAAAAAGAAAAGAAAAAAGCTCACAGGTGTTCAGGAAAGCAAAACCGAGCGAAAGCCGAGTAAGCAATGTATTAATTTTGCACCGGTAGTGAAGTGAATCTACCCTAGAAACAGCCGGTACGTTCTCCTGCGCAGCGCCGGTGACGCATCGCCGTGACGTCATCCCGAAAGATGTTAGAGGCACAAGAGTTGATTTTTCTCCAAGCCAAACGATCGCATGCGAGCACCTCCATCAGCTGATAACTTAGTAACAGCGGTCGTCCTCTTTTTCGAAAAGAAAGGAGAAAAGGACTGCTTTCTAACTCTCTAAATTCACTGCTAAGAGCAATATCTACTCATTTATATTTTCGGCTCTCTTCTGATTTGCATCGGCTGAAGTTCTCCACAAAAGGGGCCCCCTCAGTTACGAGAGAACCAAACCCAAGAGGTAGGTCATACGTGATTCGTGTCGGTATCTTTTTAACGTTCTCGTTTGTGTTGACTATCTTTCCTTTTTACCTGATCTAAAATTTTGACAGTTAAGTGAAAAGCGTTTCGTTTCGTTTCTATTCTTCTATTTTTGTGTGTGTTTTGTTTTTTTATTTTATTGCTTAACTTTCGGGGTTTTTTTTTTGGGGGGGGGGGAAATTTCGTGCCGGTTATTTTATGCTGTGAAGACACGGAATAGAAATTATTTTCTTTGTGTTTGAAATCGATATTATGATACGGCTTGTATTGCGATCGATTTTTTCGTGATTAAATGATTTTGCATGCTTTTGGAATTTTGTAAAAAATTCATCTGGTCTGCAGAATGAATTTCCATTTCCATCAAAACAGGAAAACTTGAACGGTTTCGTATAAAAACCTGTTTTATGGTGTTTAATATAACGAGTATAATTAAATTCAATAACAAAAACATTTTTCTTCTTTAAACTTTCTTTTGATTTTGTTTTTTAATGAGTTCAATAACTCCTTCACTGGATATTAAATTTGGTAGAATCCATGCTTACAAACAATTTCTCATTTTTTATGAAATGTAACACATTGTAATTAGGTGCGATACCGCAAATTTGATTGGAACTTGGTACCCATAGATTTAGATGGCCTGCTACATATATACTGGCCTCTAATCTTGAACGTGTAATGCCTATAGTTCAATTAAAACCAAAATTAAACAGTGAAAGTGTTAAATGTAAATAAATATTAATACAGAATGTCTTTGTAAAGTTTGAGGTTGGTGAAATTGAATTTTCCTGTTACACAAATAGTATTTTTAAATGACTACATAATTTTTAATTAAAATGTTAAATACTACTGTTAGTAATAAGGAAATATTGCCTTTATTAAGATTTAGTAGTATCACGATTTTATAAACAACTCTAATGTGTTTTCCCATTATAATGAATGTTGTTTTTTTTCAAATAACTTACAAAATGTGAAATAATAAAAGTTGCGAAAAGTAAATGCAAGTACCTCTTTTGTAGCGGTTACATTAATAATATTCCTCCTTGTTTTACACATTCGCAATTGACTCCATAATTCTTATACAATTTTAATAAAATATCTTAAATATATACATTCTAAACAAATTCTTTATAATTTTATTTTTAAAACAATACAGTTTGCACAAACACATCTCTATGAGTGCACATGTTTTTAATTCGAAAATTACTCATGTTTGTTATATTTATAATGGAAATACTAGGAATGAGAATTTATCTTTTGTGTTTTTCTTTCTGTTATATTTCCTCTTAAAGAGATTTTAAATTAAAAATTTTAAATTATTAAAATTTTTATCGTTGCAGATTTATGAAATTTAAAAATTAAAATTAAAAATTAATTAATTTAAGGCACTTTCTTTGGGGGGAAATGTACTTTTTATGCTTTAAAATTGCACTTTTTAATCTTTAAAAAAGTGTTTTAATCACAATGTGTCAAAAAAAATTCTCAAATTTCAAATAATTGAAGCAAACAGTAATTTTTTTATTGATGTTGGATACTATGAATTAATTTGTGCAGTATAAATCCAATCAATAACACACACACATAAAAAAAGGGTGTGTAAATGTTTTATAGTGATAACAAAAGAATTCATTCTGTATGTTTTTATACGTTAGTTATTTCTGATTTATTTAAACGATCGCGAATATTTTCGTAATTTAAACTTTGTTTCAGAAAAATGTATTACATTTTTGAAAGCCACTGGCATTTTTCGTCTACAGTCCAATTCGCAGGCCGTTAAATATTGACTTCACAATGCCTTTGTGAAAGAGGTCGTTGACGTGCATTTCGAAATTGCTTTTAATATTACGTCATTGCTTTTAATATTTGTCATTATGCGAATGCATACATTTATTACTGATGTGAGGATTTTTTTCTAGTGGTAGACATTATTTGGCAATGTGTTAATTACAACATAGAAGTTCGGATAGCTAAAGACCGGTTATGGATAACACACAGTCTTCAGGGCTGGCTGCCACAAACTTACTGGTTCGTTTACCTGAGCCTAATATTTGACCCAGAGTAACAATTTTATTGGTTCCGCTTAGCTAATTAAATATTTTTTTTAATATGCATCTAAAGGGTTTTCCGATAGGGATGATGCAATTTTAAATGGCTAGAATGTCAACACTGCGTATTCTTTTTTGACATTTCTTATGTCATTTGTGTTTAGTATGCTATGCCAATTAATCATGGAAACATACACGCTTGAACAACGTTTCGAAATTATTAAATTGTTCTATAAAAAATCAGTGTTCATACGTGAATAGTGAGAAAAATTTGAGAATTCATGGACGGCATTATTCAGTTCTTGCGATTTAACACCTTGTGATTTCTTTCTTTGGGGATACGTTAAGTCACATGTTTATGCTGATAATCCAATAACAATTGAGCCATTAAAAAACGACATTGAACGTGTTATTCGTGAAATAGCATCAAATTTACATGAAAGAGCGGTGGAAATGGGGTTGACAGAGTGCGGTATGTACAGAGAAATCGTGGTGCTCACATGAACGATATTATTTTTCATACTTAAGGCATAACTTAAGGCATACTTAAGGCATACTTAGGGCAAGTTTTCTAATAAAAAATAAAAAAAATTGTGTCTCACTGAATAATTTATGTGTTTTGTTTTAATTTTTAAATTGTATCACTCTTAATGGAAAACCCTTTACAAAGAAATATTTTATCAGGGAGAAGGGCAGTTCACTACTCAGTAGTTGTTCGTTGTCTTTCCACACCCCTTTCCCCGAAATAAAGGTACAGTGAAAGCCTTCAAGAGGAGCATTTAACCATTTGAGGCGCAACCCTTTCCCAATGCTGAAAAAAGGGCAGCCGTTGCCATCGCTCGACTTAACTACCAGCAAGATGGCGGACGATCGAAACGTTCATCGCGTGCCACAGATCTACAGACCCTTTTTTCACGACAGCTGGCTGTGCCGCACAGCTAGTCTACGGCACAGATCACTTTTTTTGTTTTAGGACTATGTGTTAGGGCTAGGGCACAGCCATCTGTCGTCAAAAAAGAGTCGCTGTGCCGGCACAGCCAGCTGTCGTCAAAAAAGAGTCTGTAGATCTGTGGCACGCGATGAACATTTCGATCGTCCGCCATCTTGCGGGTAGTTAAGTCGAGCGATGGGAACGGCTGCCCTTTTTTTGAGCATTGGGCAATCGATCCAGCCGTTTTCTCATGCTTCCATTTTCCAGCAGATGCCAGTGCTGTTACAAATAATCGTGGCCATTTTTTTTGACGGGAAATGACGTGCTCAAAAGTAAAGGATTCTCTCGTGGAGCTATGTCATCCGCAACTATTTTTATGTAAACCCAATCTATTCTTCGTGACTGGCAACAGTCAAAACGTCAAAGTTCGGTGTTCAAAGAGTGGGAACACTGCGCGTTAAAGGGTTAAGGGAGGCTGTCCCGTATTTGCGTACTGAATGGAAGAAAACCAGGAAATCTTCAACCGGGCATTTTCGTGGAAGAATGAACTAATCAACTAATTTCTTAAAAGACATTGCAAGTAAATACATTTGTAGCATGCTTTCGAAGTAGTAAAACTTGGGCTAATCGCGTGGCCCATACTTTTACAGTTGAACCATCGCGAAATAAATTAAGCAATAGTTTTTAGCTTGATTTTGTGATATTTTATTATTCAACAATACATTATTTGTAAAACCAAAACAAATGATTCTTAACATCAGAGACGTAAATAAATATGGCGGTGGAACTAGTGAGTGGGCCATTGGGGGGGGGGGGGGTTCTGGGGTCCTCCCAAAATTTGGATTTTCTTGATTGGATGTGATTAATCAAGCCTCTTGTGAGAAATACTACGTTTCCTACCTTTTGCTACCTACCTACCTACCTACTACGTTTCCTACTTTGTTTTTGGGAGGAAGTGCCTTACAGAAAAAGCAAATATACATATAGGTTTCTAGCCTGGGGCGGTTTTCTTCTGATGTAACATGAATGCACGTTAGAGACCTTTAAAAGTCTTTTTCTCGAGGCATTCTCTCTCCGCCCTCATCTTTAGGAAGATGGCCCTTGTGTAACTTTGCCTTAGCCAAAAATAAGAACAAACACGTGAATGTCTCGCAGAACTTTCTCTGTTTCCTCTTGCGAAGACCCAAAACAATAATGACAAAAACTTCCGTTCCGTCTCGCACGACAATTGTCAATCTCTGTCTCGTCTCGTCTCGCATCCCTCTCTGAGAATAATTCAATTTTGTCAAAGTGTTTCATTAAAATTTGTAAAATATTTTTAAAAAGCGATTGCAGTCTATTGCAATCTTTCTGAAGTCCAATTGAAATAATTGTTTGAAAGTCGCATTATTTTGCAAAGTTTTTAGCAATTCAACTGGGAATTATCAAGTTTATTGACTATATAATACTAAGAGCACTCTGTCTGATTCTTTTTTTTTTATGTTTGACTATTTATACCAAATAAACTCAAACTTTTAGAATCAAAATATCAACAATAAATATGTATTTAGAAAAAAAGAAGAACAAGAAAAATTATTTTTCTCCACGAATAACTTTACTGTCTCCCCTTCATTAATTATAAAAAGAATGTTTCAAGTAAATTCTGCTCGCTAAGCGGTAAATCATATTTCTTAAGATTAAATTTCAATTTTTTTTTATATCTCGTAAGATGAAGAACTTGAACTGAAGTAGAACAAAATTTTTTTTCTTCCATCATTAAAAGTTTAGATATAGTTTTCTACAAAAAGAAAATAATAATAATGATAAATAAGGAAAAATAAGGAAAATAATTTAAAAAAGTAAAAATTCAAAAGATTAATAAAGCAAAATCTGAAAAATAATGTGAGAGAGATGATGGAAAATTAAAACTGTTTTTAAACTCATAGACTTACGAGAAAGTACTTTTTAAAAATTTGTTTAGCTGTATGGACAAACTTTTACGGTGTATAACAGAGTTAAAATATTTCATACTATGTGTAAATAATTTGATGTTTTTTTTGACAGGTGTTCCGTATGAAAAAGTCTTTATTTTGATTAAAAATTTTCAAGGACATTTGAAAAATTAATTTAAATTCCAGTTAACAAAATTTTTAATATAAACCTTAAAAAAAATTATGCCTCTTCCGCTTATAATTTTTTCCCACCAGAAAAATATAGCTTTTTTCCTTTCTTTTTAAATAACAAAATATTTTCTATTAATTTCCTATGGTGTAGAATTTTTTATCACATCTTCAGTCTATTGAAACTGAAAAAAAAGACTAAGTTACCGTTAGAAATGTTGTTTATAATTTATTTTAGTTCAATGGTTTCTTTCTTTTTTTTTTTTTTTCCTCAGCAAAAAAATAGCATAATCAATTAGCTACCTGGTTGTTACAAAATTTCTAAAATAAATTATTTTAAAATGCCTGACAGGTACTCATTAAGATGCTTAGAAAAGAACTAATCTCAAGGACAAAAAATCTAGATTATATAATAAAGTAGCAATCTTTATGCTTGGAATCTGGTAGGATTTTCTGCCGTCATCTGTATACAAGGTCACTTAAATAAAAATAACAAGAAACACCCAAAAAGAAACTGGTATTTAAAAGATGAAATAATTAAAACTTTATAAAAAATAACACACATGAAATGTACTTACCAGACTGTACGCGCGTTTCGGAAAAAAAAATTAAAGTAAAAATTAAAAACTACCTTTTGACTTTCATTAGCAGACGTCCATACACAGTGAAAAGTGAACACTTTTCTGCGACTCTGTGTATATACGCTATGTGTAAATAATACGTCCATACACAGTACTTACACATTATTTACACGTAGCGGCCGCATTGTTGTTTTTTAACCCTTTAACGCGCAGTGTTCCCGCTCTGGGAACACCAAACTCTGACGTTTTGACTGTTGCCAGTCACGAAGAATAGATTTGATTTCTATAAAAATAGTTGCGGGTGACATCAGGCGCGTAGCCAGGAAAATTTTTCGGGGGGGGGATATGAAGTTATATGTGTATAAATAGACGGAATTTCCTCACTAATATAAAAATTTCGGTCGGGGGGATATATCCCGATATCCCCCCCCCCTGGCTTCGTCCCTGGGTGACATAGCTCCACGATAATCCCCCTTTAATTTTTAGCACGTCCTTTCCCGTAAAAAAAATGGTCACGATTCTTTTTTAACAGCACTGACATCTGCTGAAAAATGGAAGAATGCGAGAACAGCTGGATAGATTACCCAATGCCGAAAAAAGGGCAGTCGTTGCCATCGCTCGACTCGTGTGGAAACGCATTTTACTGCAGACAGGTCATAATTTTTCTATTCTTCCTCTTTCCCCCCCCCCTATTATTTTTAATCCTGTACGCAGGTTTAACCTTTGCGCTCCATTTTGAGAATTTGCAACGGAGAAGACTTCCTTTCTGTGACCTATATTGCTTTCCAACTCAATTGAATGCTAATTTGGAGCGTTGCGTTGCGCTTAACTCTTTAACGCGCAGTGTTCCCGCTCTGGGAACACCAAACTCTGACGTTTTGACTGTTGCCAGTCACGAAGAATAGATTTGATTTCTATAAAAATAGTTGCGGGTGACAGAATTCCACGAGAATCCTTTACTTTTTAGCATATGATTTCCCGTAAAAAAATGGTCACGATTCTTTTTAAAAGCACTGACATCTGCTGAAAAATGGAAGAATGCGAGAACAGCTGGATAGATAGACCAATGCTGAAAAAAGGGCAGCCGTTGCCGTAGCTCGACTTAACTACCAGCAAGATGGCGGACGATCGAAACGGTCATCGCGTGCCACAGATCTAGAGACTCTTTTTTGACGACAGCTGGCTGTGCCGGCACAGCGACTCTTTTTTGACGACAGCTGGCTGTGCCGGCACAGCGACTCTTTTTTGACGACAGATGGCTGTGCCGGCACAGCCAAATGTCGTCAAAAAGGGTCTCTAGATCTGTGGCACGCGATGAACGTTTCGATCGTCCGCCATCTTGCTGGTAGTTAAGTCGAGTGATGGCAACGGTTGCCCCTTTTTCAGCATTGGGAAAGGGTTGCGCCGCAAAGGGTTAAGGGTCTTGCAGCTGACAATGCGGGTGATCAGAAACGTTGTTTTATCCTGTTAAACGTTCTGTTAAAGGTCACTTCACAAAAGGGTCTCGGTAAAATTTTCAAACGGAACTTCGACCAGACTTAAACAAGTTTTCTTCAATAAAAACTGGACTAAAATTCATCATTGTAACTTTTATGTCATTTTGAATGATTCAAATGTCGGATATTAAAGTATTTGTAATATTTTGTAAATAAACTGTAAACGTGTACTTTTATAACCAGATAATGTAACAAACCATATACATAATAGCGTAGTTCTATAAAGGGTGTCCCGAAAAGGTGGTAACATGGTTTAATTCTTTATCTATTAGCGATAAATGGGCAGTGTAAATTGAAAACTATGTTCAGAATAAGGTATAGGAAAAAAGAATACGTTAAGAAAAAATTCTTCTCGTTCATTTTCACAAGTTAGACTTTTTAAGTTTGTATACGACCCTCATGTCAAAAAATTCAAAATTCGATAATTATATTCTAAAAAGTGTCAGAGATATTAAGATGAAAATATGCTGACTTAAACCACTTTTCAATGGCTCTCGAAGGGGGAAAAATCACGTCGAATGATTGCATTTTAGGGGTGGTTCAGAAATTAGAAAGAAAGTAATTTTTTTTTTCGACTCGAGCAATAAGCGTTTATGTATATGAATTCATTAATAGCCCCAATCATCTTTGTTTGAAGATATCTCGTTGATGACGAAGTGTGATGAAGAAATCGGAAGAGATCTCGGGGATGAAGGGAATGCCGTTTCAGGATGAAAGACTGAAGTTTTGTTCATCACCTCATTCGTGCATGAGGCGCATTTTGCTAGTTGGGCTTTTTTTTTTTTTTTTTTTTTTTTTTTCTGTACTGGGGTCGTATACAAATTTAAAAAGTCCGACTTTTTTGGAAAGTTAAAGGGAGGAATATATATTTTTTTTACCCTAGTCTTTTTTCCTGCCTTGTTTTGACTATTTTTTCAATCTACATTGCGCACTTATCTCGAATAGGTGAAGTTTGGAAATAGTACTTACAATGGCTGCTAACAGACAGTAGTATACACAGAATTTTTTAAGAGACGAGGGCATCATGGATGTAATCTTAATATTAAAAGGTGTATTCTTTAATTTAAAAATAAAAATTTATAGACTTGTTAAAAAAATCTTAAACAAGGGAGGGGGGGGGGGGTAGAACCCCCCCAAACCCCCTTGCGTACGCCATTGCTAGCAGATGGAACCGCACGTCAAAATCGATTGACGACAATCATGTATAAATTCATTCTCTGCAAGCAGTCACAACATAATCTTCTCAAAATATCAACGGTTCGACATAGAGAAGTTTAGCAAACCAATAATGAAATTTCTCATCACAGCCCATAATATCGCAACGGAAACGAATTCTCACATACCACAAAAATTGAGGATTGAAGCTCATCCAGCGTCTTCGGGTGTTCTGGCGGGCAGCCTATTTCAATGTGTGCTACAGACAGTAGTCACAAGGAGTCAGATAGGGAGAATATGGAAGCCAATTCTTTATGGAAGCCCGAGATTACAACGCCATCTGTCAGAGGGTCTTGTAACTACTGCTTCGAAACTCCGGCATAAAATTTTAACAGCTTACCTAATAAACTATCGTTTCCTGCACCCTTCTATGGATCTTTGTTTGTGAGATTTTTAACATTTAAATCAAGTTTTTACTGGACAACCTGTATACGTGTGTGTGTGCATATATATGTCAATATATATATTCACACATACCACACAAATTGACGATTGAAGCTCATCCAGCGTCTTCGGGTGTTCTGGCAGGCAGCATATTTCAATGTGTGCTACAGACAGTAGTCACAAGGAGTCAGATAGGGAGAATATGGAAGCCAATTCTTTATGGAAGCCCGAGATTACAACGCCATCTGTCAGAGGGTTTTGTAACTACTGCTTCGAAACTCCGGCATAAAATTTTAACAGCTTACCTAATAAACTATCGTTTGCTGCACCCTTTTTTGGATCTTTGTGAGATTTTTAACATTTAAATCAGGGTGTTTTTTACTGGACACCCTGTATACATGTGTGTGTGCATATATATGTCAATATATATATATATGTCATATAAGCCATAGTTAGCCTCTTTAAACTTGATAGACATCTGGTTAAGATATTCATTTTTAGCACGTGCTGGCACAGCCTGTCAATCTCACTGTCTACGCATAAGCGTAAAGTTTTCAAAATTATTGGGGGGGCCGGGCCCCACAACCACATATATTCACGTCAATGGGGTATGTGCATATGAGTTAAAAGTCGTAACCCCCCCCCCCACCCCATGAAACATTTCTGGCTACGCCACTGATTCACGTACATATAACTTACTCATAGTTGCCAATTACTACGGAATATAATTAAACACTTTTTCTACATGATTTTTCGGCTTAAAATATAGAAAAATTTTTGTGATGCGCGCGCGAACTGGTTACTATTTTGAAAAAAATAATTAAAAAATACCTGTTTACAAAAAGTGGTTAGTTATATTCCGTAGTAGTTGGCAGCTATGACTTACTATAGATAAGTGTAAATTATTGGAGGCGCTCGATCTCTATGGGTCCATAGAATTCTACACCAATGTAAGGTAAGTATCCATGTTAGTATCTTCCTACCATGTTATAAGTTAAAAATAAAAGCAAAGTAAAAAATCCAAAGGGGAAAAAAAAACATTTTCGATGAGATAGTGCATTTTAGACACATCTGAACTTTCTTCATTTCATACTTTACATTGCATAATCTGATTTTAATGAACCAGAGCCTGGCGTTGGCAGCTTATAGTAACATTTTGTGTTACAGGGCGTGACAATGAATACTAAATCATGATTGAAATCAAAAGAAGAAAATTTTTAAAAGTACAAGTAAAGGTTTTTTTTAAACATTTGTAAATAGCGTGAATACTTTTTTTTATGTTAGTATAAACTAGTTTTCTGTATTGAGTGATAAATTATTGGGTGGGCTCAGCCCCTATTCACAATTTATTGGGGGGGCTCGAGCCCCACGGGCCCATATAACTCTACGCCTATGTGTCTACGTTACAGAAAATTAGGTTTTTGTTATTAATTTCTGGTCAAATTGGTGATTAGAGGTTGGTATTATCGCCTAGCGGGATGTTGCTGAACTACTCATTGTAAAATAACTGAACTTGGTGCGGTACTGGCTCATCTCGCAATTACTTAAACATACTCATGTAATCCGGATGCATGGAATCTGCTCTTGCATATAGTTACTGTAAATAAAAATACTCAATAACGTATCTCTATTAATTAAATACTCATCTACCACTCGGATACGCGACATCTATGCAAGTAAAGGGTGATTATAATTAAAGTTCCACTTTAAAACGATCAGAAAAGGAAAACTACTGGACCAAATTCTATCAAACTTGGTAATTGTGTAAAGGTAATCAGGGTATTTATTATCCGTGGAAAAAAAAAAAAGGCTCAAAAATTCAACACCAGGGGCAAGACGTATTTAACCCTTTAACGCGCAGTGTTCCGGGAACACCAAACTCTGACGTTTTGACTGTTGCCAGTCACGAAGAATAGATTTGATTTCTTTAAAAATAGTTGCGGGTGACACAGCTCCACGAGAATCCTTTACTTTTTAGCACGTCATTTCCCGTAAAAGAATGGTTACGATTACTTTTAACAGCACTGGCGTCTGCTGAAAAATGGACGAATGCGAGAACAGCTGGATAGGTTGCCCCATGCTGAAAAAAGGGCAACCGTAGACATCGCTCGACTTAACTACCAGCAAGATGGCGGACGATTGAAACGTTCATCGCGTGCCACAGATCTAGAGACCCTTTTTTGACGCCGCACAGCCAGCTGTCGTCGAAAAAGGGTCTCTAGATCTGTGGCATGGGATGAACGTTTCGATCGTCCGCATCTTGCTGGTAGTTAAGTCGAGCGATGGCAACGGCTGCCCCTTTTCTAGCATTTGGAAAGGGTTGCGCCTCAAAGGGTTAAGGGGGGGGGGGTCTAAGGGTCCGAACCTCCTCCCTTACGAAATTTTGATATTTGTTACTAAAATGATAATGATATAGTGTCCTTTTGAGAAAAATACTGCCTTTTTTTCGTTTGGACCCCCTCCGAAATTTTTGAATCCCCTCCAAAATGTTCTTCATGGGGGGGGCGGAATTCCACTAGTTTTCCTTTTCTGATCGTTTTAAAGTGGAACTTTAATTATAATCACCCTGTGTATAGATATATAGATAGATGTATATAGATTTATCTATCAATCTATATATGACTCAACCTTATTTCCTCTACTGCATTTATTTATTTATAGTTTAACTGCTAATGAAAAAAAAAAAAGACAAAACTCTTTTGAAAGGTTTACATCTTCAAAAGTTCTGATCCTAGAAAATGCACTTTCATCATGACTTGCCATGATGGAAGAGATTAATGGAAGAACAAAAACGATGGGTCATTGCCAAATTAGCTTTTCCGAGTACTGTCCGTAGCTTAAACAACTTCATGCTCTTCTGTTATAAGTATTGTGTAATCAAAGTTCTGCATCACGCCAAGTACTTATTGCAAGAAAATGCTGTTTTTCCTTTTCTTTTTTTTTTTTTTTTTTTTTAGTGTGTAAAAGAGTTAGTTTGCGCGTGCCAAGAATGTTTTTATGCAGAGATCCAAAATCATATTGTCCTGACAGATGTTTGTTTATCTGCATAACTTTAGATTGATCGTTACATGAATGATGACCCCAAACTACTGAGGCTAATAGTTAAGAGTGTAATTAAGAGTATTTAAAAATTTACGCAGGAAATGAGTTAAATAGAAAATTAATTAATTTGGTGTTGGGGCAACCAGAAAAAGGAAAACAGTTTCAAGGACGGCTCCAGGTTAAATTTTCGGAGGGGGACATTGGTTTTTAACCCATTCGTGCCTGGATATTTTTGCGACTTTCTTCGATTTTTGCTAACACCAGCAGTAATTGATAAATTTCTGATGTCAACTTTTTGAACAAGGGATGATTTCATTTAAAATCATTATGTGTAAAAATTGAAATGTCAACATCCTACTTTGCCATATTAAAATACTTTGTGGAATTGAGGTTCAATACTCGCGAATAAAGGCTAGGAAAAATAAATAACGTTTTCGACTGATAGCGAAAATGCCGTCCCAACAAAAGGGACGCTAGGCATAAATGGGTTAAGTAGATCTATATATTGTTCAAAACGCAAATTGAATGTATGAAATCGTTCCGGAACGTGTGAAATCCAAGTTCGGGGGGGGACATGCCCCCTCCCCCATGGCCCACTCGCTGGAGCCGCCCTTGGACAGTTCGACAGCTGACAGTTAAGGGTTAGTAAAAATGCAGCCCTATACGAAAGGGCAACGCGTTTTCATTGTTGAACGACATTTCAAAAATAATAAAAGTTTGATGAATAATGTTAAAGATCATGTAATTTAACACCATTGGATTTCTTTCTTTGGGGTTATTTGAAGTCAAAGGTCTATGTCAACAAGCCCACATCTGCCCGTTCGTCGAAGGAGGATTGTGCGGAGGACTCAACGATGCATCAGAGAAATTCAGCCACGTTTATTCCAAATAGTCCTGAAATATTTCGACAAAAGAGTGCTTATGTGCTAGCAAAGCTGTAGAGGCTATTTGCCCGATGTGGTATTCCATGCATGACCTATCCTATACATAGTATATCCTAATGTATTTTATGTTTCAATAGAAAAAATACAGTTGAAAGAAAAACTGCGTTTGCCATTTAATTCAAGTCTTGCGTAAACTTTGGGACAACCTTTACTAACTTTGGCATGCATGTCAGGTTTGAAGCGTAAACATTCCATAAGAGAATATTTTCCAGAATTCGCAATTCCAAAATCCAAATTGCGTCATCGATAACAAAGTATATGAATGTTGTTTCGTTTGAAAATGATAAAGTCTCGAAAATACGCTTAAAACAATGACTGCCTGTAAGCGTAATGTATTGACATTCTTTTGGGTGCTCCTGTAAATAACATAAAATGCTACACGTACTATTTTCCATGGGGAACACGGTACGGCTCATACAGAAAGCAAATATAAATTTCACAGTAATCAATGAAGTGCACCTAATATATAAAAGTTGGGTTTATAATTAAAATAAAATATTCGTATGTACTAAATTATAAACGATTAAATAAACATTTTGCCATTGAAAAAGCAGCTGTCTGTCTGTATGTCATATTCTCGTGCGAATAAACATAAAAATTTGATTATTAGAAGCTTCACGAAAATGTATTAAAGCAGCCTGGTAATACTCTTAAAAATTTTAGTGATTGAATGATATTATTTATCTGACAGAGCTGTGTGAACAACAGAACTTCGTTAAGAATTTAAATATGAGGTTCTTGAAAGGTTGAAAATCCAACATTACCTTGATTTTAAGATATAAAATTCGTTTATTTATTTTTTTCCATGATTATTCAATTCAGTTTCATTGAATTTTATTTTATTTGTGTTCTTTATATGCTCTTTCTAATTTTTTAATAAATAAATAAATAATAAAGAAACAGTCTAACGCATCAATTATAAAGCCTTTTCCAACTTAACCGTCTTTTTTTCCTTCTAGATTTAGCAACGTATCTTCATTAAACTTGGCGACATTTTATATGTATAGCCTTAAAAAGACTGTATCAATCTGAAGGTAATTTTACGAGATCCCCGTAAAAGAACATTTATTTTTATTTTCATTTTTTTTAAAGTGTAAGCTGCTATAAATGTCTATACTCTACTGTCCTGAAAAAAGAAGAAAAAAAACAGATTGTCTCAAAACTGCCATATGCCGTTATCTGCTGAAATTCTTTCCAGTACACAGAAATACTGTACACACTATTTTCGATGAGAGCATTATTTTTTAAGCTTTAACTATGTATATGATTTTTTGAAATGATAAATGTCTCTAAAATACGCTTCGAACAATGACTGCGAATAAGTGTATTGGATTTCTTTTGAGTGCTCCTGTAAAGTAGATAAAAATGTTACATCCACTATTTTCTAAAGGGTACATGTGGTACGCTACATACAAATAACGCATGTAAATTTCATGGTAATCATTGTCTATTTAAGACGTTAGTGTGCGATCGGGACAAACAGACAAATCTCTATTTATTATAAAAGAAGGTGTCTGTGTGTCTGTGTGTGTGTGTGTCTGTCGGCAGCGTTACGGACAAACGGCTACACCTAGAAACACCAAATTTGGTACTCGGGAAGATGTAAATATGTAGTTGTGCACCTCGAAGCGATTTTTTCAAAATTCGACCTAGATTTTTTTTAATTTTATGTTTTATGCGATTTTTGGCATTTTTTCTCACCTAATTCGTAATGACGGCGGAAATTACGCTCGCAGCAAAACGGCATTTGTATCATCGGATAGAAGAGAAAATTTTCTTTTAAAAACAGTTTGTTCTGAATACGTAACATGATTTACCGATTTTTAGGAATTTTTTTACTAAGCATTTGCTTCGGCGAATTGTTCCGTAAAATAATTTTAAAACTGTCGCATCTTGAATTCTATCCGTCATAACTTTTTGATATTTTGGCAAATCGTGAAACATTCTTTTCTCCCTCTTTTAAAATAAAAACGAAAAAATTATGTAAATTAGATGATTTTTTATGAATTTTAATGCAGCCTAATGTTTAGAATTTAATAGCATCAACGCGATCTTACGCCATTCATTACATTGCGATCACGGCACGAGAATTTGTCTTCGGTTGTTGCCACAAAAGGATTAGAAAAAAGGGTTTTCTCAACCAATCGAGTTTTTAAATGGGATATCGGAATTTCAATTCGCAAGTGAGGATCTATGACATCAAATGCTTTAAGATACGTAAAAATTACGCCATAATTTTAACTCATTTATTCCAGCTCTATTTTCAACACAGGGAGACGATATTTTGATTAAAATTTACTGTAGAAATAAACTAAGAAATTCACGAATATTATTATTAGAAGTGGTATTTTAATCCGGTGCTTATTTAAAAATTACAAAGTTCGTTTCAAAGCGCGATATATTAAAGTTTTTCTATTTACTATTTTTATTTTTGACATTTAATTATGGCGCAGACGTTGCCTAACATATGCATGCAGGCTGCGAGTATAGTTTTATTTTAACGTTGAATTACGTTCCTCCATAAAGGTCCTACATAACGCAAAGTTTTAATGATACCGTTTGAAAACTACTATGCGAAATATCGAAATTAACTCCCTCAACCAACTGGGGTATCCTTTACGGCAGTCAAGCAGTGACGTCATAACTTAAAAAAATGCGTGAAATTTGTAAACTCTGCAACTCTGCGCCATGTCACAATTAAAGCGGGAATAAGTAGCTCCTCGAGATTACACAGTTTGATGTTTTTCAGGAGACAGGACTATGGAGGATGTAAAAGATATCGCTATATTAGATACATGGATATTTAAAATGGCCTCCCTCGGATATTTTCTCCCCACAATAAGATGAAATGGTTTGCGGCGCTAAATACGCCAATCTTATAAAACTATGTATAAATTAAATATATATGGAGAGTTTCCTTAATGGCAACCATTATGTGAAATGATTATTATTTATGCTAATGCGTAAATTGCAAAGAATCGCCACAGAATCAAAAGATTCCATTGGGGCCAAATAATCTAAGCTGTTTCTTTTAAGGGAGCCTTGAAGAGGTAGAAGCGAAGATAGATAGTATTAATGTACGTAATAGGTAGTATCATTAGATTCGTAAGGATAATATGAATAAATCATAATATACCACGTTAATAAATATTTCATGAAATTAAAAGTTTTTCTCCCTTTTTCAACGGTTGTCTTACAATCAGCTAAACGAAAAGTAATTCTAATTTGCGTTAATATATCCCGCAGTAATTTCAACAGAGGAGATTACTTGAACTTTTTTAAAAATGAAATTCTGTTTTGTCACATGCAGATATGATTTTAGTAGTAAAATATTCCCTTATTCCCGTATGAAGAGCGGGTGCGCAGTTATCTTAAAAACATCTCTTGAAAATAGCATAAATGAATTCAGAAGACCTCAAAACGTGTAAATACACCAAAATCTCGAAGTCGAATTTTTTCATGATTACAATATTTTCCTTATATGGTACATGTTGGGAAAGAAATAAATGGTTGTCCATTCCATGTAGTGTCTTAGGTATTTAATGCTACAACTTGAGCCTAAAAAACAGTATGATGTAGAAATAAGACATTTTGAAAGCCAGGAGTTCTCTGCAAACCATTAAGCTTTCCACTTTTTTGATAGTGAATGACACTGACGTAGTTTTTTGAGTCATTATACTGCAATGATGCCATGTTAATACTCGTGACGCAAACTTTACATCAAGAGTCAAATAATTTTGCTCTTTTTCTTTAAATTCCACATCACGAATAAATTCGAATTACACATGTAAGGAAAATTTTCGTTTCCTACCGTGCGAAGAACGGGCACGCAGCTAGTTGAAATCATAAAAGAAAGAAAGAACTCACACAAAAAAAAAATAAAAAAAAAAAAAAATAAAAAAATAAACTCAGTAAAATGCAACTAGTGATAAAAAATAGCCTTTTATCTATATCATTTCATATAATTATAGTAAATTTCCTTCGATTGTTTAAAATCTTAACTACAGGAGTAAAATACGAAATTACCCTTTTCCGAGTTTCCTTGCGTGCTTCTGGTTGCGTGTAAGACAGCATATTTCTTTTTATTTTTTCTTTCTTTCCAGTGTAAATGAACTCGAGTTCAAAATATTTATTCTTTTTCTTTTTTTCAGTAAAATCAGCGTAGATGTTGCACCTATTGTTACCATTTTTTTTTCCCGAAACAGAAAGAATGAAATAGATATTTTCATAACTTGCTCAGTTTAATACTATTGAAAAAAAGAAAATCCTATTTTATTGGCCATTTTCGGACTTCTCAATTGAGTTGCTTCAACATTTATTTTATTTTATTCTATTTATTTATTTTTTCAATCCATAAATTTAACAAAATTCGTGTCGCGTCCTTGTTATTGGAAAGTGCTCAGAATAGAGAATACGGTAGAACCCCGATCTATCGTTTTTCAAGGGGTGCGTAGTAAAAAACGATGCATGCGGGAAAACGACGAATGCGGGTTCAATTCAAAATACGAAGAAAACAGTAATATATGAATACACACAATTTATACGGCATACCAAAAATACTAAATTTGTTACCAAACTGTAAAAGAAACAAATTGAAACTGTGCAGAAATTAAGTGATACTTATATTCAAAAAACAGTAATTTAACACTGGGTTTTTCATTAATCTTTTAATTAAACAAAATTTTCAAGATTTGCAATACTTTCTTTGTCTTTTTATCTGTATTCATGTTTGTATATAAAAGTTCTACAATTTCAAATACCGTTATTGCGTAGGATAAAGTAGTTGGCTCAGTCTCATCGGCATGAATATTATTCTCAGCTTCTTCGCCATTATTTTCATTTTTACTTTCCGAACATGTACCGTGTAAGGAAAGTACTGTAATCATGAAAAAAATCGAATTCGAGATTTTGGTGTATTGACACGTTTTGAGGTCTTCTGAATTCATTTATGCTATTTTTACGAGATGTATGTATGTATGTGTGTATGTGTGTGTGTGTGTGTGTGTATGTGTGTATGTGAGTGAACACGATAGCTCCTGAACAGGGCATGCGATTGAGCTCAAATTGGGTATATATGTTATAAACCACCGTCGCAAGACTGGTATTGATTTTGGTGTGTATAGGACTTACAGTTTTTCTACAGGGCTACGACAAAGATTTCTTTTACATTACGGCCTATGGAGAAAAATTCTGGAAAGTGCGCTAGCGTTTAAACGGTACATTCGATTGAGCTCAAATTGGGTATACATGTTATAAACCACCGTCGCAAGATCTGTATTGATTTTGATGTGTATAGGACTTACAGTTTTTCTACAGGGCTACGACAAAGATTTCTTTTACATTATGGCCTATGGGGAGAAATTCTTGAAAGTGCGCTAGCGTTTAAACGGTACATTCGATCGAGCTTCAATTTGGTATATATGTTGTAATTATTCATCGATTAAAATTTATTTGAATGATTGGTAATGATCTTAATCGTAAGTGTTCGGAAAGTCGAGTGGAGTCACTTCAGATTTTTTGCGTCACATTTCTTCCATTCTTAGGATATCGCACGTTGTTACATCTAAATCAATGGAAATATAATCACTACAATTCACACTATACACATCCCTGTTGGATGTAAGAACTCTTCATCTATACCATCATCAACCCAAGATATCATACCAGGAAGTAATTAGATTTGTAAGCCATATTGATCCACTTGATCTTCAATTTCATTTCGGTCAGAAGAAACATTTTACAACGATGAACGCGGGAAAGGGAATTTTTTGACGAACGATACATGCGGGTTTTGTTAACGTTATTTGAATACAGTTTGTGCAGGGACCGTAGAAATAAAACGATCAATACGGGAAAACGATGAATGCGGGAACGATAGATCGGGGTTCCACTGTATTTCCAATTGAAGAAAATTGAAAGTCTCAAGGAGAAATTTGTGTAAATTATAAGCATGTGTTTGATGTAACGACTAAGCATGGCGCCCCACAATTAGTTAAAATTATTCATTAACCCTTTGAGCGTCGTGTGAATAAGGGGAAAAATGTGAAGTTGTTTTTACTGCCGAGGCACAGCCAGCTGTCGTCAAAAAAGGGTCTCTAGATCTGTAGCACGCGATGAACGTTTCGATCGTCCGCCATCTTGCTGGTAGTTAAGTCGAGCGATGGCAACGGCTGCCCTTTTTCAGCCTTGGTCAATCTGTCCAGCTGTTCTCGCATTCTTCCATTTTTCAGCAGATGTCCGTACTGTTAAAAAGAATCGTGACCATTTTTTTTTGACGGGAAACGACGTGCTATAAAATGTAAAGTATTCTCGTGGAGCTCTGTCACCCTCAACTATTTTTTACAGAAACCAAATCTATTCTTCGTGACTGGCAATAGTCAAAACGTCAGGGTTTGGTGTTCCCAGAGTGGAAACACTGCGCGTTAAAGGGTTAAATAAATAAATGAAGGCCCATTATTGTCTCCGTTAATACAGCTGCATAAACACTTCAGGTTGAATCTGATAAACTAAGCAAAATAAAAGTTTAAATTATGCTGATTTCTGTTGTCAGAGATAGAATTTTAGCAGAAAACAATAAGCATTAAAATATCTGCAACTGTTGGTTTTATGTTTTGTTTACGTGATTTCGACAGCGAAATGGAATAAAATTATTCAAATGAAATGTAGGGCATTAGTGTATTTCTTTGCTTGTGCAACGAGGATTAACCTAGTTTGGCAGGACTCTTCAGAATTGTTTATTTAGCACTTGATTTCTTGACCTCGGTTAATTAAGACTTGTGTTTTCGTATTTTTTTTTTTAGTTAAACAAAAGAGCAAGGAATTATTTTTACCGTTCCTTTTTTATTTTGCAAAAGTTTAATAATTATTTTTGTATGAAGTAGTGTATGAGAGATTCATAATAGCAATTTGATAATTAAAGGATTAACAGAGGAACAGTTTTAATTAGGGCTGAAAGTTAAAAGGGGGAATTTTATAGGAAATCATTAAATATTCTAATACTGGAATTAAACAAGTAATAGTTATGGATTACTTTGATTTTCGTATGCATATTTTTTATGCGTACGAAATGCGTACGGTATTTTCGTATGCGTTTCGTATGCGTTTTTATGCGTACGGTATTTTCTTATGCGTATTTTTTACTTTGATTTTCGTATGCATATTCTAACGTGATCTACCGTTATACAATGCCCCATGCATTCTAAATTTTATTGGTAATAAACTGCAAAATTTGAGATAAATAGACGACAGGTTAACTAAGTGACACTATTCTATATTTTGAGTTTTAACTTTATTTATACTAAAGTGCTAAAAAGTGATAAGCAGAAAAATCAATATATATAGCAGGGAAATTTTAGTATATTAAGACTACTTTCAAATGTTCTGAATCAGTATCAATCTATGGATTGCGATCAATTGAGGGTCATAAGATTAAAATATTGCCGTTTTTAGTCATATACTTACCATACCAACGCTCTTTGCTGTTTTCACATGCGTTGAACTCTTTGCGACGGGAAAAAGTGGACGATGCCATGACGGTTATACATAGGCGCACCCACGGAGGGGGCTATGGGGGCTGAAGCCCCCCCCTAAAGGTAGAAATTTAGAAGTGAAAAGCTTTAAAAAATGAAAATTGTCGCTAATGTATTATTTTTTCTTTCTTTTTTTAATTGTCTTCAAGTTATTTCTAACCAAAAAAGACATTTATTTAAAAAGTTTTTAAATAAATGCTTACAGTTAGTTTACAAACCACTGCTAATCTCAACTGAAAAATAACACAAAATACTGGTGTTAAACGATAAAGTAATTAAAAAACTTTGTAAAAACACACACATAAGAAGTAATAGGTAAGAGGATACGCACGTTTCGTTCAAAAATTGTTTTGAACTTCATCAGTCCAAGCCCTTCGTCGTAAAGAACACAGGGTTTGAACACAAAGTTTTTTAATTACTTTACTGTTTATCTCAGTTACAACGTCACTGAAAAGAGCAGATAATTATTTATGATTCCATATAAAGTTGCATTGCTTGTGGGCTTGTGTTCTATGGGACAGTCAAGTGGTACCGAATATGTAGACGTAACTAATCGAGGTCAATATAACCGAGTTCAGCAGTATTTGCATGTCGCCCAGCCCCCCCTAAACTAAAATCCTGGGTGCGCCACTGCGGTTATAGTTATAGATTTTGGGACCATTTACCACCCCCCCCCCTTTTTTTTTTTTGCAACTGGCAGTGGAAGCACTGTAATAAGATGGTTTCACTCAAAGGGGTAACAACATGCTTGGATCTGCCTTTCAGCAACTGGTAAGCCTAAATCTCGTTCAGCCTCAGCCCTGCTAATTTCCGCAGTTCAAAGCCCACAGGCGCTTTTAATTTCCGCAGAGAAGTAGGTGCACACGCGTTAAGAATCGAATTAATTGAAGCGAATTGTCTAAACAATTTGGAGTCCTAGAAGTTGTTTTCCAGCGCTCTCCGGGTATGATTGATGCAGTCTCGTTTACTGGCCTTTCTGTAATTGATTAAAAAAAAAAAAAAATTATTTAGCACTGAATCTGTCTGGTGGAACTGTAAATGTAATAAAAAAAATATTTGAGGATGTAAAAAAGGTTTTTATTTTTTATTTTTAATTAGTTGAGAATATAAGATAAGTAAGTTTTTACCATTACATCAAAAATGAGAGAGGGCTAAGAGAAAATTGAAAAACTTTATTTTTTCTCATAAAGATAGCATATGGTTTTATACGATAATGGAGAGTGTGGTTATATTGTTGCGAAATAATAACTTAATTTGCTCTCGTATTGAATGCGCCGCCGTGAAACTAGTTAACCCTTTAAGGCGCAGTGATCCCGATCTGGGAACACGAAACTTTGACGTTTTGACTGTTGCCAGTCACGAAGAATGGATTTGATTTCTATAAAAATAGTTGCGGGTGACATCGCTCCACGAGAATCCTTTACATTTTGGCGCGTCATTTCCCGTAAAAAATGGTCACGATTCTTTTTAACAGTACTGACATCTGCTGAAAAATGGAAGAATGCGAGAACATCCGGATAGATTGCCCAATGCTGAAAAAAGGGCAGCCGTTGCCATCGCTCGACTTAACTACCAGCAAGATGGCGGATGATCGAAACGTTCATCGCGTTCCACAGATTTAGAGACCCCTTTTTGACGACAGCCGGCTGTGCTCGCGCACAGCCAGCTGCGTCAAAAAGGGGTCTCTAAATCTGTGGAACGCGATGAACGTTTCGATCATCCGCCATCTTGCTGGTAGTTAAGTCGAGCGATGGCAACGGCTGCCCTTTTTTCAGCATTGGAAAAGGGTTGCGCCTCAAAGGGTTAATAGCGAAGTCAGCAGGTAAATGGTAAACCTGTGGAAGTAACCCCGTAGCCTTGGCGACAAACTTGGCGATCGTCTTAACGACGGATTTGGCGACAAATGGTGGCTTCTAGAAAATTCATGTCTCGAGACCCTATTTCAATTTGATAAGATTGTTCCGGAAATTTCTCGGCAATTCTGGTGACGTCATCATCTCTACAAAAGCGCGCTAGGATCTCTCTCCGGGGAGTTCAGTTGAGTGGTAGACTTTGAAGAGCACGGGGTTGATTCTGTGAACTGAATAGTGTTATTGTTGTGCTTATTTGGGATTTTAGTTAGCGTGTGCTAAAGTTTCTTGTATTATTTTGAGCCATCGAGCTGCGAGCCGTGAAATGAAGTGTTATTTTTTTACTTTCCGAACATGTACCATGTAAGGAAAGTATTGTAATCATGAAAAAATTCGAATTCGAGATTTTGGTGTATTGACACGTTTTGAGGTCTTCTGAATTCATTTATGCTATTTTTACGAGATGTATGTATGTATGTGTGTATGTGTGTGTGTGTGTGTTTGTGTGTATGTGAGTGAACACGATAGCTCCTGAACGGGGAATGCGATTGAGCTCAAATTGGGTATATATATTATAAACCACCGTCGCCAGACCGGTATTGATTTTGGTGTGTATAGGACTTATAGTTTTTCTACAGGGCTACGACTAATATTTCTTTTACATTATGGTTTATGGGGGAAAATTCTTGGAAGTGCGCTAGCGTTTAAACGGTACATTCGATTGAGCTCAAATTAGGTATATATGTTATAAACCACCGTCGCAAGACCTGCATTGATTTCGGTGTGTATAAGACTTATAGTTTTTCTACAGGGCTACGCCAAAAATTCCTTTTACATTGTAGCCTATGGGGAGAAATTCTTGAAAGTGCGCTAGCATTTAAACGGTGCATTCGATGGAGTTTCAATTGGGTATATATGTTTGGATTATTCATCGATTAAAATTTATTTAAGTGCTTGGTAATGATCTTAATCGTAAGTGTTCGGAAAGTCGAGTGGAGTCACTCCAGATTTTTTTTATTTACTGTGCATTGGACTGATTTAAAATACACCCACTTGGCGATTTTCGTTACAATATGCTTGTTTTTTATGGCAAGCCTATACACCCAGGGTCATCTGCCTAAGAGGATTGCCTTGGGCGAAGAACTTTTTAAGGGGTTCCAACGCGTATCTACTTTACGTCTGGAGAAAACCGCTGAAAACGTTGGATCGCCAGATCGACGACGACGGCGGGATGGGTCCGAACCCAGATCTTCCACTTTCTACTACCTACCACGCTCAATGCCTTATACACTCGGTCATGGTTGATGCGAAACGGGTGGGCAGATTTCCGCCAGCTTTGGTCAAGGTAGAAGGTACCGAACATGCTGCAGTAAATAGGAATAATTTGTATACATTTCGTAGTAATCTATGCGTATTAACACTAGTCAGTGTACGGACGGACGGACAGACAGACAAACCGAAATCATAAGCATTTTTCAACCTTAACAAAAAAGACTCAAAAGAAATTGGAGTTAACCCTTTAACGCGCAGTGATCCCGCTCTGGGATCACCCAACTCTGACGTTTAGACTGGTGCCAGTCACGAAGAATAGATTGGATTTCTATAAAAATAGTTGCGGGTCACATAGCTCCACGAGAATCTTTTACTTTTTAGCACGTCATTTCCCGTGAAAAAAATTGTCACGACTATTTTTAACAGCACTGATATCTGCTGAAAAATGGAAGAATGGGAGAACAGCTGGATAGATTGTGCAATGCTGAAAAAAGGGCAGCCGTTGCCATAGCTCGACTTAACGACCAGCAAGATGGCGGACGATCGAAACGTTCATCGCGTGCCACAGATCTAGAGACCCTTTTTTGACGCAGCTGGCTGTGCGCGAGCACAGCCAACTGTCGTCGAAAAAGGGTCTCTAGATCTGTGGCACGCGATGAACGTTTCGATCGTCCGCCATCTTGCTGGTAGTTAAGTCGAGCGATGGCAACGGCTGCCCTTTTTTCAGCATTGGAAAAGGGTTGCGCCTGAAAGGGTTAAAGAGATAAAATATTTAAAACTTTGTAAAATAGCACGCATAACAGCAAAAGGTACTAATCAAACTGGATCTAAAAAACTCGTGTTTCGATCTAAAAAATTCTGATCATTATCAGCAGCAGTAGAAGTCCAGGTTGATTCCTATTTCGCCCACCCTCGCCCAGGTGATGGTAACTATACATATGCAGTTACCATGACGATTTTTTGTATTTATGTGGCAACATTAAATTAGAATTAAGATGGCGGTTTGGAACTACATATAAGTACAACATTACTTATTTTTTTTTCTGAGTTGGGCAAGGGTTTACCAATTAATGTAGTTTTAATAATTAAGTGTCTCCAAATTCCTTAACTAGTGCATTTATCGCTAATTTGTTCACGTTCAATTTCATCTAGTTCCTTTGTGTGCATGCGTAACGTGACCATTTATTTTTTCCTTCAAAACGGGACATCTACTACTTTTTTGGCAATAGTGTATTTATTTTTTTTTCCTCAAAACGGGACATCTACCGTTTTTAAGGTAATAGTGTGGAGAGACTGAATTTACAGGTAGGTCTAGGTATCTTTTAGTTGTTAAGAAAACGCACAAAAAAGCTTGTGTTAATGTTAATATCAAAATAAAATGAAAAAAAAAAACTTTGCTAAAGCACACATACACTATAAAAAATAGACGACGTTTCGGGTGGTACAATGGGTAGACCCTTCTTCGACTTCAAAAAAAAAACCATCCGACACCAGGCAGTAAGGTAAGAAATGTAAACAAAAGGGCATACTGAAAATAGGAAGTTTTCATTCGGAAGGGAAAGACATTCTTCGAAAACCAGAGTGAAAAGGGTAAATAAAGGGGTGATCGGGGGAGTGGGAGGAATAAGCCAAAGAGGAACGTGACTTAAAAAAAAAAAAAAAGAGATAAAAATTAAATAAATTGTGATAGTCGACTAAAAAGAACATTAAAGGTACAAACACAAAAACAATACATCCCCCCTGCGTTTTCTTTGTGTCTCAAGAGAGGAGGGAGGGAAGGTGGTTTCTTTTTACTTTCCGAACATGTACCTTGTAAGGAAAGTATTGTAATCATGAAAAAATTCGAATTCGAGATTTTGGTGTATTGACACGTTTTGAGGTCTTCTGAATTCATTGATGCTATTTTTACGAGATGTATGTATGTATGTGTGTATGTGTGTGTGTGTGTGTGTGTGTTTGTGTGTATGTGAGGGAACACGATAGCTCCTGAACAGGGCATGCGATTGAGCTCAAATTGGGTATATAGGTTATTAACCACCGTCGCAAGACCGGTATTGATTTTGGTGTGTATAGGACTTACAGTTTTTCTACAGGGCTACGACAAAGATTTCTTTTACATTATGGCCTATGGAGGAAAATTCTGGAAAGTGCGCTAGCGTTTAAACGGTACATTCGATTGAGCTCAAATTGGGTATACATGTTATAAAAGACCGTCGCAAGACCTGTATTGATTTTGATGTGTATAGGACTTACAGTTTTTCTACAGGGATAAAATAAAGATTTCTTTTACATTATGGCCTATGGGGAGAAATTCTTGAAAGTGCGCTAGCGTTTAAACGGTACATTCGATTGAGCTCAAATTGGGTATACATGTTACAAACCACCATTGTAAGACCGGTATTGATTTTGATGTTTATAGGACTTATAGTTTTTCTACAGGGCTACGACAAAGATTTCTTTTACATTATGGCCTAGGGGAGAAATTCTTGAAAGTGCGCTAGCGTTTAAACGGTACATTCGATTGACCTCAAATTGGGTATACATGTTACAAACCACCATTGTAAGACCGGTATTGATTTTGATGTTTATAGGACTTATAGTTTTTCTACAGGGCTACGACAAAGATTTCTTTTACATTATGGCCTAGGGGGAGAAATTCTTGAAAGTGCGCTAGCGTTTAAACGGTACATTCGATCGAGCTTCAATTTGGTATATATGTTTGAATGATTCATCGATTAAAATTTATTTAAATGCTTGGTAATGATCTTAATCGTAAGTGTTCGGAAAGTCGAGTGGAGTCACTCCAGATTTTTTTTCCCTTACAGACATTGCCGTTGGATGATTTTAGATTTTAAGCGGCCTTTATTGAAATCGTGACCTTGGGTTGCTCTCTTTCTAAAAACGGGACATTGCAGGGGACATTTTACTGAAAACGGGACATTACGGTGTCCCAAAACTGTCCTTGGGGACAACGGGACAAACCACCTCAAAACGGGACGTACGGTCACCTTATGCATGCGTCATGTCTGAGAAGCTCGCAAACGTTTTTTTTTTAGGTTGGCGAGAGTGGAGGCGTTAAAGTAGGAATCAAATGTTCGGACTTATGCTACTGCTGCTGAAGATGATCGAAGTTTTTTTTTATGTCTGTTATTTTACCTACAATGTTTTATTTATTTTAACTTTTCAACCTTGCGTAATTTAAAAATCTGGAGTGACTCCACTCGACTTTCCGAACACTTACGATTAAGATCATGACCAAGCATTTAAATAAATTTTAATCGATGAATAATTCAAACATTTATACCACAACGAAACTCAATCGAATGCACCGTTTAAACGCTTGTGCACTTTTAAGAATTTCTCCCCATATGCCATTATGCCATAATATAAAAGAAATTTTTGTTGTAGCCCTGTAGAAAAACTATAAGTCCTATACACACCAAAATCAATACCGGTCTTGCGATGGTGGTTTATAACATGTATACCCAATTTGAGCTCAATCGAATGTACCGTTTAAACGCTAGGGCACTTTTTAGAATTTCCCCCCCATAGGCCATAATGTAAAAGAAATCTTGGTCGTAGCCCTGTAGAAAAACTATAAGTCCTATACACACCAAAATCAATACCGGTCTTGCGATGGTGGTTTATAACATATATACCCAATTTGAGCTCAATCGCATGCCCCGTTCAGGAGCTATCGTGTTCACTCACATACACACAAACACACATACACACACACACACACACATACACACATACATACATACATCTCGTAAAAATAGCATAAATGAATTCAGAAGACCCCAAAACGTGTAAATACACCAAAATCTCGAATTCGAATTTTTTCATGATTACAATACTTTCCTTACATGGTACATGTTCGGAAAGTAAAAATTGAATTCTGTGTCTTACATACAACGATTATACCAATAATAAAGATTAAGTATTAACATTATTGCAAACTTCATCGTAAAATACTCGAGTTCTACGTATGTCACATAAAAACTATTCCTAAAACATATTTTTTTAAATTTCCTTTCTTGTACACGAAATTTGCCAACATTTTTCAAAACAAAACCATTCTTTTCTTAAATTAATTTAGCTATTTCGCATTACATAACGCTTTCCTCAGCACTTG
Source organism: Cheiracanthium punctorium (assembly GCA_038373885.1). Classification (NCBI taxonomy): domain Eukaryota; kingdom Metazoa; phylum Arthropoda; class Arachnida; order Araneae; family Cheiracanthiidae; genus Cheiracanthium; species Cheiracanthium punctorium. The sequence goes on from JAWZYV010000015.1 coordinate 46,904, forward strand.
CCCAACAAGAACATTCTGTTTTTTTATACTGATAGCTTTCTTTTGTGCTATTCCAAGAGACAAGCTTTTCTCAAGTCTAAAAATATCTTTCGTCAAACATTCGCCTTTCCAAATAATGACACTTTACTGCAATTTAATACAATGGCTGTTATTTTTTTTTTTTTCTTATTATTCTAGTATTGTTGTGTGGGCAGGTACCCGTGGCTAAGCATAAAAACAGATTATTTTCTTTCTGGGAAAGGCATATAAAGTTTTCAATCTATACCCGGAACCTCACATAGAGTAGTAGTAAAATAAAAATAAAAAAAGATTAGTCATTCTTCGGTTGGTGTATTGCAAGATGATTTAAATTAATATATTACCAGAAAGTAATGTCGATTTTTTTTAAACATTAAATTAAAAGAAATGGATTTTAAACAATGGAAAATAATTGTACCCAAACAACGGAGCACTATTTGTTACAAAGCTATGTGTGTGTTGCCCCAACAGTGGCATAGCAACGGAAACTTACCACTTTAACTACAACTTATAATAATAATAATCATGAATTTCTCAATTTATTTCTAAAGTAAGTTTTAATCAAAATATCGCCTCCTTGTGTTAAAAAAAAGAGCAGGGATAAATGCGTTAAAATTGTGGCGTAATTTTTTCGTATTTTAAAGCATTTGACGTCATAGATCCTCACTTGCGAATTTAAATTCCGATATTCCATTTAAAAACTCGATTGGTTGAAAAAAACCTTTTTTCTAATCCTTTTTGTGGCAACGCAACAAAATTATCACGTGCCATGATCAATTAATGTAATCCCTTAAGCTCTCCGCGTTGATGCTATTAAATTCTAAACATTAGGTTACATTAAAAGTCGTAAAAAATCACCTAATTTACATAATGTTTTCGTTTTTATTTTAAAAGAGGGAGGAATGAATGTTTCACGATCTGTCAAAATACCAAAAAGTTATGACGGATAGAATTCAAGGTGCGACAGTTTTAAAATTATTTTACGAAAAAATTTGCCGTAAGCAGATGCTTAGTAAAAAAATTCCTAAAAATCGGTAAATCATGTTACGTATTCAGAACAAACTGTTTTTAAAAGAAAATTTTCTCCTCTATCCGATGATGATACAAATGCCGTTTTGCAGCGAGCGTAATTTTCGCCGTTATTACAAATTATGTGCGAAAAAATGCCAAAAATCGCATAAAACATAAAATAAAAAAAAATCTAGGTCAAATTTTGAAAAAATCGCTTCGAGGTGCACAACTACATGTTTAGATCTTCCTGAGTACCAAATTTGGTGTTTCTAGGTATAGCCGTTTGTCCGTAACGTCGCCGATACACAGACACACTGACGCACACACAGACACACAGACTTCTTTTATAATAAGTAGAGAAGAGAAGTGTGTGTTTTGTGTTACGGCAAGACTGAACGAAGGGCGTCTACCTACAGGAAGGGGGTTGCCTTGGGCGGAGTTCTTTTTTAAGCGGTTCTAACACGTATGGACATTATATCTGGAGAATACCGTCCAAAATTTCACACCGTTACATCGACAGTCGCGCAGGATCTTTAGCCATCAACCACGGTCAGTTGTGTATTCTGCCATGGTGAGGCGTATAGAGCAAGGATTACATAGATAACTGCTTTTTTTTTTTTCATCTTTCAATAATAATATTTAAAATAAGGAATGGGAGTTCACCCAAAATCCTTGAAAGGCGATTTTTTTCAAACTCGCCTGTAACTGAATTTTAAAAATGCATGCGTGTTGCGCTTTATAGCAAGAATTTTAGAGGAATTGCTTAAGATAGACAGTGATATGCGAAAATAATTTTTTGGACCCCTACTCTCTTCGCAACGAGTAAAAGATCCTCTTTTATTGAGCAATTACATTACGAACCTCACATATATGCCAAATTTTGTAGTATTTGCATCAGTAGCTCCAATTGTGCGACATATTGAAATAAGAATAATGTTTATTAGGTATTAAATCACATTATAAAAATAGGTTTTTTTTTTTAATAAGGTGGAAACGTCCAGTTTATGCGAATTTTTATTTATTAGCAGTTGAGCGTTATTAATTTCAGACAACGATTTTTGTCTACTCAAGAAACGGCGTTTCACTTTCAAGCGTTGCGAGATGCAGTTGAGGTAGGTTTTCCATTTTTGGGTATCGATCTCCCAATTTGGAGATATATATATATTTCCTCTATGTAATCAAAAAAACTGTATGTCCTAATCAGAATATTGGTTGGTGAGGATGGGGTTGGTAAAAAAAAAAAAAAAAATCATAAAATATATATCTATATATTTTATTTAAAAAAAAAATCTATAATTAAGAATAGTTGATTACTGGTACTTTTTCCTTTTTTATGTGAGTCTGTAACCAATGAAGCCATACAGAGTACTGTTCTACCTAAATATTTTACAATTATATTAGCATAAATAGCAATTAATAAATGTGTATAATTATTATCAATATCATTACTGTTAAAATTATTTCTACAGTTTTTCTCCTTTTCCACAACCTCAACTAAGTACTTCTTAGCTACTGCAGCTAGTACTACGTAAAACATAGGCTAGCTATACTAGTGTTATATTTATTTTATTATTTATTCATTTAATTATTACCATTTTTATTCTTTTTATTTATTCATTTAATTATTACTTTTTATTTATTCCTTTCCTTTCAATACTTCCAAAGTATTATTAATATATCATTTTTCTTTTCACACTCCATGGCATTACTTGTCTATTGATTGCATTAAGCCTTCTCTGATGGCAACATGCACTAATACTGCCTCCATTACTGAGCTTTGATCTTCTTGTCGGTCCACTTCCTCGTTTTTTATTTCTAATAGCTACGGTCACGCCCCCAAGTTACAAAAGGACCCTAATTTTGGTCAGGTAACTTGCAGAGCTATTATTGTTTTTTTCGATTAAATTGAAATGTGTGTGCGGTGGCGCCTGATGATAGAGCACACCATTTCAATATTAATTCCATTTTCCGTCTATTTGCGGTCACATGTGATTAGGCTTAAAAAGCCCACCAGTTCTAATTTGGCGCTTTATATCCAATTTATACACTCTTTCATTGCCTTAAAAGGCTATATTTAAACACTTATCCGGTATAAGCTCGTTAATTGGCACCATGTGCTATCTACTTTTTTATTTTTTTACATTTTTATATTTTTTTCACTTTATCAATGGATTATCTTGGGATTTCACTTTACGTAAGTAAGCTATTATATATTATATATATATATATATATATATATATGTGGTAATCAAGAGGCGCAACCCTCCAGCAGATGGCATCACAACCTCACGTCTACAGAAACCGCAGGTTATCAGAGCCTGGGAGCTAGAGGCAGCAGATGCGAACGAGACCACGCTCGCGTAGGAGCGATGTTGGACGTAGCTCTCTGATCGCGCGTAGGCGATTCGACTCCAGAACGACCACGAGAAGGTGGCCAGTGGCTCCTGTGTGATAAGGAAACCTAACCCTGTGACCGACTCCGCTTATTCATGTTCTGCAATATCTCTCCTTTCTTTTGTAAATAGTTCTCCTGTTATATTTAGCCGAGCAATAAACGTGATTGAGAACCGTAGGAGTGCTTCCAGTCTTATTTCGACGTCGCCTCCTACAACCATGGGGGCTCAGGTACTGTAATTTTTTCGTTCTCACAATAGTACTACTTTTTGCTGTTCATATTTCACTGCAATATGAGTTTCTTAAATAATTTAAATAAAAGTGATTTAAAAGACCTCGCTGAAAAAATAGCAGCGAAAGTTCCAGATAATGCTAAAAAAGCTGATATAAGAAAAATTATTGAGAATTCAGATATTTTTAAAACCAATCCTGAACATGTTCGAGGCGTCTTAAAATCGATCACGGAGGATCGAACGCCTAAATCCACTAACGAGGAATGTTTGTTAGAAATAGAGCGCCTTAAATTAGCGCAAATCGAGAGACAGATAGAACTTGAAAAATTAAGAAGTCAATCAATGTCTGGCGAAAAAAGAAATGCGCAAAGTAACATTGAAAATTTGATTAAAAGCATAAAAACGCTCACAATCTCTGTCCCTGAAAGGCCAGAGGCATTTCATTTGTTTTTCGCTTCCTTGGAAAAAGCGTTTGTAACGAAAGATGTCCCACCAGATTTAAAAGCAGAAATACTCATTAATTTGTTAGGGGTCAAAGCTAATAATCTTTTAACGTATGCAAATCAAGAAGAATTGTCGGATTACGAAAAACTTAAAGCTTTATTTTTAGCCGAATTTCAGCCGACAGCTCGAGAAATTCTGCACAATTTTAAACATGCTCATCGCTTAGCAGACGAATCCCATGTTCAGTTTGCATCAAGATTAACGGCAACATTCGAACATTATTGTCAGGTTCGAGAAATTGAGAAGGACTATAAAAAGTTATGTGATTTAATTGTTGCAGATAAATTATATGAAACGCTAGATTTAAAAACAAAAGAATACATAAGTGTTCGCGAAGGAAAAACATGGTTCAATCCGACGCAATTAGGACGAGAATGCGATTTATTTTTCTCATCTCGCGAGAAATCATTATCGGAAATAAATAATCCTAAATTTCATTCCCACGAAACGAAAGTACTTCATAAGGCGCAGCAAGCTGAAGCTTTAAAGAGTGAATCATCCTGGCGAAACAAAAATCTAAGCAAAAGCGAAAAGCGATCTGTATCTCTGTCGCCGAAATCTTGCCACGTGTGTGGGGCGACTGGAAGGGGCTTCCATTACGCTCGTAACTGCCCAAGAGGTTTTAATAAACAAACCGAATCAGATAAGGAGACGGGACTGAAAAATAAAACAAGTGTTAATACTGTCAGTTTTATTCACGAGTTGCAATATGCTGATGTATTCATTGACAGTCAAAATATAAAGGCACTTATTGACTCAGGCGCACAAATTCCGGTTATAAATTCATCGTTAATTGAAATAAAATCACCACTGGAGGGTAAAATAATACTTAGTTCATGTTTTGAGGAGAAAAAAGAGGCAAATATTGCTAGAGTAGATTTATCTTTGAAGCGAAATTCGCCTAAGTTAGAAATCATTGTCGCTGTGGTAGAACAACTATCGGCTGCTTTAATTTTAACACCGAATATTTATTCTCAACTTTTAAAAGTCAGTCAGGAAGAAAAAATTGTAACGCAAATTCCTAAAAATGGAAATGATTTTCAAAGCGAATCACCTGTGGAAGAATGTTTTTTATTAAATGTTGCAAATGTAGTTAATGAATATGATCTTGATTTATTGCACGTTAATGATGTAAATATTAGAAAGGATTTATCACTATTGGTTAATAATTATAAACCGAACAAAATAAAAGACACCAATTTAAAATTGAATGTTGTGTTAAAAGATGACATTCCAGTATCGCTACGATCTCGGAGATTATCATTTGCAGAACAAAACATTGTTGATAAACAGATAGATGAGTGGTTACAAAATGGAATAATTAAACCATCCTGTTCTGTATATTCATCCCCAATTCTATTATGTAAAAAGCGCGATGGTACTCACAGATTATGTGTCGATTTTCGACAGCTAAATAAAAAAGTTGTGAAAGATTCCTTTCCTATGGCTCAAGTTGAGGAAGTCCTAGATCATTTAGGGGAAGCGAAAGTGTTTTCAACTTTGGATTTGAAAAATGGTTTTTTCCACGTGCCAGTTGAGGAAAAATGCACAAAATATTTAGCATTCATTTGTCATGCAGGGTTATATGAATTTCAGAAAACTCCGTTTGGTCTGAGCACAAGCCCTAGTGTATTTTTAAGATTTATTCATCAAGTATTCAGGGAATTAATAAGGGACAATACAATCGTAGTTTACATGGATGATTTCATCATACCTTCCCGTGATGAAACAGAAGGTTTAGAAAAACTTAAACGAGTCTTAAAGTTAGCTTCAGAATACGGATTAGAAATCAACTTTAAAAAGTGTCAATTCCTAAAACGAAAAATTGAGTTCCTCGGTTACATAATTGAAGAAGGTACGATTCGTCCATCTCCAAATAAGACGACTGCAGTTCAAAATTTCCCTCAACCTAAGAATGTAAAGCAACTGCAACGCTTTCTCGGTCTCACAGGGTACTTCAGAAAATTTGTACCTGGTTATTCCAAAATAGCAAAACCACTTAGCGATATGCTTCGTAATGGTGTAGAATTTACTTTTGGGCCAATGCAAAAACAGGCTTTTGATCATCTTAAAGAACTTTTGAGCCAAAGCCCCGTTCTTCACATCTTCCAGCAAGGAAAACCTTTAGAATTACACACGGACGCTAGTAGTCATGGGTTTGGTGCAGTGTTGCTTCAACGTGCAGATGATGGGCAACTCCACCCAATTCATTATATGAGTAAAAAAACATCACCACAACAAGAAAAATTGTCAAGCTATGAGCTCGAAGTGCTTGCGATCGTCGAAGCTCTTAAAAAATTTCGAAGTTACCTCTTAGGGACGAAAATTAAAATAGTCACCGACTGTAACGCTTTCCAGAAAACAATGCAGAAGAAAGACTTATCGCCGAAGATAGCCAGATGGGCTCTACTACTTGAAGAGTTCGAATATGAAGTCATCCACAGACCAAATCAACAAATGAGACACGTCGATGCATTGAGTAGAGCTGCTGTGTGCATGGTCACCCGCTCGCAAAGTGAAATCACCACTAAGATCGCAACAGCGCAAGATGCCGATGAGCGTATTCAGTTATTGAAAACTCTAGTCGAGAAAGGACTCAGAGACGACTACCTGCTAAAAAATAATGTGTTATATCTGCAAGATAACGGTAGAGAACTCATCGTTGTGCCGGAAGCAATGGAGTTAGAGATTATTCGAGGCATCCATAACAAAGGACACTTTGCTGTACAGAAAACTGAAGATCTTTTGAAAAGAGATTTCCATATCTCGAATGCTAAAAAGAAAATAGAGCAAGTCATAACGAACTGCGTGGAGTGCATCCTCTGTAATAAAAAACAAGGCAAAGCAGAAGGTCTATTGAATCCCATCCCAAAGGATAATATTCCACTAAGCACGTACCACATTGATTTTATAGGTCCCCTACCATCCACAAACAAGAACTACCAACATATTTTTACAGTGGTAGATGGTTTCACAAAATTCAACTGGTTCTATCCCGTCAAGACCACATCTACGGCAGAAGCTCTAGCGAAACTCAAGTCCCAACAATCTGTTTTCGGAAATCCCTCGAGAATTATTTCCGACAAGGGATCTGCCTTCACGTCAAAGGACTTTGCAGATTACTGTGAAGATGAAGGAATTCAGCACATATCGATCACAACTGGAGTGCCAAGAGTCAATGGCCAGATTGAACGAATGCATGAAATTCTCATCCCAGTTCTTTCGAAATTGTCGATTGAAGATCCTACAAAATGGTACAAGTTCGTCCCAGATGTCCAACGAATCATCAACAGCACTGTTTGTCGATCCACCAAGTTCACTCCATTCGAATTGATGCTAGGTGTGAAAATGAAACAAAAAGAAGACCAACGTATCAAGGAAATCCTTGAAGAAGAATTCCTGAAATCCACAATCCAGGAGAAAGAAAATATACGTGAAGAAGCTAAGAAAAATATATTAAAAATCCAAGAAGAAAACCGACGGCAATACAATCGACGCCGCAAAACCGCTCCTGTCTATAAAGTCAACGACTTGGTAGCAATCCAAAGAACCCAATTCGGAGGAGGTCTGAAACTACGACCCAAGTTCTTAGGACCGTACAAAGTCATAAAAATAAAACCACATGACCGCTACGATGTAGCAAAAGTAGGATCTCACGAAGGACCAGAAGCAACTTCCACTTCAGCTGACCACATGAAACCCTGGTCTACTGGAACTGCAATTTGAGATCATCCTACTACAAACTTTTTTTCCCTTTTCTCAACATCTCTTTTTGTTTTTTTTAATCATTATTTTCTTTCTTTTTCGTTTTTTTTTTTCTTTTCATTTTAAGTTTCAGGTTCGGAGGTCCTCACACGTCGATGGCCGAGCGTTGTGGTAATCAAGAGGCGCAACCCTCCAGCAGATGGCATCACAACCTCACGTCTACAGAAACCGCAGGTTATCAGAGCCTGGGAGCTAGAGGCAGCAGATGCGAACGAGACCACGCTCGCGTAGGAGCGATGTTGGACGTAGCTCTCTGATCGCGCGTAGGCGATTCGACTCCAGAACGACCACGAGAAGGTGGCCAGTGGCTCCTGTGTGATAAGGAAACCTAACCCTGTGACCGACTCCGCTTATTCATGTTCTGCAATATCTCTCCTTTCTTTTGTAAATAGTTCTCCTGTTATATTTAGCCGAGCAATAAACGTGATTGAGAACCGTAGGAGTGCTTCCAGTCTTATTTCGACGTCGCCTCCTACATATATATATATATACCAAATATAAGCCACCAAAACAGAACTCAGTTTGGCGATATCTTCTATACATGGCGAGACATTGCCAAACCTTATTGTTTAATTTTATGGGAATATAATTTGGACTCTTTAAAGGCGTCTGCATTAGTGTAAGATAAGGTATAGTTATAATATGCCTGATGGAGATTGAAAAATAGTTTGAGTAGGCGATTTTAGAATAGATTTCGATTCTCAAGAAGTATTTTATGGAACAAGGAAGACAAATACGCGACACTCATAGATTATAATGCACTTTCCAACTTAATGGACAAACGAAGACAAATTGGGACAACGCATAGATAATGATATGCTTTTAATATATAGCACTTTAGTGCGTATTTAAAATATGTGAGTATTTTTCTTTTTTTTTTTTTTTCATTTCGTCTTTTAAAGAAAATCATGGTGGCCAAGAGCTCTTGAATTTAAATTCTTATAAGCGAGATGATCTATTTAAATAGACAAACAAACAAACTTGAATAAAAAACAGCAAAGTGACAGAGGGAACCAACAGTACGATTCAGAATAAAATATTAATGCAGGGTCAAAAAGATAATCTTCAAATACCTTTTAACCCTTTGAGGCGCAACCCTTTCCCAATGCTGAAGAAAGGGCAGCCGTTGGAATCGCTCGACTTAACTACCAGCAAGATGGCGGGCGATCGAAACGTTCATCGCGTGCCACAGATCTAGAGACCCTTTTTTTTGACGACAACTGGCTGTGCGGCACAGCCAACTGCGTCAAATAAAGGGTCTCTTGATCTGTGGCACGCGATGAACGTTTCGATCGTCCGCCATCTTGCTGGTAGTTAAGTCGAGCGATGGCAACGGCTGCCCTTTCTCAGCATTGGGCAATCTATACAGCTGTTTTCGCATACTTCCATTTTTCAGCGGATGTCAGTGCTGTTAAAAATAATCGTGACCATTTTTTTTTACGGGAAAGGACGTGCTAAAAAGTAAAGGATTCTCGTGGAGCTATGTACTTGCAACTATTTTTATAGAAATCAAATCTATTCTTCGTGACTGGCAACAGTCAAAACAACAGAGTTTGGCGTTCCCAGAGCGGGAACACTGCGCGTTAAAGGGTTAACAAGTACTTCGCAAAAAAATGTTGAAGTTTTAGCGCGAGATTCATGAACGACGCTTAGCTAAAACTTAACTACTTTTTTTCTATGAAAAAAAAAGGACTTAAATTAGTAACCACAAGTAAGATTTCATCGTGAATGATGCAGTTTTCGTATAATGAAATCATTTGCAATGAAGCTTAATAAGAGAAGTCACCTAATGTTTCAAAACCTTTTGTGAACTAACTATGAACAGGTGTATGAAAACGACGTATTAACCCTAACAATGCTATGTCATCCTGAATCGTTCTATTTTCCTCTACCATTCTTTACCTTTATGCTGCGATATTTTTGACGCAGTCCTGTACATTTAGTATACACACATGATTAATATATGCCTTGAGATAGATAAAATCAAAAATCCGATTTCAAATGCAAAAGGAATGTCTTTATCATTCATTTAACCCTTTGAGGCGCAACCCTTTCCCAATGCTGAAAAAAGGGCAGCCGTTGCCATCGCTCGACTTAACTACGAGCAAGATGGCGGACGATCGAAACGTTCGTCGCGTGCCACAGATCTAGAGATCCTTTTTTGACGACAGCTGGCTGTGCCGCATAGCCAGCTGTCGTCAAAAAAGGGTGTCTAGATCTGTAGCACGCGATGAGCGTTTCGATCGTCCGCCATCTTGCTGGTAGTTAAGTCGAGCGATGGCAACGGCCGCTCTTTTTTCAGCATTCGGCAATCTGTCCGGATGTTCTCGTGTTCTTCCATTTTTCAGCAGATGTCAGTGCTGTTAAAAAGAATCGTGACCATTTTTTTACAGGAAATGACGTGCTAAAAAGTAAAGGATTCTCGTGGAGCTCTGTCACCCGCAACTATTTTTATAGAAATCAAATCTATTCTTCGTGACTGGCAACAATCAAAACGTCAGAGTTTGGTGTTCCCAGAGCGGGAACACTGCGCGTTAAAGGGTTAATAAAGGAGGCATTTAAATTTATTGCATAATTATTGAAGGCAATTATTTTCCATTCAGATTTTCAAATGCGCTGGCTTCATATTATTCCAATATCACATCCTGCAATGACGCTCGCATTTAATGTAGAAATTACACCCTAGCCGGTTCCTAGATTTAACCATCTGATTTAATGGGAAGATTAGTACTATATCCGGTTTCGATATTCGATCTTTAGTGGTTTGTTTATAGACGAAATCTATAGAGACCACGAAGGTAAATGTATAGGAGGGGACACTTCTCTTAGAAAGTTGGATAACGCTGTTGTTACAAACAGATGGCGCTACGCACACTGGGTAACTGCGCATCTCCTGCTTCTGCGCATCCAGGTTGTTTATATTTCCATCGAGGCAAAGTAAATGGAGGTCGTTGAATTAGCGGAACTTCAAAAAAATATGAAATACATAGACTTATGAACGTGATATATAATAATTTCTGGCTTCAGGTGTGTTTTAATTACCTAATTGTCTTAGAATACTATTTCGTAATTAATATATGCAATAATTTTGAAGCGAAGTAATATTATGTATGTAATGTCGTGTTATTATTTCGCCCAAAAGCTGTATTTTAAGAAATAGTAGTAAATTTAGAAGAATGCTGTATGTGTGTATGCAATATTTAAAAAGTGTTTATTTATAATGGCGATCACACTCAAACAAGCAGTATTTACATTTATTTCATGCTGTGACAAATTTTGACACAGCTTTAAATTGCGGCTAAAAAACTCATGCTAAAATGTTAAATTCATGTTACATTAAGAACTCGCACCATTTTCTAATGTAAATAGAAGCCGCGGCAGACGAAAACTTCTTTTCTGTGAGCCACGATATACACAAATATAAACTCAATATTTTAATAATCTTAAGATAGAACATTTTTTAAAATCTTTTTTTTTATTCATTTGTTACTAAGGCAACCATGTAGGCAAAACCGAAAGAAATATTTTAAATTTAGTGCTCGCTTTGATAATCTCGTTCACATGCTAGGTCGGAAAATTAAAAACAAGTAAAATTAGTGATCAATCAGCACGGGAAATGCTTTATTCTTTTGCCGCTAGGATCGCTGCACGTCACTAAATTTCCAATGTTTACATAATTGAAACTTATTTGGGGTACCAAAAGTTTAGCATTACAGCTATGGAGAGTGTCCACTTCTATAGTATATCTCCGTGATAGAGACATAAATTGTGAAGTAGAATTAAAGAGAATTTCCATTCATTTCTGGATGTTACACCGTTGATTAGACAATTGAGATTCAAAGGTACTAATCGAATCTATGAAATATTTGAATAACACTTTGGGAATGCCACACCAGAATGTTGCGGTTAGAGATGAACAGCTTTGAAAGCAACTTTAAGAGACTTTTAAGAATTTATAGTATGAACCCATTTGATGAGTGGTTTTTTTTTTATCTTATTTTTTTAGTTACAATGATCTGCAAGTTTCATCTCGGTAATTATCCGTCAATTTACACGCTTAAACCCAAAGAGCGAAAAAAAAACGATACATGGCGGAGCGATCCGTTTCCATAGAAACCTACCGGGGTTTTTTTTTAGCGAAAGTGCTCTTTAAGTAGTCTTCTTACTGAGAAATCCTCTCGTTGCTTCCTCGTTTTTCCGATCATTTCTCCCCTCGCTTATTGTTATATTCCTCTCCGCTCTTGTGATCGAAAAACGCGCTCAGGAGAGGCTCACTTTTGAAAACTGGCTCAAAAATCGCTCCGACTGATCGAATTTCGCTCGATTGGTTAAAGCGTGTAGTTTTATATATTTACTGTTTGTTTGTCAAGTTACCTTTAGTCATACATTCACAAAAAAAAAAAATGTTTTGTTGAATAGAACAAAATGTTGTTGATTTTGTCAACAGAGATTCCCGTTGGCGCTATTTAAAGTAAATAATTTTTGTTAGTTTTAACAAAATTTCTGTTAAATTAACAAAAATGTTTGGTTGAATTAAGAAAAATTTTGTTGATTCAACAAAAATATTTCATTGAAATAGAACCAATCAAAATTTAGTTGAATGAACGAAACATATTTTTCAGTGTGGCATTACTCATAGAAGCATTTTCCAAGTTTTTTTTTAACCCTTTAACGCGCAGTGATCCCGCTCTGGGATCACCCAACTCTGACGTTTTGACTGTTGCCAGTCACGAAGAATAGATAGGATTTCTATAAAAATAATTGCAGGTGACATGGCTCCACGAGAATCCTTTACTTTTTAGCACGTCCTTTCCCGTAAAAAAAATTGTCACGATTACTTTTAACAGCACTGACATCTACTGAAATATGGAAAAACGCGAGAACAGCTGGATAGATTGCCCAATGCTGAAAAAAAGGGCAGGCGTTGCCATCGCTCGACTGAACGACCAGCAAGATGGTGGACGATCGAAACGTTCATCGCGTGCCACAGATCTAGAGACCCTTTTTTGACGACAGCTGGCTGTACCGGCACAGCTGTTGTCAAAACAGCTGTCGTCAAAAAAGGGGTCTCTAGATCTGTGGCACGCGATGAACGTTTCGATCGTCCGCCATCTTGCTGGTAGTTAAGTCAAGCGATGGCAACGCCTGCCCTTTTTTCAGCGTTGGGAAAGGGTTGCGCCTCAAAGGGTTAAATTATTTTTCATATACTTAATAGGACTATGGTAGAATAGTGGTTAAGCATCAAACTGGTAACAGAAAAATTGTGGGATCATTTCCCGACTTCCGTTCCTGAGATCTCTGTGTATATCAAGGGCGGCTCCAGTGAGTGGGTATGACCTCCATGGTTTCTTGAGGGGGCGGGGGGCATGGAAGCCGTGCCCCCTCTCCCACTTGGATTTCACACGTCCCTTGACGATTTCATGCGTTCAATTTGCGTTTGGAACAATTTATAGACCTATTTAAGAGGTCGAATGGTCCCCTCCGAAAATTCAAATTTGGAACCGCGCTTGCCGTGTACATAAAATATTGACTTAAAAGAATTAGCAGATATAGTTAAAATATGACTTGATTTTTTTGAAACTGGTCAAATAAATCATAAAAATAGCCATTTTTATAAATTTTTACGGAGCACCCCATTCCCCCTTCACACTTAATTCATATCTTTACTTAATTTTCTTTTTTTAATCCTTCATTAATTATTAATATTTAACTTATTACTTAACTAACCAAAAATGTATTAGTCAAAGTATTGCCCCTAAAAGTATAGTCAGAAATGACCCATGTTCCTAAGTGAGAACGCAGTGAAAATTGGGGGATACAAATTTTTGTCCCATGAGTAATGCCCTTTACCTAACGCACTGGAAGGAAAAGTATGCAAAAAACTAATTTAACCCTTTGAGGCGCAACCCTTTCCCAATGCTGAAAAAAAGGGCAGCCGTCGCCATCGCTCGACTTAACTACCAGCAAGATGGCGGACGATCGAAACGTTCATCGCGCGCCGCAGATCTAGAGACCCTTTTTTGACGACAGCTGTCTCTAGATCTGTGACACGCGATGAACGTTTCGATCTTCCACCATCTTGGTGGTAGTTAAGTCGAGCGATGGCAACGGCTGTCCTTTCTTCGGCATTGGGCAATCTACCCAGCTTTTTTCGCATTCTTCCATTTTCCAGCAGACGCCAGTGCTGTTAAAAAGAATCGTGACCATTCTCTTACCGGAAATGACGTGCTAAAAAGTAAAGGATTCTCGCGGAGCTATGTCACCCGCCACTATTTTTATAGAAATCCAATCTATTATTCGTGACTGGCAACAGTCAAAACGTCAGAGTTTGGTGATCCCACAGCGGCAACACTGCGCGTTGACCCTTTGAGGCGCAACCCTTTCCCAATGCTGAAAAACGGGCAGCCTTTGCCATCGCTCGACTTAACTACCAGCAAGATGGCGGACGATCGAAACGTTCATCGCGTGCCAACGTTTCGATCGTCCGCCATCTTGCTGGTAGTTAAGTCGAGCGATGGCAAAGGCTGCCCGTTTTTCAGCATTGGGCAATCTATCGAGCTGGTCTCGCATTCTTCCATTTTTCATCAGATGTCAGTGCTGTTAAAAATAATCGTGATCATTTTTTACGCGAAGTGACGTACTAAAAAGTAAAGGGTTCTCGTGGAGCTATGTCACCCGCAACTATTTTTATAGAAATCCAATCTATTCTTCGTGACTGGCAACAGTCAGAACGTCAGAGTTTGGTGTTCCCAGAGCGGGATCACTGCGCGTTAAAGGGTGAAAGGTTTAAGGTTGTGAAGCGTTGGTGCAAAATAAACTACAAGTCAGCCGACCAGGATGCACTTCGAGTCATACATTTCCAAGCGATTAGCGTTCACCTCTATGAACCGGCATTCACCATCAAAATCCAATTACAAAGACTGAATAACACTGTGTGTGCAATTATTACCTAATCATTACCCGGGCAAAAAAAAAAATTAAAAATAAAAAACTCAGGAAGTTATCGACTGAGCAAAATTCTCATCACGTAGATGTAACAGGCTGGTGGAATCAAAGACCTTTTTTTTCAAATGTTCTAATTACTTTGTTTCATGTGGTTAGCTATTTCTTTTTGCGCCATTTTTTTTTTCGGCCTTGTGTGACAGTTGGAAAAACTAATGATTTTTTTGTAGATTAGCGTCTCGCGTGTCGCAAAATGTTTGTTTTTCCTATGT
Organism: Cheiracanthium punctorium; assembly: GCA_038373885.1. Classification (NCBI taxonomy): domain Eukaryota; kingdom Metazoa; phylum Arthropoda; class Arachnida; order Araneae; family Cheiracanthiidae; genus Cheiracanthium; species Cheiracanthium punctorium. The sequence goes on from JAWZYV010000015.1 coordinate 62,043, forward strand.
GTGTGAATCTTCAGGCACTGAAATAATCAAACCGCTTTTAATTTACTCGAGACTCTGCATGAAATTACATCGTATCCACGATCCAATATTTGGCGACGATAAAAGATATTTGCTATAATTGTAATCAATGTTAAAAATGTATGTGTTTTGTTCTCCAAACTATGATTAACTGTACAAAAAAAAAAAAAAAAAAAAAATCAGTTAAGCTTTTACAGACCGCATTGAAATCCAGGTATCTCTCTATTCTAAAAAAAATTTACGGCCGCAGTCAAGAGCTTGTTCAGCTATCTTCTCCTAAACCGTGGGGATTTGAATTTCGAGAAACATGTCCAGGGATTCGAAAAATTCCGAGGAACCTGATAAGCTCATTTAAATTTCGAAAATCGAATTATTTTTAGAAGATATTAATACAAATCTGAAAAAATAAAAGCATAATGGTTACCATATTTGGCATGAAATCATTCATTCTTTTGCAACAAAGCAATTCCAAGTATGTAGAATCGCGTATAATTGACAAACATGAAATAGAATGACACCCATTTTACGCCAAATTAAAAAGTATATGAAATAAATAATTTAACGTGCGTTACATAAAGTTGACAATTTTCAAATAGTAAGTTCGCTTAGACAACAGGAGTTTAGAATAAGCTATTATTCGTTTTTCAAAAACAGAATAAGTAATTGTAACTGATTTTAAAAGCGCCATCTAGACATGAGGTACGATCTAGCAAAATGGTATCTTTCCAAGCAGGGCGAATCTAAACCGAGAGTTCAAAAATGTTTGAACCCAATATCTTGAAAATGAAAAATGATTAAAATGCAGATTATTTTAAAGCCGGTTCGGTACAGCTGGTGTATTGGCTACCAGTAGAAATATTGGGTGGCATTAACTTTGCCATTATAGCAGTTATAGTACACTTTGGATATTTGCCAGCGCGGCGAGATGATATAATTCGTGGTGCTAAAAATACTCCAATCTGCAAAGGATTCTGTAAATGAAAATATGGATAACGGTTTTCCGGGAACCATAAATGAGCAGTAATTATAGATTGTGAGCATGTGTAAATCGCCCAATAATGAAACGTCGCCATGGGTGGCAAGCTACTCTAGCTGTTTCGTAGTTTTTATCAAAGAAAACACATGAAGTACTGTTTTCTTAGAGCTAATTATTAACTATACATATACGTAAGTCGCCAAATTATGAAAATTCGCCATAATTCGCTAATACGCAAGGTGTTCCACCTTGGGTTTCACATAATTAAAAGTAGTGCGAGGTTCAAATTTTTATGTTCCAAGCAACATGCAAGAACCAAGCAATGTGTAGCTCGGTCGCATTCTATCTGATCCAACCTTTGGATTTTGTTTGTTGAAATTATGCCTTTTTTAGGAATAAGCCTTATTAGGTGCCGAATGCCTCATACGTAAAGCGAGCGAAGAGAGTCTAGGGGGCCTTGGCCCCTACTACTTTAAATTAATTTTTTGCATATTTTGTCTTCTAATGCGTTAGTTATAGTCATTTAAATGGGGGGGGGGGGAATATTGTACGCAATTTTCACTGTGTTTCCAATAGGGAGCATGGGTCATTTCTAAATGGGTCATTTCATAATGGGTTTGAAAAACTAAATATACTGATGGGTAGTTTAAATAATAAGTGAAAAATTAAGAATTAAGAAAAGATTCCTTTTTAAATTGAAGTAAAGATATGAATTAAAAAATTGTAGGAGGGGAGGGTGTATTAAGATAGTTCTGTAAAAATTTATGAAAATGGCTATTTTCATGAATTTTTTACCAGTTTCCAAATAATGATAGAAATGCAACTTCTATTCACAAAAATCAAGTCATCCTTTATCTGCAATTTTTTTTCAAGTTAATAGTGATAAAATTTCATTTTTTAACACATTTTTAATTCGATGTTCCTCGTAATTGGAAACATTGGCCTGTGAAAGGTTAAGAAAATAAGGTTTATTACAAAAAATTAGGTACATTTGTCTCGTAGGTAGACGATATTTTCAATCCTTTTTCTCCAAGAAATGCTGCCGCCAATGTTTAGAGATGGGCTTGAACATTGCCTTGAAGCGCTTCATTTATATCTGTTGCTCATTAGCACCAAGGAATTTTCGCATTCCCCTGATCTGAAAACCTAATCTTACGGAAAAGTGAGGAGCTCCGAAACAACCTTTAGTCCCATCTCACTTCACCGTTGTTTTGAAGCTTGGCATTAGTGTCTCTTGGTTATTGACTGAGCACTGAATGTTATTCATCTTTTCCTTTAGCTGAAGATGTCAAACAGGTGGCTAGGTCTCTCATTTGGAATTATCTCATAATAAGGAGACCCTGAACAAAGTCTAACTTCCTACCGCTGGGGCTCATTAAAATGGAAGCCGTCCCCTTTCGCCCATCGCCGTCCTATATGGAGGAGGTGGAGTCGCTTCGATGTTGCCAAACGGCCTAAGAAACAACAGCAACTGCAATTAGATACATGCAAATAAAAAAGAAACAGAAAATAGCAACGTTTCGGTTGGTTGCTTACAAAAAAGAACCAATAAATTCAATCCAGGCGCGCGACCATTGCTATAAAAAAAAATCTGGAGTGACTCCACTCGACTTTCCGAACACTTACGATTAAGATCATTACCAAGCATTTAAATAAATTTTAATCTATGAATAATTCAAATATATATACCAAATTGAAGCTCAATGGAATGTACCGTTTAAACGCTAGTGCACTTTCAAGAAATTCCCCCCCATAGGCCATAATGTAAAAGAAATCTTTGTCGTAGCCCTGTAGAAAAACTAGAAGTCCTATACACACCAAAATCAATACCGGTCTTGCGAAGGTGGTTTATAACATGTATACCCAATTTGAGCTCAATCGAATGTACCGTGTAAACGCTAGCGCACTTTCCAGAATTTTCCTCCATAGGCCATAATGTAAAAGAAATCTTTGTCGTAGCCCTGTAGAAAAACAGTAAGTCCTATACACACCCAAATCAATACCGGTCTTGCGACGGTGGTTTATAACATATATACCCAATTTGAGCTCAATCGCATGCCCTGTTCAGGAGCTATCGTGTTCACTCACATACACACAAACACACATACACACACACACACACAAACACACATAGACACATACATCTCGTAAAAATAGCATAAATGAATTCAGAAGACCTCAAAACGTGTCAATACACCAAAATCTTGAATTCGAATTTTTTCATGATTACAATACTTTCCTTACCTTCGGAAAGTAAAAAACGTGGAATGACCCAAACAACATGGGAAAGCCCAAGGCAGGTGATAATACGAGATTTCAAAAAACGATGCTGACATGTGATGCATATTCTAACAGCTTACCAAATAGTGTAACCATAGATTAAAGCTGTTGTGAACTAATAGTATTTAAATACATGTAAAATTATGTCGCATACTTTTATGTCGCATTTTTGGGAGAATTTTCAATAAAGGGGTGAGAGATAAATTCTCGGGTCTTCGACCCCGTCAGGGGGAGACCCCCCCCTGAACCCCCCTAATTTTTTATTTTCATTATTGACATATTGAAACGATATTAACAGACTATGTCATTTTATCTCTCATCTTTCGTGTATTTCGCCTGGTAACCCTATGTCGAATTTTTTATGATTGTAATCTATTTATAGAAAAATACACGTGATGCATATTCTACAGCTTACGAAATATTGTAACAATAGATTAAAGCTGTTGTGAATTAATAGTATATTAAATATATGTAAAATTATGTCGCATTTTTATGTCGCTTTTTTGGGACACATTTTTCGGACAATTTTCAATAAAGGGGGTGAGAGATAAAATGACATAGTCTTATAAATAAAAATGAAATTCTGTTTGTTTGTTTGTTTGTTTGTTTGTTCGTTTGTTTGTTTGTTTGTTTGTGGATTTGAGTTGTATACAAATCCACAAAAATGGACCTATCGGCCTGAAATTTTGCACAGATATGTAAAATAATATAGAATAAATCATAGTCCACTTTAAAACTTTGAAAGTCCACCCGTTCCCGGAATTTAAGAGATTTTTTATGTTCTCCACGCAAAAATCTTTCCGTAATTGTAACCCCTGTAGTGAAAAAAGTGTGAAATAAGGATCGTGGTTGCCATGTGTGGCGATTTTGCCGAATAAGATGTTTTAAATTCTCAAAGTAAAAATAAAAGAATAATAATGATTTTTTTTTTTGTTAGTTTATATTCGTAAGGTTAAATTTTTTTAAATTATAATATCGTGTGCATGGGAAATCGGAGCATGAATGAAATGTTTCATACGCAAAACAATAAGAATTGAAGATTTCCAAGGCTAATATGTTAAAATTTTTTAGTTTGGCGAAAAAATAAAATAGCTCAAATGCCGAGAAAGTTAGTTCTAGCGGTTTGCACAGTTTCAGGCTTGGCGCAATTTACTGAGAGCTTAAGGAAACGGATTTTTGAAAACAAGTGCAAAGGCTTTATTAGAATACAGCGTTAAATTTTAATGATCCGTGCGAAAATAATGCAGTTATTAAGGGATTTCAAGCGATCTATCTTCAGCATTCTCGCGATTTTGAGGAGGATTCTAACGCTTGGCGCTATTTATCGTAATTTAATCGTCTGCTATTTGGGTTATGAATACACCTGCGTATAAGTTTTTGAAATTTTCATTCAGTTGGAAAGAAAGGATGTTAGAAATATCAATTTTAATTTTGTTTAATCACACTCATGAATAATGATACACTTTCCAACTTAATGAAAGAAGGAACGAAAATAGGGAAGACCCATGGATTATAACTCTTTTTATATATAGCACTTTAGTGCGTATTTAAAAATCTGAAAGTGTGTCAGATTTTCTATGATTCTAGCGCTTGGCGCAATTTAATGAGAGGGTATTTTTAAAAACAAGCGTAGGTTATCTTATAAATAAAAATGAAATTCTGTTTGTCAATTTGTTGATTTGGGTAGTATACAATTCCACAAAAATGGACCTGTCAGCCTGAAATTTTACACAGATATGTAAAATAATATAGAATAAATGATAGTCCACTTTAAAACTTTGAAACTCCACTTAAAAACGTTTTCCTCCTGAATGGTTCTCTTAATTTCCGTTCCCGTTATTTAAGAGATTTTTATGTTCTCCACGCAGAAAGCTTTACGTAATATTAACCCCTGTAGTGAAAAAAGTGTGTGAAATAAGCATCTTGGTTGCCATGTGTGGCGATTTTGCCGAATAAGATGTTTTAAATTCTTAAAGTAAAAATAAAAGAATTATAATGATTTTTTTAGTTTATTCTTTAGGTTATTTTTTTAATTATTATATCGTGTGCGCATAAGAAATGAGAGCAGGAATGAAATGTTTTATACGCAAAACAATGAGGATCGAAGATATCCGAGACTAATATGTAATTTTTTTTAGTTTGGCGAAAAATAAATGGCTGATAGGCCGATTTTTAGAGAGTGAGTTCTAGCGGTTTGCACAGTTTTAGGCTTTTTGGCGCACTTTACTGAGAGATTAAGGGAATATCATTTTTGAAAACAAGTGTATAGGTTTTCTTAGAATACAGCATTAAATTTTAACTATCCGTGCAGAAATGATGCAGTTATTAGGGCATTTCAAGCGATGTAGCTTCAGAATTCTCGCCAATTGAGTACATTGATTTAACTTGGGGGAAATCCGCCAAATTTCAGAAAATTGAAATCTTCGCATTTAGTACATCGAGGTAACGATGAATAAAACATGTTATAGTTGATAATTTAAAAAATGCGGCTGTATTAAGTGATTCCACTTTTCAAATAAATGCCTGGCGGTCGAACCATTTCTCATTTTGATTGCTGCTAAGTCAATGCTTCGAATGATTCCCTGAAAAAACTCTTGCAAAATGGCGTATGCTGGCATTTTGGCGAGGCTTAGATTTGAAACTGGATTTTACTTGAGACTGGTATATACGTATAATAAGACTGGTTATAGATAAAAATGAATGTTGGTATGTGTGTAGGAGGTTGAAAAACTCCAGCACCGTTTCACCGATCACCATGAAATTTGGTTCACCTAAGTCTTTTATCATGGAGAAGGTTTTTATGCTATCCGTTTTCCTCTAACTTTGCACTAGGTGGCGCAGCAGAACGTCGAATTCTATTCCGTTTAGCCGTTTGCTATGCGAATATCGTCCAACCAATTTCGATGAAATTTGGTACACGCGAATATTAGAACACGGAGAATATTTTTCACTATCCATTTGCTGTAACTTACCGCTAAATAGCGCTGCAACGCATCAACTTCTATACCGTTCGACCGATCGGCATAAAATTTTTTATACTTACACATTTGAGAACGAAGAATATATTCTAACTGCGTTACTTTTGATGTTACTCACCACTAGATGGCACTGCAATGCATTATTATTTTAACTCGCCACTAGATGACGCTGCAGCAGGCCAAATTTTTGACCATTCAAACGGTGGCTATGAAAATCAGTATACATAGCTATTTGAACAATGAGAATATTTTGGCGTTATCCATTTTACTATAACTCGCAACTTGACGGCGCTGTAGCAAATCATTACTTTAATTAACCACTAGATGGCCCTGCAGTGTATCACTTCTTGACTGTGCGAATGATCGCTATGAAAATAGGTATACATAGATATTTGAACACGGGGAAGAGTTTGGCACGATCCATTTTCCTATAACTTGACACTAGATGTCGCGTCAGCACATGAACTTCAAGACTATTCAGCCGATCGTCATGAAAATTCGTATACATCGATATCTGAATGCGAAGAATATTTTTGAAGTATCCGTTTTGCTAAAACTCGCCACTAGATTGTGCTACGCCGCACCGCCTTCTGCACCGTAAAAACGATTGCCTTGAAATTCAGTATGCATGATTATTGAACACAATATAACGGGATATCCATTTTGCTATATCTCTTTATTACAATAAATAGTAATCACAGCAAATATTAATATCAAAAAGTCCATTCATTCCCGTGCGAAGAACGGGTACTTCAGCTAGTCATTAATAAAATAAAAAAAAATAGTAATATAGTAATGTTAAAGCGTGTTGCATTGATGTAAACAAAATTTTATCACTAAGCAAAATTGGAAATGATGTCGTTCCAAGTTTGAAGTTTACACTCCATCCCACCCCCCCCTAGAAAAATTTCTATGGATGGCCGTCACCAGTATAAATATCTTGTATATTTATACAAGATATTTATACTGTTAGATAGTATATTTATACAAGAAATTATAATATCTTGTACATTTATACAAGATATTTAGACCTAACAATATCTTGTATATTGTTAGGACACTGGTTGAGAGAATGACAGACAATCCTATAAAGTATTTAAAAAACTCTAGAACTGTACACCAAAAAGAGAAACCGTTGTAAGTGCTTTGCGATTATATAAGTCATCCATTCATTTCGTCAAATCAATTAAGTGCCTCGTTGCCTCGTCAGAGGTTTCACGTGGTTCTCATCAAATGTGTCATTTTTGCCGGTTCAATAACTGTTTGTTTTTAGACCTTGAGAAATCGTCCTGCTTTTTTAGCTCCAAGTGAGTCTTTCAGTATCAGATGTAATTTACGTCACTGGGGAAAAAAGTTTTTTTTTTTTTTGTGTACATGCATTTAAATCGAGAGATGGGAACGGCTGCCCTTTTTTTCATCATTGGACAGTCTATCCAGTTGTTCTTCTCTATCCATGTATTTCCATGGTTCAGTTCCAGTTTTCAGCAGATGCCAGTGCTGTTAAAAAAATAATCCAGAAATCCATTTTACAAATATTCGACTACTTTTACGGTATAATGATGGGTTAAAAAGCAAATTATTCTCTCGTAACTATGTCACCCTCGAGTATTTCCGAAGAAATCAAACTGATTCCCGGTAACTGACCACAGTTAAAACGTCACAGTTTTGTACAAATTCACGCAAGCCCCAAGAGAAATGCACCACAGTAAGTAAAATGGAAATAATTGAATGCTCCTAGGGCGTCCCGGTATCACTTGATCTACGGACCGGTACCAACCGCGACTCAGGTGTTGGGGTCCACTGGTTCTGAAGATAGGACCTTTCCTATTTGGAATATTTATTTGTAAACACCCTGTATATTTCACAAATTAAAAAAAGCACAAAAACCATTTATCATAAACAGCTTTTAAATTATTAACAATGTAGCGCGCAGTGTTCCCGCTCTGGGAACACCAAACTCTGACGTTTTGACTGTCGCCAGTCACGAAGAATAGACTGGATTTCTATAAAAATAGTTGCGGGTGACATAGCTCCACGAGAATCCTTAACTTCTCAGCACGTCCTTTCCCGTAAAAAGATAATTTTTGACAGCACTAAAATCTGCTGAAAAATGCAAGAATGCGAGAACAGGTGGATAGATTGCCCAATGCTGAAAAAGGGCAGCCGTTTGCCATCGCTCGACTTAACTACCAGCAAATGACGGACGATCGAAACGTTTCGATCGTCCGCCATCTTGCTGGTAGTTAAGTCGAGCGATGGCAACGGCTGCCCTTTTTTCAGCATTGGGAAAGGATTGCGCTTCAAAGGGTTAAAGGAGGAAGGCGTGCTGCAGTGAAAATTCGGTGTTAGTGAACGGAATTTCTTTTAATAAGCAGTTCAGAGGGTTAACTATTTTAACCTTTTAGAGTGTAGGCATTCTCATATGAATATAGAAGACCAACTGGATAGACTGCCCAACGCTGAAAAAGTGCATCCGTTGCCATCGATCCATTCAACTATCAACAAAATGACGGTCGCTCGAATAGCCCATCTGGCGCCACGCAGCCAAAGAAGGTTTCTGGCACTTTTCCCGCCATAGGGGCATTTAACCATATTTTTTTGCGACTAGCAGTGAAATCGATGAAATTACTGATATGCCATTCGAATAGTATCAATAATCGATTAATCGAATACTGAATATTCGCAGTTTCACTATTCGAATTGCATAAGTGATAAATCGCGATTAATCGTTTCACTAATCGAATTGTACTCGTTGTTAATCGTTTCACTATTCTAATGTTCGAATGCCGTGTGCTATCCGAATGGTATGCGCTGAACATTCGAATGAATTTTTCAAAATCGATTGTTTCGAATGGATTTAACGATCGATTAATAGTTTCATTCATTCATGTTCATCACTAGCCGAAATAAGGTGGTTCCACGACGCAACCATCGCCCATCAAAGGGTTAAAAAATCAGGCACTTGAAAGTTTCGCAGTATTTTCCTAAATCAGTGGAAGCACAGCCGGTTTTATTATGCAATTTTTATGTCTGAAAATGATTTGGAAGATTGTACAGGACTTATTGGTTCATTGTTTATGAAAGCGCATAGCACAAAAGAGACATTATTAATTTTCCCCAGTCGATTTATATGGTTTATTTTATAAATTTTGTGTTGAAGGTAGCCTTTTTTCCCCCACTGCACAGCCTTGTGTAGACACATAATTTATAAACACCCTCCATTTCTCAGAAGGGAAGGGGGGGGGGATGTTATCAGATATCCTGACTTAGCATTAGTTGCTTCTCTCAGAATCTTTTACCCCCAGTATAGGCTGTACAGGTTGCAGCATTGCTACTTAACTAAATCACAACATTTGCATGACGTACACGATTCATAAATTGGAGGGAGAAAAAATAAACTGCTTACGTCTATTTCTGAATCTTTCTCCCCAATGAAGGTTGAAATTTGAATCCCTTTTCTATATCCGCATCTTCTGCAGAAACTGCCTGAGAACTCACATTTCATCAGTGAATAATGAAACAGTCAGACGATGACATGGCGGCCATATAGTACCCCGGATCTGTAGGAGTCCTTATGAGAATCCTTGTCCACTTTACGCCAAAGCCACGTGCACTCCGGAAATTATTTTATGTCAGTGTATAATTTTCACGCTGAACCAATGACGAAGTCAAAAAAGTTCCAAGGAGCAAAGATAGGCAGCCTTTTTACATTTCCCTATCCCTTTAACGCGCAGTGTTCCCGCTCTGGGAACACCAAACTCTGACGTTTTGACTGTTGCCAGTCACGAAGAATCGATTTGGTTTCTATAAAAATAGTTGCGTATGACGTAGCTCCACGAGAATCCTGTACTTTTTAGCACCTTGTTTTCCGTAAAAAAAATGGTCACGATTATTTTTAACAGCACTGACATCTGCTGAAAAATGGAAGAATGCGAGAACAGCTGGATAGATTGCCCAATGCTGAAAAAACGGCAGCCGTTGCCATCGCTCGATTTAACTACCAGCTAGATGGCGGACGATCGAAGCGTTCATCGCGTGCCAAAATTCTGGAGACCCTTTTTTGACGCAGCTGGCTGTGCCGCACAGAATTTTCAGATTTCTGAAGAAATCTGAAATATACTCTCCTGAAGAGGCCTTAAAAATTTTGTTGAAGTCTGATTAATTAATTACTGCTACTTGAGAGACAGAGCGCATTCCAAGCAAAATTTAATTTAAAACGGCCCTACTAGCAATTTTGCTCGGGCTACCACCGGCCACGGAGCCAGCCGATGACAGGCCGAGCAAAGTTGCTAGTGGGGGATTGACTTTAGATTAACTTTTGTACTCAAAGTAAAAGAGCTGGTTAGAACATCTTTTATCATTCTCTTTCGAGTAACTCTCATTGTCAGTCATATCAGCAGGAAACCGCAGAGGAAGACAAAATGCTTTTAATGCTTCCTAAACACAAAGTTACTAATCTAATAATAGATAAAGTGTTAATGGGATGGAAGGAAAATAAACAAAACTGATGAAGAAAAAGACTAGAATTTTTTATTGGATTCTCGTCTGTTCTAAGTAAAATTGTTTCTTTTTTTAACTCTTTTGGTTATTAAAATTCACTACCAATGAGTCAAAACTGATCAAATTAATTTTGTTAATTTTCTTTTTTTGTTGTAAATATATGCAATAAATTATAATTTTGAAAAAAAAACATAAATAAATTGTTTTTATTTTATGAATGTTCAGAAAAAAGACTAAACCAAAGTTTTATCTTATAACAGGCGTTACATTGTTTAAACGCATGTTTATGGTTTCAGGTATGGACAACCTTTGAAAAGTTGCGGGCCAAACTTTAGGGCGTTAAGGAAGCCGCTGGTCGTATTAGGATTTATATGGGATTTTGAATGGTTTATATGGGTTTTATGCCGTGTTTTGATATGTTCTGTGGACCGGATCAAAAGCAGTCCAGAGGTTACCCACATGTGGTTCAAAGTTTTCAATCTTTCTGTAGAATCTTTAGGTTTTTTGGAGTACATCTAATATTAAAATTTTATTTAACTTTGAAATTTCCAGTACAGAGATTATTTTTACAGATTATTCGATTTATTGAGCATCATTTACCCATATATCGAATTTGGTTGCTCCATGTTTAAAATAATGGAGTTATCGATTATAAACTGTATTTGTATTAACTTACTATTAGGAAGTTGAAAGCGACAATACCCAGTCTAGTAGGACCTATAACCAACGGCCCATTAAGTTTAAAGCTTTACCATATTGGTTGATACTTTTATACTTTTAAAAAGATTGGTCCATGTAGAACTAAAATTTATTTTCTTGGATTTTGAAATAGATTTGGTTCTACTGATAATAAAATGTATGTATTTTCATATTCATCATTTAATAATTCATAATTATATGAAAAAATTACAATGTACAAAAAGGCGTTATTGTTATGTTTACTATCACATTTTAATTCATTTTTCAAACAAAATGTTATGAAATGCACCTAATATTTTAATAGCTTGGCTTAAAATTAAAATTTTATATGTGTAATTCTTTTGTGCACCAATAGAAAATATTTATCTAAGTAAAAAATTACATTTTTAGATGGCGTGGAAGGACCTATTTTAATTTTTTAATTACAAAGTAAAAAGATTTTGAAAAATCGCAGTAGAGAAGAGTTAAAAAAAAAAATCATGTTACGTCTCATAAACTCGCTCACTTAAAATTAAGAAAGAAAGAAAAAAAAAACAGAGAAAACAGAATGACGTAAACTGTTTTTCAAAGACGTAAACTGCAGACCGAATGCTGGAAAATAAACTACTTGATTGAAATTTAAAAATGGTGAAAAAAAAGACTAGTTCGTTACATCCACATTTCGAAGAAATGTTTAAATTCACCAGCCAGCTGGCATGCGAAATGGGCGGGGAAAATATAGCCAAAAGCTGTTCTAAAAACGGGTCGGTTTTGGCACCATCCTATTGAGTGCTCTAGCCTTTATTCCGATGTTTTTTTCCGGGGCAAAATAATTCCGACTCATTACAAGAGGAGAGGGAATAAACAAATGTTGAAAGCATATTTTTCGGTGCGGGACAGTTGCGTTAATAAATCTCTTCGGCTGATCCTTTAATAGACAAACTTGTTGGAGGAAGGGGGGGGGCGACGTGACTCCGATGAGGGAAAAAATAGTATGAATGAGCTTAGGAAGCAGGTCATTTTTTTATATTCGAAATTTCTAAGAACCGAATTTCTTTTCCAACCCTCTGGTGTTTAAGAATTGAGGTCTTCCTTCCGTCTTGCATGTAAACATCGTGTGAAAAGATTTTACTGGCGGTCTAATTTGTTTAAAAAAAAAAAAAAACCTCTGTTTCAACTCATTTTGTCAGATTCGGAAAAATTGTAGAAACTCTCAAATGTTTTATTAAGGAAAGCGCAAAATATAGCAGATAACAGAGGTTATCTACCAAAGGGAAGACTTTCTGAGGTCGACTTAAAGCTCATTCATGTTACATTTGTAGAAAACCACTCAAAACTCCTGACCGATTGATCAACTGCCGCGCGATAGATCAGAATCCTGGACTTTCACACTTTAGCCATCTGTCATTGTTCTGTGTCTTAAATTCACTCGGCCGTTCGTCCGCCAGAAATTCTTAAAACACTTGTAATAAACGATACACCTATGCAAACCAGGAAACTTTTTAAAAGTATTAATAAGCGTAGAATTGCAAATCGAAATAACAATAATAATGATGAAGCCCATTTTGTAAAATACTGCCTTTTTGGTAACATTTTTTGAACGTTTTGTAACATTTATTTCTGTGTGTAAATCAGGGGAAACGGTAACTTTGCTATAATGAGTATTTTAACCATTTAAAAAATAAGGTGGGATTTTTATTTTATTTATTTGTTTATTTTTTAATCATCGGCATCTACTTTTATAACTCAATAGGGATAGTTGAGGACCAACTTTTTTGCTCGTCTGTTAAAACTGTGTTTTCATAGCGTTATTGAAAAAAATACCCAGAAAATTGAGAAAGGCACCCTCTAAGAGATAATGAATCCTTCCGACCTACAAACTTTAGAAGCCAGCACGACCTCTGTTAGTTCAGATTTTAAGGAGGCACTCCAAAATTTTTAAATCCTTGATGTAATGAATTTGACTCAGAATATGTTTGGAAATCAAATGACTTTCTTCGAACTACAGTCTAGCTTGACACGTAAAATTTCTTTGATTGACACTCCCAGTTTCCATTGCAATACACTTGCATTCTTTGGTTTCTAAATGTGCTTACTACTGTATTATTTAGCTTTTAGGTTTGTAGTATTTAATACTGATTTTCTTTTAAATGTAATTAATTTAACACAAATTTATTTATGACTATGCCATTTTATCTCTCACCACCTTTATTGAAAATTGTGCAAAAAATATGTCCCAAAAATGCGACATAAAAGTATACGACATAATTTTACATATATTTAAATACTATTAGTTCACAAAAGCTTTAATCCATTGTTACAATATTTCGTAAGCTGTAGAATAGGCATCCCATGTATTTTTCTATAAATAGGTTACAATCCTAAAAATTTCAACATAGGGTTGCCATGCGAAGTACGCGAAAGGTGACATAGTCTGTTAATATCGTTTTCATATGGCAATAATGAAACTAAAAAATTAGGGGGGGGGTTCAGGGGTCTCCCCCTGACGAGGCTCGAACAGTCGATTTTTTTATTTATACAATTAAAATGTCCTAAATTAAGTAGTGTGCACACTACGGAGAGTTTTCCAAGGGGCAGGGCATTCTTTTTCGTTTGCAATTTTGCACCTTCGCGTCCGTTGGCCTAGGCATTCGGAGTTTTCCGTGATTTTCTCCAAACTTTCCTTAAAATCCAAACCAATTGTCCTTAATCTCCAAACTTTGCATAAACACGGGTTAGGATACGGGTTAGGATCAAGATCCCCCACGGTGGGCACCACTTCGGCCTAGATCCCGCTACTCGATAATTGTCCGTTATCCATCAAGTCAAATCAGTTCTGTCTAGAAATAACTGCAAGACGAGAAATTTTTTGTGATGGGAAAAAATCTTGCTATGCAAGACTTGGCAGCTCTATTTCTTTCGTCACAAAAAACCAGTCTTTCCCAAAGGCGCAACGGCGAAAATCCCCCTTCTGTTCCCAGTATAGTTCTTTGAATGCTCAGCGACCCAGCGTTGCTTTTGCTGACTTAGGTGGGGTCAGAAAAGGCTGCATAGATCTCAATTTGAGCCTGAGCTAAACAGAGGGAAGTAAAATTCGGTCGCCTTCTTTCATGCACACAACACAGCTATCCGTACTTAATATAGAGTTAAAAACGACTTTTGCGAACTCGCTTAGAGAGTAATGGATATGTGTTTTAACGCCCCATTGGTTGGTGATTGTAGGAGAATTTATTATTTGGCAAGGAAACAGATTTGTTTTAGCAATGAGCAGTGTACTTGTTTAATAACGGGAACACGCCAGAAAGTACCATGCCAGGAATTGAACAAGAGGGTACTCAAGTAGTGCCTCCGTTTACGAGGTAACTTTATCTGAGAGTAAAAACAATAAAAAACACAGGAGTAAGAAAATGTCTGTTGTACTATCTGCAAAACTCGCTCATCGGCCTCTAAAGCATGCCGTATTCTATGAGCATCCATGGGGGATTTAGGAAAGAAATTAAAAAGAAAGGAAGATGAATCTGAAGTTTTCGTTTGAGTTCATTGTGGTTTTAACATTAAATAAAATGAAAAAAAAGAACCTTTAAGTGAAATGAGTCCAAATGCATGAGGATTCGAGAGAGAAAATTCCGCAAGGGCAGGAAATTCTAGTCCGTCGTGATATTATACTCCCGAAAATTCTAGTCCGACATGATATTATCCGCATGACCAATGGGCCCGAAAATTCTAGTCCGAGATGGTATAATCCGCATGGTCGGTGAGTGCAAAAATTCCAATCCGACGGGGTATTATCTACATGGCCAAGGACCTGATAATTCAAGTCCGGCATGGTATTATCCGCAAGGCCATTGATCACGAAAATTCCAGTCCTAGATGGTATTATCCGCATGGTTGGTGGGAACGAAAATTCTAGTCCGACATGGCATACGCATTATATACGCATGGCATTTGAGTCTTGCGATTCTAATTCTACTAATGCCGTCTTGTGTCCTCTGATCTTTGTCTGAAGTAGCATTCATTTTAAAACCTTTTTATTCCAATCCCGAAGAAACGTCGCTATATTTACTCTTAAATATGTTGTATCTCCCACCCAAGTCTTCCCTCAAAATAAATAAATAAATAAATAAATGCACGGTCACGTTACGTTTGTGCTTATTCATTTCGGATTAATCCTCTCAAGTGTTCAATTTGTGGATCAAAATCGCTTCAAAAACTGTGTAATTTTTTTTTTTTCGTATTTCGAATCTATATACATTGGAGAACTGAATTGTGCATTTTTTCTTTCTAGAAAAGATTTTTTTATATAGATTTTTATCATGAGGAACTAATATTTAACTCTAATTTATTTCACTGGTTAAACGGTCAAAACGCGGGATGCTCTCCTCAATACAGGAAGAAAAACACCTGCCCGCGAAAATCGCGGGATGAGCAAATTTTGCTACATATGAGTTGCCCGTGTAAATCGCGGGATGATCAGTCAGACGGTTAATACTATCCGAATAGCCCACCGTTTCGTGGGTGTATTATACGGGTTTTAAGGGATACCTTGCCGAAAAAAAAAATTATGAGTTAATGAGCATATATCTTTGTAGTATTGTGCTGAAAGTGAACGAACGTCTCAAAAATGCGGTAGACCTTGGAATTCTTTTGAATGCAGAACCCCTGCAGTCGGATCTGTAGAAGAACTATACATGCCACATACACTGTTTTCCATGGAGAGCATTGTTTTGCAATCCTTTAGTTATTCATTTTGTTCAGTTTGAAACAGATGAATGTCTATGAGGCAAGCTTTAAACAATGATCACCCGGAGGGCGTAATATATTGGAATTTGTTTTGTCCTGTTAAAGGAACTATAAATGCTGCATATAAACTTTTCTCAATAGGGATATGGTACAGTACATAGAAATAATGTAAATGAATTCCGTAATATCCGTGCACACTTACGGCAGTTAGAGCACTGATGTACAGAAAGTCAGGTGAAAAGATACATACATCAAAGATACTTTTCCACTTTGTTGGATTTTATTAAAAAGTTTTTTTTTTTTCTAATGGCCGGTCTCTGCCTTTGGCCACAACAGGCCGGAATTGTTGGTCTCTTTATTAAGGGGGCACCTAGTAGGTGGGCCAACGTCGCCTCCTATGAAACTACGATTATTTCACAACTATGATTACATTTAATTATAATACAGATTTTCCAAAGACTAGATAATTATCTGATAATAATATAATCGTTATCTAAATCTAATAATAATATAATGGTTTAACCTAAATTATCTTTTAATAAATAGAAATCTTTGATTTACGTCAAATTATGAGTTTTACTGCAATTGATCCTTTTCTTTTTCTAATGGCGGCCTCTGGCTTGAGGGCTTTGGCCACTACTGAGGCCTGAATTCTTGGTCTCTTTATTAAGGGGGCACCTAGTAGGTGGACCAACTTCGGCCCCTATGAAGGGACAGACATGACAACCATGCCCAGTCCGGGATCGAACCCCGACCGCCGGGAGTTGAACCCAAAACCGGAGTACGGTGCTTTACCCACCATACAACTCGGTCGGCATAGCAAAAAGATTGGACGTCAATTTAAGTCGAACTCCTCCCCCTGTTTTTCGGAGGGGGAGAGGCGGGGCCGTAGCCAGGGGGGATCATGGGATTTGATCCTCTCACCCCCATGCTCACCCCCCGAAATTTTAGTTAACCCTTTAACGCGCAGTGTTTCCGCTCTGGGAACACCCAACTCTGACGTTTTGCCTGTTGCCAGCCACGAAGAATAGATTTGATTTCTATAAAAATAGTTGCGGGTGACATAGCTTCACGAGAATCCTTTACTTTTTAGCACGACATTTCCCGTAAAAAAAAATGGTCACGATTCTTTTTAACAGCACTGACATCTGCTGAAAAATGGAAGAATGCGAGAACAGCTGGATAGATTGCCCTATGCTGAAAAAAGGGCAGCCGTTGCCATCGCTCGACTTAACGACCAGCAAGACGGCGGACGATCGAAACGTTCATCGCGTGCCACCGATCGAGAGACCTTTATTGACGACAGCTGGCTGTGACTCACAGCCAGCTGTCGTCAATAAAGGTCCCTGGATCTGTGGCACGCGATGAACGTTTCGATCGCCCGCCGTCTTGCTGTTCGTTAAGTCGAGCGATGGCAACGGCTGCCCTTTTTTCAGCATTGGGAAAGGGTTGCGCCTCAAAGGGTTAATGCATTAGTAGTTTTATAAAAAGCTACTAATATTGCGCAAATAAATGCACTGACTCTGGTGACCCATTATAGGCGAAAATATTTTTAGCGTTGCACATCACCTCCCAGATTTTTTCTGGGTATGACCTTGGGGAGAGGGGTGCAGTACCTGTGCCGGCCTCGTAATCACTGTAAGAAACTCGAGTAATATAAAGATAAGATCGCGAGATGTGTCTCATCTTTATGCATCACCGGTCAGTGTGTCGTGTTTGCTCTTTCGAATCTCTTCGCGACCTCCAGATTAGCACAATTATGATCCATCAACCTGACATCGCAGAGTTGAAGCAAAAGGTACCGTGTATAATAATTTTTTTTTTTTTTTTTTTTTTTTTTTTAACCCATGAGAGTCTTGGATAAAAGCAAAAAATACGCACAGGTTTTTTTTCCCCCCCAGAGATGAGAGTTCGTGTGTATGACGGGGGAAGGTGGGGGGAGATTGTGAGATTCAATCGCTTGAGCAGATGTTTAGGCCTAATCGCTAAGCTCCGTTCCGGCAAGAACACGGAAAGTGAAACAGCACCGGCGTGGCCAGCGCTTGGGAGGGTGAAAACCTCTGTCTTTTGGACTGCTGTGGTACAATGTACGCTAATGGGAGCTGTGGGGCACATAAAATCTGTTCGTAGCTCGAATGTTCTCCGATAGTTCTGGAGGTGCCGATTTCAGGTGCTAGGTCTCTCATCTGGGAATGGATCACAATTAGGAGACACCGAGCAAAGTCGGTCATCCTCTCTCTATGGGTCATCGTAATGGGAATCGCCGCCTTTCGCCCATCGCCCTCCTGGATGGAGGATCGGACATCGCTTCGCGGTTGCCAGAGGTCATAATTAAAATGAGTCCATTGAACTTTCGAGAGAAGTTATATAACACTTATGACGTCAACGCCGTTAGCAGTGACACGCGCTTGATGGGTGTCATCTGTCGACGAGTGTCAGGTGAAGGTCAAGCCAACAGGATGATGGACACTCTTCCGAAAATGGACGTTTCAGTTTATTTGGTCTCTATCGTTAACTCTCTGCGAGCACTGGAAGAATTCAAAAAAGGAGCGACGATGTAATCATCCCACAACGAGTTCAGAGACATGCTTACTTAACCCTTTGAAGCGCAACTACTTCCCAATGCTGAAGAAAGGGCAGCCGTTGCCATCGCTCGATTTAACTACCATCAAGATGGCAGTCGATCGACTCGTTCATTGCGTACCACGGATCTAGAGACCATTTTTGACGTACAGTTGACTGCGCGTGCACGGCCATCTTGCTGGCAGTTAACCCTTTAACGCGCGGTGTTCCCGCTCTGGGAACACCGAACTCTGACGGTTTGACTGTTGCCAGTCACGAAGCGTAGATTGGATTTCTATAAAAAATAGTTGCGGGTGACATAGCTCCGCGAGAATCCTTTACTTTTTAGCACGTCATTTCCCGTAACAAAAATGGTCACGATTATTTTTAACAGCATGGGAAATGGAAGAATGCGAGGACAGCTGGATAGTTTAAACAATGCTGAAAAAAGGGCAGCCGTTGCCATCGCTCGACTTAATGACCAGCAAGAGGGCGGACGATCGAAACGTTCATCGCGTGCCACAGATCTAGAGACCCTTTTTTGACGACAGCTGGCTGTAGCTGCGTCAAAAAAGGGTCTCTAGATCTGTGACACGCGATGAAGGTTTCGATCGTCCGCCCTCTTGCTGGTCGTTAAGTCGAGCGATGGCAACGGCTGCCCTTTTTTCAGCATTGGGAAAGGGTTGCGCCTCAAAGGGTTAAGGAATGTTTCGTAACTTATATGCATTCGCCGTTTGTAACAGTTCAGAGCTCGGTTTTTAAAGAGATATTCTGATATTTTTTGAGTTCCTAACATACTCAGATTGTTCAAAGATTGCATTGGTTAATTAAAACACTATCGTAAGGTTTTATTTGACAGTTTGCGAATGTTTCCAAAATAAGGTTTACAATCGTATTGCGGTAATCTGACTTGACGAGATAAAGGGATTCCTGTATCCGTTAGTAAATTAATTTCCTTTTCCTCTTTTAGACCCCCTGATTTCCCTCACTGTTCTTTTTGTAAACAACATTTTGTTTAGGAAACTGTTTTCTACTATGTGTTAAATTTTCTTTATGAAAGCTATTCGCAGATCGTACAGTAGCAGTATATAAGCAGGTGTTTAGAAAGGTGAATACTGCCCAACACATCTCTTATAAAGCATGTTAACACACTTTTATTTAGTATCATTAAAATAATTTAAAAATATTTTACTTATTTGTTATACTTAGCTTAGAAATAAATTTCCGGCTTATAATCCGCGGATTATGTACTAAAAAAGATGAAAAATTATCCAGTGCGTATTATGCATCGCTGCGTACTATCTACTGAAAATTTTCCTAAAGCCTTCAGATTTTACAATAAAAAACTTTATTTATAAAAATAAAATAAAAGTTCATTTCTTTCTTTCCAGTATATTTAGACCCCGAAAAAGATTTAAGTCAGTTAATCAATTACATGACACTAGATGCCACTGCAGTCGTTCAGTAGATTTCTTGAAGATGGGGGGAAAAAAGGGACCTTTGAGGGTAATAATTACGATGTTACAAAATATGCGATAAGTATTCTGCATTCTACCATACATTTTGTTTTGTTTGTTCCGAAAGAAATGTTCGCTTTCTTATTTTGATTAATTTTATAATACAGTTCTTAGAGCTTACAGGTAGAATGCCTAGCTTAAAAATTGTGTATCAATTGGGATTTAAATCGAAAAATGACCGTCAAAGTATGTTTGATAATTCTCATTCATAATAATAGATTTTTAGTAGGAAATGTTTTACAGTAAGCCGATTCTAATATTAATACCGTGGTTTTACTATACATAGAAAATAATTACCAATTTCAGTCAAAGCATCGCCATACTATCCGCGGATAATCTACCACTGCGGATCATCTAAAGAAATATTTTTTTCTACTTGAAAAAAGGCGCCTGCGGATTATCTATCGCTGCGGGTTATAAGCCGGAAATTACGGCATAAAATATATTTTATTTATTTATTATTTTTTGAAATTTCAGGTCAACTTACTGTCACGGCCTGTTAACAGATCCAGAAATAAATTTCAAAATATTAAATGTATTAGTACCAGATGAGAGTTTGTGTTAAAAATAAAGGAGACATAAGTATAAAAAAAAATCATTTAGACCAAGGACATTTCTTTGGAGGAAATAGTTACTTTCTCATAATCAAATAAAAGGACAATTTCTCATTTCGTGAAAACCTATTCCTAGTGAACAGGCGCGCCTTATAAAAATCTAGTTTCTATTGGTTTATTCATATCCTTGGTGGGCATATGTCACTGGTTCAAATTGCTCTTTTTTAAAACTTATATAACTCAAAAATGTCCCGACAGAAGACATCCCAGAAACATTTTCTGTTTTTAAACTGCCTTAAATATTTATTTCGACTTTATTTCTTTATTTCGATTTTATTCTGTTCTTAACTTACTTACTTAATTTAACTTCTTTATTCAACTTAATCCAATTTCTTTCAATTTTTTCAACAGTTTGTATAGTTCGATATTTTTACTTTTATAAAAAGTATGACTTTCAACACATCTTGGTAGAAAGGGGCCCTTTTGATTTAATAAATAGATATTACAACCTTATTACTCGATTTATATCAGTTACTTTCATACCAGGGTAACTCAAATTACTTGTTACAAGAACAGTACTATCAATTGTTCCAACCAAAATTGTAGGCGTGCGTACCAAGAGAAATCAAGTGGTCATAACTACTCTCAGCCCTTTTTTAATTTTGTGATTTTGTTTGGGCAAGTTACAACCACTCTCTTAAATTTTATGCAAGTCATCTTATGGAAACAGAAATTTTGCTATGTGTTCTTAAAAGATCAAAGTTTCTCCCTAACTAATTTAAACAAGAATTTTTTATTTTATTAAAATTTAAAAATTCACGAACTTGAAAATTTTAAAAAGTTGTCAAAATGCACCACATGACCCTAATACATAAAAAAGTTTTCGACTTCTTGATCGATTTTTCCTAGTTTCAAAAGTCGACAATCCTCTTAATAAACCCTAAACGCTTTAACCCTTTGAGGCGCAACCCTTTCCCAATGCTGAAAAAAGGGCAGCCGTTGCCATCGCTCGACTTAACTACCAGCAAGATGGCGGACCTTCGAAACGTTCATTGCGTGCCACAGATCTATAGACCCTTTTTTGACGGCACAGCCAGCTGCCGTCAAAAAAGGGTCTCTAGATCTGTGGCACGCAATGAACGTTTCGATCGTCCGCCATCTTGCGGGTAGTTAAGTCGAGCGATGGCAACGGCTGCCCTTTTTTCAGTATTGGGCAATCTATCCAGCTGTTCTCGCATTCTTCCATTTTTCAGCGGATGTCGGTGCTGTTAGAAATAATCGTGACCATTTTTTTGACGGGAAATGACGTGCTAAAAAGTAAAGGATTCTCGTGGAGCTATGTCACCCGCAACTATTTTTATAGAAATCTAATCTATTTTTCGTGACTGGCAACAGTCAAAACGTCAGAGTTCGGTGTTCCCAGAGCGGGAACACTGCGCGTTAAAGGGTTAACAATAGCAGAAAACACTCAACAGAAAACGGTTGTTTAAAAGATGAAATAATTAAAACTTTGTAAACTAACGCACATAAAAATCTACAAAGTTAATACACGCGTTTCGGGTGCAAAATCTTTGCACTTCATCAACTACGAAAAAGAAGGTTCACATAACCGCAAGAGCAGTAGAGTGAGAATTTTCACTCGGCTGCTATTGATTTGTTTGTGGGATTACGGCCGATTACCTGCGCGTGGGCTCTAGACGGAGGGGTGGGGTGCCCTCAATAGAGTACTTTCTAAGGGGTCAGCGGTATTTACGCTAAGTTTCGGAGGAAACCCCAGAAAACTCCAAACGGTTAGGTCGGCGGACGCGACCTGGTTTCGAACCAGGCACCTTCCGTCTCCCAGTTCAGAGCCCTATGCCACTGGTGGGGCCATCTGTTATTAAATTCTCACTCATTTTTATGTGTGTAATTTGCAATCATTTCACCTGAGCTTTGTTTATTAAAGTTACGATTTTCAAACAATATGATTTATTAATTAAAAAGAATTCAAAGCACTAATAAATAAAAAGTTGCCTTTATTATTAGTTAGTTTTGCCTCTTTTTAAACACATTCTAATCTTTCTTCGTGCATAGCTATGGCTGCATCATTGTTTATTTACCAGTCACCATCCACACGTCAGGATGACATGAGTTAATAAACTTTACGTGTCTTGATTTGCTTTGTTCCTATTCCGTTATCAGCAGGTATGACTAAGAATTTTAATGCTTGCTAGGAAGTTGCATTAGCTCGAAACAACCGGTTTGCAAGTTAACTGTTACTACGAGTGAAGACGAAGTAATAAATTTTAAAAGAAACTTCACTCCTTTTACAAATGAAGCTCATTCGACATAGAAATATTATTAGCGTTTCTCATAAATACATTTTAACCATGTTTTTCTTCTAATGTTTAACGATCTATTGTTGAGGGAAAATAAAAAATTCCCCCCCCCCCTCTACAAGGACAGAATTACTTTTTGACACTCTTCAACATAATTTGTTAGTCTGTCCTCACTCCAACTATACCTTAGCCTAGTAACTTTTAGCCTCCTTTTTCAGGGTTGGTACGTGTCCTGAATTTTCTAAAATTCGGAACTTTTGAAAAATTGTCCTAAAATGTCCTACTAAAATGTCCTTTGAGATGCTCGAGAAAACTTCTTTCCGAATTTAGAAAATACAGAACCACTTTTGAAATATCTGACCACTTTAGGACACTTTTTCATAAGTTCGGAATTTCAGTAAATACAGAACTCGTACTAACCCTGTTTTTTTTTTTTTTTTTTTTTTTTTTTTAAGGACGATCGCAAAATTTGCCGGTCTCAAAAACACAAAAGCCATGAATTTATTACTTTAAAAATATGAAAATATGTACCGTGTAAGAAAAGTATTGCAATGATGAAGAAATTCGACTTCGTGAGATTTTGATGCAGTTAACACATTTTGAGATCTTCTGAATTAATTTATGCTATTTTTACGGTGATTGGAGTATGTAAATGTGTGTGTGAGAGCGAGAGAGTGAGAGTGAGTGAATACGATAGCTTCTAAACGGTGCATTCGATTGAACCCAAATTTGGTACATATATTAAGACCACCATTGCACGACCGACATAGATTTTGGTGTGTACAGGATTTAGAGTTTTCTTTACAGGTGCACAAAAAGAATTCATTTACACTATGGCCTAAGGACGGAAATTCTCGTAAGGGCGCTAGCTCCTAAAAGGGTCATTCGATTTGAGCGCGAATTGGGTATGTACATTATAGGTCACAGTGACGGTTTTTTAAGGGGTTCTAACATTTATAATATAATGTAAATTGCTTTCTAATAGTTGTTTTACGGAAATACTATGTATTTATTATCTATTAAAAAATGAAGGTATACATTACATTTTGTTTTTTCTTAATTATATTCTATATTTTCGTCTTTTGAACACTTGCCAACAATGCTGTAATACGATTTCATTTAGTCTGTCTGCCAGTGTTGTAACTACCGTGTAAATAGCATAACTATTTTTTTTTCCTTTTGTTGGTGGGGTGGTGGGGGGGGGAGCGCTCAAAAGAATTACATTATGCTGTGTGTGCAAATGATCCTTCAAAACATGCATATTCGACGAGATGATTTTCGACTACTTCATATAAAACAGTATTAAAATATTTTTGAGATGTATAAAAGAACGCTCTTTTTCTGGAAAATAATGTAATATTTATGGATCTTTTATACGATTAATCAAAACAACTCCCATCAATAAGGAACATTTTAAGAGCATCGATTAAAGAGACAAGTGACAAACATTTATTGGCTTCCACCTGCTAATTTACCCCATTCATTGTTCCGATAACTTGACAACAAATGCTGGATCCCAACGGGGCATTCAAAGATTTCACGCCAGGAAGTAAACCGTTTGGAACCATAAGCACGTAAAGGAGAATCGCTCCCGTCAGTAATGTTTTCTCCATATGTAACGTGAATACGCGATGAAACGGCTTAAAAAGTCCTTCGACCAATGCACCCTCCCCCCTATCTTTGGCGAATGGCCCTTGCGTAGCTTTACCATGGCACAACACAAACACGCTGCCGGTCGAGCCTTTGCAACCATAACAGGTTAACCCTTTCCCAATGCCGACAGGACAACAATCGACAGTGACGACAGCTGGCTGTGCACAGACAGCTGTCGTCAAAAAAGGGTCTCTAGATCTGTGGCACGCGATGAACGTTTCGATCGTCCGCCATCTTGCTGGTCGTTAAGTCGAGCGATGGCAATGGCTGCCCTTTTTTTCAGCATTGGGCAATTTATTCAGCTGTTCTCGTATTCTTTCCTTTTTGAGCAGATGTCAGTGCTGTTTAAAAATAATCGTGACCATTTTTTTACGGGAAATGACGTGCTAAAAAGTAAAGGATTCTCGTGGAGCTATGTCACTTGACTATTTTTATAGAAATCAAATCTATTCCACGTGACTGGCAACAGTCTAAACGTCAAGAGTTTAGTGTTCCTAGAGCGGGAACACTGCGCGTTAAAGGGTTAATGCTCTTTTTTTTACTGAAAAAAATGATTCTCTCTCTTCCCTAGCTTTTCCCTTAACCCTTTGAGGCGCAACCCTTTCCCATTGCTGGAAAAAGGGCAGCCGTTGCCATCGCTAGACTTAAATACCAGCAAAATGGCGGACGATCGAAACGTTCATCACGTGCCACTGATCTAGAGACCCTTTTTTAACGACAGCTGGTTGTGTGACACAGCCAACTGCGTCTGAAAAGGGTCTCTAGATCTGTGGCATGCGATGAACGTTTCGTTCGTCCGCCATCTTGCTGGTCGTTAAGTCGAGCGATGTAACGGCTGCCCTTTTTTAAGCAGTGGACAATCTTTCCAGCTGTTCTAGCATTTTTTCATTTTCCAGTAGATCTCAGTGCTGTAAAAAATAATGGTGACCATTTTTTTTTACGGGAAATGACGTGCTCAAAAGTAAAGGATTCTCGTGGAGCTATGGCACCCGCAACTGTTTTTATAGAAATCAAATCTATTCTTAGTAGCTTCTAGTAACAGTCCCGTCGTCAGAGTTGGGTGTTCCCAGAGCGGGAACACCGCGCGCTAAAGGGTTAAGCAAAAATACGATCGCGTTGGAAAGCGCTTTATAATCGATGCATTTACTCATGATTTATCTTTCTTGTTTTCCCTCCATACGGACATCCACTTTAGTACAGCACGTAGTAAATTTGTTTAGATTGCGAAGAAGGGCATTCTTCCAAACCACATAACCGGGAAACATAAATAAGTAATCCTGGTCATACAGCAAGAAAAATGTTTGATTTTCAGCCAGATGCCTTTCCCTGGCTCGAACTCGGTATTTGCTCAAAAAGCGAAATATTTGCTATTTATTTCCACTCGACTTATTTCGTTGCATTTGACTCGGGACTATAAATATCTAAGTCATGCCGAAAGTTTTGCAATTTCGCATGGAAATGTAAGCGAAGTAAGATAATCGAAAAACATACATTTTTCAAAGCAGACATGAAAAAGAAGATAAGAGACACATTTCGAAGTTACATTTAACTGTCACGTGCATTTTAATTTTTGACTATCTGATAAAGAAAACATTCACATTAACCCTTTAACGCGCAGTATTCCGTTCTGAGAACACCAAACTCTGACGTTTTGACTGCTGCCAGTCACGAAGAATAGATTAGATTTCTATATAAAAAAAATCTGGAGTGACTCCACTCGACTTTCCGAACACTTACGATTAAGATCATTACCACGCATTTAAATAAATTTTAATCGATGAATAATTCAAACATATATACCAAATTGAAACTCAATCGAATGCACCGTTTAAACGCTTGCGCACTTTCAAGAATTTCTCCCCATATGCCATTATGCCATAATATAAAAGAAATTTTTGTCGTAGCCCTGTAAAAAAAACTATAAGTCTTATACACACCAAACTCAATACCGGTCTTAAGATGGTGATTTATAACATATATACCCAATTTCAGCTCAATCGAAGGTGCCGTTTAAACGCTAGCGCACTTGTAAGAATTTCCCCCGATAGGCCATAATGTAAAAGAAATCTTTGTCGTAGCCCTGTAGAAAAACTATAAGTCCTATACACTTCCAAATTAATATCGGTCTTAAGATAGCGGTTTATAACATATATACCCAATTTGAGCTCAATCAAATATACCGTTTAAACGCTAGCGCACTTTCAAGAATTTCCCCCATAGGCCATAATGTAAGAGAAATCTTTGTCGTAGCCCTGTAGGAAAAACTATAAGTCCTATACACACCAAAATCAATACCGGTCTTGCGACGGTGGTTTATGACATATATATCCAATTTGAGCTCTATCGAATGCTCCGTTCAGGAGCTATCGTGTTCACTCACTCACACACACACACACACACACCCACACACACACACACACACACACACACACACATACATACATCTCGTAAAAATAGCATAAATGGATTCAGAAGCCCTCAAAACGTGTAAAAACACCAAAATGTCGAAGTCGAATTTTTTCATGATTACAATACTTTCCTTACATGGTACATGTTCGGAAAGTAATAGTTGCGGGTGACATAGCTCCACGAGAATGCTTTACTTTTTAGCACGTCATTTCCCGTAAAAAAATTGTCACGATTATTTTAAACAGCACTGACATCTGCTCAAAAATGGAAGAATGCGAGAACAGCTGGATAGATTGCCCAATGCTGAAAAAGGGCAGTCGTTGCCATCGCTCGACTTAACGACCAGCAAGATGGCGGACGATCGAAACGTTCATCGCGTGCCACAGATCTAGAGACCCTTTTTTGACGCAGCTGGCTATGCCGGCACAGCCGGCTGCCCCTTTTTCAGCATTGGGAAAGGGTTGCGCCTCAAAGGGTTAACTCAAAAAATATTAGGTTCGTTTGTTTTGTGCTATGGCAAGCCTGCACGATGAACATTTGGCCACGAGGTGTTGGTGCGTTTGGTCGGACAATTTTTTAAAGGGTTCTAACACGTACAATTAGAATCCAAATTACAATTAGAAAAAACCTACCCGAACTCCTACCAGTCCGTTAGATTGATAGGCCCGATCGCAAAATATGCTACGCGAGAAATGGGGTTGTCTCGCTTCACAATTCCCTTTTATAGTAATGATAAACTCGTCTGTCTCGTGTCGCATAAAAACTGTAAATCCCTGTCTCGTCTCGTCTCGCACCCATCCTTAAAAAATTCACCAGGAGCTGTTTATGATTCTGTAGGTACTAAAATATGACCAATTAAAACATGTGTGAAATAGAAGTAGAAGACGGCGCCAAAATTAAGGTTTGCCCCGCGTATCGTGATCTCCTAGTTGCGACACTGGTCCGGTGAATCTGAAGAAATTTCATATATGCATGTGCATTGTACAATTGCATGTACAACGATTTGCATTAATGGTAAATTGGCAACTGCTATTCTTTCAATACCCATTAAAATAAATAAAACTTTTTCTTAACCCATTTATGCCTAGTGTCCCTTTTTTGGGACGGCATTTTCGCTATTAGTCGAAAACGTTATTTATTTTTCCTAGCCTTTATTCATGAGTATTGAGCCTCAACTCTACAAAATATTTTAACATGACCCAGTAGGATATTGATATTTTGATTTTTATGCATAAAGATTTTAAAAGAAATTATCCCTTGTTCAAGAAGTTGACATCAGAAATTTATCTATTATTTCTGTTATCAGTAAAAATCGAAGAAAGTCGCAAAAATATCCAGGCACAAATGGGTTAAGAACAAATATTTAAACAATTACTTTAATATTCCAGAGAAATTTGGTTCTTACTTAGAGCTGCTTGCAAAAGTTTAAGACCGGTAACTGATTTTTAGTCTTAACACATTTAATTATTTTTGCAGATTATTGCAGTATCTCGTGTATTTATTATAGCATAGGATGCATACATTACTTACTGCTTTAAATAAACGTTTCTAACTCGTTATCGCAAGTTGTTTACTGGATTTTCACGCAAATAATGCCGTTGTGTAGTTATTGGCAAAAATGTCCTCACATAAACATACATGCGGTCAAACATCTTGAAATTGTGGTCAAACTGAAATTTACAGCTAAAGTAAGTCTAATCTTAATGCAGGGGATTATTGGAGATCACGCTACATCCATGAACATGTTTTTTGGACTAACCGCTTGTCGTAAAGTCCTCCAAATTTCTGAGAATCTTCATTTTACTGACAGCTTGATGAACAGCCATCTTGCTCACATTTACCCATGAAGATATTTCACGTTCAGGAAATCCAGCTTTATGCCGTATTCCTTTCTTTGCCCTTTTTGCAACAGCGAGTAAAAGTTTTTCACCCATTACTAAAGCTACACAAACACAATGGTACTATTCGCGATAAAATCCAATGAACATCTATCGCTCAATAATTGAGACGGGCATGCTTGTTTATAGATGTAATAAGTGTCTAACACAATCAACGCATGAGATGATGCACTAATTATTCGAAAATCATGATATATGTTAAAGCCATAGAGAAGAAGTAGGTGGAGCGAGCGCCCTATTGTATTTTGATGGGAAAGCTGAAGCTAAGGTAACAGCTTCGCAGGGAAAGAAAATGAACGGATTTGGCTGTTTATCGCCATCTCTTTCGCTAAATCAAGAATGTTACTATGCTGGAAAGCAAAAGGAGAGGCAAGAGAAATAATAAAATACTTTTTTTCATCTCTATTTCCATAAATCACGAACCACGGTCACGCCTGTCGACCTAACCGTTCGGAGTTTTCCGTGATTTTCTCCGACTTCGCGTACATAGGGGATAAGATTTCTTAGAAAGTTCCCCACGGAGAGAATTCCCCTATAGGCCTAAGACCCTATTGCAGTCAATCGGCCTTAATCCACAAACAAACAAACAATCCATAAGTCACGCGACTTAGATGTGTGTTACAATTTAGGATTACAATGGCTTTGTCCACCTATCTGTCCTGGTTAAGATACTGAAAATCGGCTACTGGTCTTAAACTTGTGCAAAAGGGACCAAAGGTATTCAAAATTTTCCAAAAGTAAAATCCTGAATCAACATAACCACACATTGTAGTAATCCTAGTTGTGACCAATTTTTTCGCGTTCAATAATAACTGGAGTCGATTAACCTCAAACTAGAATGCAGTTACGTAATGTTCTCGCAACTTTCTTGCATATCTGTTTTTGCCTGATGAACAAAGAAAAGGAAGAATGCTCAGAAACCGCTGTTCTGGCCTGATGCAACTTCTTGGGACTGTTTCAGTCGGAAACACTCATCCCACGTGACTTCCTTGCCGAGAGCTAGCTGCCAGGACAAATAACAACCATGTTTTGCTTTTTTTCACCACGCTCTCGTCAGCTGTGAAATTTTCCTCGGGGCTAGACCTGCACGAGTTTCTCACGTGCTTGCTTCAGACTGTTTTGTTCTCAATATCGTAATATATGGATACCTAGAATGTTCCGTCCGTTCTATCCAAATATCATATGAGATACATTCCAAATGAATCACTGCCGACATAAATATAGCAATGCGATTTTCCATCCAGGTTTGACCAGCTTGCTTCTCTGACAGATGATGTCGTAATTCTGGCAGAATTTAATGGAATCCTTGCCCTACTCTACGAGTGGGCAAAATTAAGTTAATTTTTCCATGTCAT
This sequence comes from Cheiracanthium punctorium, assembly GCA_038373885.1. Taxonomy (NCBI): domain Eukaryota; kingdom Metazoa; phylum Arthropoda; class Arachnida; order Araneae; family Cheiracanthiidae; genus Cheiracanthium; species Cheiracanthium punctorium. The sequence goes on from JAWZYV010000015.1 coordinate 92,479, forward strand.
TCCCCTGCCCCCCATCACACACACACACACACACACACCTGCCCGCATTTATGGAAAAAATTACCCTGATAAATAGGATTTCTGCCCTATTAAAGCATATGAAAATTGCAAAAATTCTCCCGTTAATTTTTCTTCTAAGAATTCTTGAGCACCTAAAGCGCATCGATATTTCAGATGTTGTAATGGTTTATATTAATGACTAAGTCATTTTATCTCTCACTCCCTTTATTGAAATTCGTCCGAAAAATGTGTCCCAAAAATGCGACATAATTTTGCATATATTTAAATACTATTAGTTCACAACAGCCTTAATCTATTGTTACAATATTTCGTAAGCTGTAGACTATGCATCACATGTATGTTGTATAAATAGGTTACAATCATAAAATTTTCAACATAGGGTTACCAGGCTCGAATAGCCGAGTTATTATATTTTCATTTGTATATTGCAATAATTTTTAAAACTCTATTACTGCTAATGAGCTTATGTGCCCTCCCCGAAAAAAAGCATTCATTAACTGTGTGTTTTCTTTTTTTCCCAGATGATTTTACATTTTCTCTTCTTTGTCCCAGGGTCTAATTTAAAATAAAATAAAATACATAAAACATTAATATCGCTTACGCACTGCCCACAAAACACTTTCCACGTAGATATCTTTATTGCACATCACTGTCCCGACGGCGCAATGTACTTGTACGTATTTAATTTTGCAAGCAAAGATCTAAAGATTAACAAATTATATGGCTTCACTCTTTGCACTGGCTGGGCCAGTGTCTGGGAGGGTGAACTCTTCTCTGGGCTGGACTGCTGTGGGACCGTGTACGCTTGTTGGTGCACGTAAATCGTGGCTCCAATGTCCCCCATGTACAAACGCTACCTCTAGGGGTTCCGATTTCAGATGCTAGGTCTCTCACCTGGAATAGGTTCAAAATTAGGACACCACACATAGGAAAACGTTGGTGTGCCTAATAGGCGCCCCCATAATGAAATGACCAACATCTGAGGGCCTCGTTGTGGTCAAGCCTAAAGTAGGCCGCTGTCCCGGCCATTAGAGAGAAAAAAAAAGTATTTTTAAGATAATTTGTTCGCATTCGATTTATTTTATTGAAACAAAGAATAAAAGTTAATAAATAGCTGTGAGCAGTGACTGGCAGTCTTCACAAACTAAGAAACGAAATAAAAACTGTGAAGTTTCACTCTTTCTTTTCACTTTTATTAACCCCGTCTGCATTTCTTTGTTGCGTTAGAGTAACATCTTGTCGCCATAGCAATAGCACGTTTTCTTTATCTATTCACAGCAACACAGGAGATGGTTATACTTAGGTTTCGAACACGATGTGCTATCTTCTATTCATTCACATGTAAAACCATGTTTCTAAAATAGATTGAAAACCCGAGACGTTCGAAATTCTTCTTCTTTTGCAAAAATTCTCCGTTGTCAGTTACATTGATCTGCCAAACTGACTTAATTCTATGTTAATTTCAGTAGGGTACAATGAGCTAAAAGGAAATGAAAAGGGGACTTTTTGTATGCATCGGATGTTTTTTGTCAATCACGGGCTTAGCGTAGCTATAGGTTACACATCAGAGGGGTCCAGCTAAGGGGGCGGGGGGAGGGTCTGTTCTTTCTATAAAATTTTATTGACAGTAAATTTTACAAATGTATGGTAAAAGTGTTTTCAAATTCTCTTTAGTAAATTGTGTTTGCTATGCACTAAATTATAAAATTTACAAAATTATTGTAATGTTTTAAAAATTTTAATAGTATAAAGTTTTCAAAATTTATATAAAATTAAATTTTTTTTACAATGCATTTAAATTACATTTAAATAAAATATGCTGTTTTGAACGATTAATTCAAATTGTGAATATTCAGCTAAAAGTAGAGTTTGTGCGGAGGAGACAAGGGGGGGGGGTCCGGACCCATTACCCCCACTCTTCTATACGTCCGTGCTGTGATTTATAATGTTAAACATTCAACATTTAATTTTTGTATTACTTTATGCAATGCATTACCCCTTCACACTTGGAAAGATTTTATACAACTGTATTAGTTTTAAATGTAAAAATATTAAGCTTCATTAAGTGTTCTTTTTTAAATTTTGGTCGCGTAAGATAAATAAAAGATTTTTTTTAAGCCAAAAAATTCCTTTTATCAAATTGTATTTATTTCCTGTCATGACATACTAATTATTCACATTTGAAAATATTATGACCAGGCTGTTAGGCTTCGGCTCTAGATAAACATTGTATTCCGACATCTCATTGTTGCATTGTAAGGTAGGGATACAATGAGTAAACTAGTTACACTTTTTAAATTTGTATACGACCACCGTACTAAAAAATTCCCAGTTCGTAAAATATGCGCCATACACTTATGAGGTGATGTACAAAATTTCAGCCTTTCATCATAAAAAGTCTCAGCGATATCTCTAAACAAAGATGATCGGCGGCTATACATGATTTTGAATGCAAACGTTTATTGCTAGAGTGGAAAAAAGTAATTTATTTTCTCAATTTATGTATGACCTCTGACATGCGATCACTTGACGTGATTTTTCCCCCCTCTAGAGCCATTGAAAAGTGGTTTAAGTCAGAATATATTTATCTTCATATCTCACACTCTTTAGATTATAATTTTCAAATTTGTACACATCACCTCATTAGTGTATGGGACATATTTTACTCTTTGGCGATTTTTTTTGTCCGGGGGTAGTGTAAAAATTTAAATAGTGTAACCTGAAAGCAAGGAGTTTTTTCGCAGCATAATCTTTTTTCCTTACGTTATTTTGAAAAAAATTTTCAATTTACATTGCCCACTTATCTCTAAAGAACTGAAATTCATTCCCACCTTTTTAGGACATTCTGTATATATATAATTTTAAAAAAATGTAATTATATTTTTGATGAAAAAAAAATACCTACTCATTTTACCTCAACATACCTTACTTTTTATCCACAACGGCGAGATTATTTACACGTTAAGATGTAGGCCTGAGTAAGAAGTATATCATTGTGTAATGCAGTGATAAATATAGCTAACATTGCCGTGGTGTAATTAAGATATTGATTTGAAATAGGGGTTAAACTAATACTATCGTATCATATGTTTGAATTTCTTGTAAATAAAATATGACACACAATTATATTTTTAATATCAGTCTTACGCAATTTAATAACAAGAAGTAACGAATACATTTTAAAAGTAGAATAAACGAATGCATTTTTCAGTTTCTTTTCATATTTAGCAAATCAAAAAGCATCGAAAATTTTAAAGAAATTCTCCAATATTATTCAATTTTTATTCAGATTTCTGCTGTATATGTGTTATTCGAAACCAAATGCAGGCAAAATATGCCTGTCTTCGCCAAGACAGAAAAAAAAAAAAAAATCTGGAGTGACTCCACTCGACTTTCCGAACACTTACGATTAAGATCATTATCAAGCATTTAAATAAATTTTAATCCATGAATAAATCAGCAAAAAATCTTAGTTTTTTTTTCAATTTGAGCTCAATCGAATGTACCGTTTAAACGCCGTTTAAACACCGTTTAGCGCACTTTCAAGAATTTTCTCCCATAGGCCATAATGCAAAAGAAATCTTTGTCGTAGCCCTGTAGAAAAACTTAAGTCCTATACACACCAAAATCAATACCGGTCTTACGGTGGTGGTTTATAGCATATGTACCCAATTTGAGCTCAATCGAATGTACCATTTAAACTCTAGCGCACTTCAAGAATCCCCCCCATAGGCCATAATGTAAAAGAAATCTTTGTCGTAGTCCTGTAGCAAAACTATTAGTCCTATACACAGCACGGTCTTGCGACGGTGGTTTATGACATATATACCGAATTTGAGCTCAATCGAATGCTCCGTTTAGGAGCTATCATGTTTACTCACATACACGCACACACACATACACACACATACACATAGACATACATACACACATATCGTAAAAATAGCATAAATGAATTGAGAAGACCTCAAAACGTGTTAATACATCCAAATGTCGAAGACAAATTTTTTCGTGATTACTGTACTTTCCTTACATTGTACATGTTCGTAAAGTAAAAATCTTCACTGTTAGACAGACTTGCTACCTGATTCACTACAGATTACATTTTTAAAAAGCCATAATTTAATGATGATGTTAGTTAACAACGACACTAACAGCGGCAATAAACATTTAAACAGCGCTCAGAAATATGTATAAACAAAGACAGCTATTCTTCAAGGCGCCTGTATGCTACTTTTGTTTTTTAATAAGCACGTTTATTTCTCTGCTAACAATGAAGCCTTTTGAAAAATCTTCTTCGCCAGATCATTAAAAAAATGAGGATTTTCTCGTAAACGAAGAGAACCTGCTTTTGCAATCATTTCAACATGATGAACAAATCTTGGACTTCAAAATATCCGAAAACTATGAATCGTGTTAGGAAAGATAATTTTCTCTCTAACAAGGCCAAATATACCGGGTCATTCAAAATTTAGGTTAAGGCGATTATTTTTTTTAACGGTAAGTGATCGAAACATACTACAAATTAAAAAAGTTCGTCAAATTAAGAGTAGCTTTCAGATATGGGTATTTTTTTTAACTAGAGGGTTGTATTCATATTAAAATTCGAAGTTTAATTTTTATAGGGTCCCTCCTTTCCCACCCTTTATATTTAGAAGAATGTTGCTCTTTGCTTAAGAGAATTAATAAAACAAATCAAGTGTCCCTACATGGAATAGTTTCCCAGATATTTAAATTTGAAAATTTTGGCATTTGTTGCCAAGCAATAAGGGATGTCTCAAAAAGTGAGAAAAATGTAATTACTTTTCAGATGAAGTTAATTTATGTTAGCGTTCTCTCTACAGATGGGCGAATTCTGGAGATTAATTAAGCCAGAATTCTGGACATGCCCAAAGAAATGACCATTCATATTTGTGTTAAAGCAGGGAGCTGATTGTAATGTATTGTCTTTTTGGTGACCCTGTAAATAAACTACAAAATGTATTAGGTTGTAACGAAAGTTTCCCGCCACCGCAAACTTCGTCAGCACACAGTTCTCGTTGGCGTATTTGCTCCTATTTTGTCAAACTATTTTTGGCATTTGAAAGAAAGAGGTTTACTTTATAACACTGTGTTGTGAAATCTGTAAAAAATATAGTTATCATTAAGTATAAGTTGTCCCAAATGGAACTATCACTCTAGAGGATTAGAACCATCATTTACTTCCAGTTGTGTTGCAAAAAGTCAGCTACAGAATATCAACGAATTATGAGTACATCTTTAAGTACTATTGTTGTATCATGTGACACTGTGCAGGTTTGGTACCGAAAGTTCAAAAACAGTTATCTAAGGAGTTAGAAGCTAGTTTTTCAGGCAGATATGGCGGAAAACTTTCGTTACAACCTGATATTTAATCGTAAATGTAGGCAAATATGTTTAGTCGATAGCTCTCAAAAAATTTTCCCACAGCAACATCGACCAGTTCAAGTAAACTAAACGAGTTCATTTCACGAATTTGAACGCATTTAAGTGTCAACAATGGGATCGTTATGTAACTTTTTTCAACTCCTAGTGGGTCCCCCAAAGTAAAGGGTTTTTTTCCACTTGAAAACCGACGTCTACATAGCAGGTTAAAGTGGTATAAGTCATCATTTTCAAAAATACATTTTTCCTAACTGTTTCACGGGATTTGTTTTATTACTTTTTTTTTACGCAAAGGGCAACATTATTCTAAATAGAAAAGGTAGGAAATGAGGGACTGTATAAAAATTAAATTTCGTATTTTAATATGTATACAACCCCAGTAAAAAAATGCCACATCTGAAAGCTACTCTTAATTTGATGATCTTTTCTAATTGGAACTAGGTTTCGATCACTTACGGTTTAAAAAATAATCGCCTCAACATCTATTTTGAATCACCCGCTATAATAACGATGCATTGTGGCAATAATTTTGTAAAGAAACTGATTTCATTCATTTTCATCTTATGAAAGGTAAGGTTCATTTTATTTTGCTCTAATTTTTCCGAAAGAGATGTCTGAATGAATTGAAATTTGATAAAATAGTTTCAACTCGAGACAACTTTAGATATCTGATAGACTGATTTCTAAAATGCATTGCTTTCAAGCGAATTCTATGCATTCATTATATCTGTTTTGTTGAAAATTACTCGAAAGATTTGGAATTGGATTTTTCAAAGAATTGGTTATATGATAATATTGTTATATGTACTATTTTTCTCTATCTATCAGTCTCCTTGTTAATTATCTACAGACTAAGATAAATAAATAAATAAATAAATAATAATAATAATAATAATAATAATTGAAATAAAATAAATAAGTAAAATAAAATAAAAATTGGGGCCAACAAAAAGTTTAAATTGAAATATTAAACTTTGGTATTGAAAATCAGTGAGCCTTTTTAATATTTAAGAGTTTGCCAAAAGAATTTGTAATGTCTAGTATAACAGAATTAGTATAATATAACTATTTTACTATATTGTTTAAAAATTAACTATTATTTCCTTTTATGAATACTTTTAACATAAAAAAAAAATCCACCAATGAATTTTATTGTTACGTTACACCATATTTTTAAAGGTTTTAGAAGTTAATTTAAAATAATGAGAAACAACTTTTGAAAGGATTTTAAACATTTCTTGCGATCAAATATGTGAAAACAAATGCATACTGCATACATTATATCTAATGCATACCTTCAATCCCCCCCCCCCAAGATGTAAAATATTGTTTTAAATTTCATCCACACACATTATTCTGTAGAGTATTTTTTTTATTTTCATTTCCAGAGGAATTTCCATAGTAACGAGGTCGTTATTTCCAGATATTTAAACCTCTCTCCGTTGAAGAACGACGAACAATTTTCTACCCGAAAACATTCTTCAGGCTTTTTAACGTTCGAATGCAGTTCTTTTACGGCAACTTTATGGCGTATTGAACCCTTTTGAAATTGCAGCGGACTAAAACATTTTTTTTTTTCTTCTCTTCGAAGAAATGTTCGGAAATTTCACTACATCATAGGGTAATCCTGGTAATTGAAGGTTTTTGGTGATGTAACGATGTTTAATCAGCCTTCTTCGAGTTGTAAACTAAGTCGCACGTGATGTTACGTGCTCAAATATAATTATTTTCTCGGAGGTGCTCAGAGGTTTTACTTATTTTCTCTGCAGCAACTTAATTGTCTGGACAGCATTCAGTGGAATCTTTCCACATTTTAAAAGTAAACCTTCACGCCTAACTATATTGCTCTTCTGATTCTGTTTTATACGGTAAGTTTCAGTTCTCTATTTTTCTCTTTATAGATCGCTTTGTTTGAAGACCGTTTGTTAAGTCAGCTATATATACATCTACTTAAATGTGAACTTACGTATTAAAGTTTTAAAAAAAGAGAGTTAATCAGTTTTTAATACGTTCTTAGCTAAGACGAAAATAGTTTGTAGTTCGATTTTGTCTTTTTGCCAGTCTATTCGCTTTTTGTTCTTCCCGTGCTCGTCTTTGAAAGATGTATCCATTGCTATATGAATTGTATTGTGTATTAAAGCAAAGCCACATTCGAGGACTGTCTGCTTCGAGAGGGGTGCCTCGGCTGAAGGACATTCTCAGGTGTTCTTACGCGTATTCACGTTGCATCTGGAGGAAACCGCCCAAAACTCCAGATCGTTTCATCGGCGGCCACGTGATGGGCCCGAGCCCGGGGCATTCACACTTCAACCGTCTACCATGTTCAGTGTCTTTATCCACTGGGCCATTGCTAGGAAATTTATACTGTACGTTAGAGCTGTGGATTATACCATGTGATCATCTGAAAATGGTGTCTATAGCACAAACTACTTATTTACAGGGATACCCAAAGTCTTTCAAAACGTCATTCAAATGTATTAAGTCGAGGGGCATGTGTTGTTTTTCGGAGACTTTCATGCATTTAAAACAAATTTTTGTAAGCTTTCTCGCGAATGTGCCTTTACCCTTTATAAAACTTGCTAAATCAAAATATTTGCCTTCATAAACTATAGATCTGTTAAAGTTACTTTTATGACACAGTTTTACAGACGGAACTTAAACATTTGTTATTATAATATGTGAAGTTGTCACATTTAAAAAACAATTTGAATCAGAAATTTATGTTACGAATTTCAGTTCTTTTCCACATGTGATAGGAACTTTAATATAATTATTTATAGTTCATATATATACATGTTATATTTCTTCAAAAATGTTGAATGATTTGACAGTGTAAGGCAATTTATTATTTTGTACCATGGGGGAAATGTATTTATTTTAGAAATAGAAGGTTCCTTTCTTACAACCAGATTCAGTATCAAATGACACTCAGAAAAAAAAAATGGTTTTTAAAAGAAGAAATGATTAAACTTTGTAAAATAACACACATGAAAGGTACTTATTGTTCTGGACACGTGTGTTTCGGAGGAAAAATTTTTATCCTTTGTCATGAAGGATGAAATTTTTTCGTCCGAAACACGTGTCCAGAACCATAAGTATCTTTTATATGTATTCTTTTACAAAATTTTAATTATTTCGAGATTTGGATAACGATTCCCTCTGTGAAAAAATTGTGCATGCTACTGAGCTCAAACAATTTTACACCAGAAAAAAAAAAATTTCGATAGAAAAACAACAGAAATTAAGAGAAAAGGTTTCCTAAGCACTATTCTAAAACTTAAACTGTTACCGTGACCGAAAATTTTGGAAGTGTATATATTTTTGAAATATCAAATTTAGAAAAGAAAAGTTGTTCTTGCATTTACAAGCAAATGTTTTAAATAAAGAGATTTTTGAACAAGTTGGGGGAGGGTAGGGGAGTCACGTGCCCTCCGGATGTTACGTCTGTCTCGTGCGTGCTTTGGATGCCAATAAATATAAGTATATTGCAGGAGGAACTGGTGATCCTAGTGATCAGAAGTTTAAGTCTCAGTTATTCAGCGGGTTAATTAAACGATTTTTCTTTTTCACCGTAAGCCAGTGCTGATTACTGTAGCATTTCATGTCAGTAAAAGAAAAAATATTTTTTTTCATTTCAATTTACATGGAAATCAACTGAAAGTGTTCGTGTAAGTGCGTTTGGAATATTTCCAACGCCACAAATTTAACTTGAATATTTGACTCTGCTGAAAATTAGCTCACTAATGGAACCTTATTTCCCTGTAAATTATTTTTTTTTAACTGGGCACCCTCCAAAATTCATGAAAATTTGCTTGTGAAGACATAGAAGCGGAATTCGTGTATTAATAGTTTGGGAGAGACCATTTTAGCCGAGTAGAACGCTTGAGGCATTTGCTCAACAGGTTTGGCAATAACACAGCAGTTAATGAACAGTTATTTTTCTATTAATAAATGTCTAAAATACTTATACTAACTGTCCTCGGGCGTATTTGTACTTGCCGAAAATGTCAAGGGTAGACAGATCTGTCATGGATGGTTCGCTCAATATATTTTGCCTGAACTGCAAAGATTTCTCACGTCCGGAGGATATAAAGAAATATGTCACTCATGGTCTTTTGGTAAAATGAGTTGAGTTACATTTATTATTATTTATTTATTCGCACTTGTGGAAGAGAAAAAAGTGCTTTTTTTGTGAAAATTCTTCCTTTTTTTTTATCCCATAACAAGAGTAATAGAATTAAACAGATTCCAAATATTTAATGTTTTGCTTGATAACTGAAAATATGCCCCACCATGGCTCAGTGGACTGGTACTGCACATGAGGCAGAAGTGTAAACGTTCTGAGTTCGACCTACAGCACGGCTGTCGATCGAACGGTCTAGTGTTCGGGGCGGTTTTCTCCAGATGTAACGTGAATGCGCATTTGAGGCACTTAAAAAGTCGCTCGCTCAAGGCACCCTCCCACGTAGGTAGATTGACTCTCGGGTAGGCTTGCCGTAACACAAACACACACACTGAAACTAAAATAATAAAGGGAGAAAATTTTATTAAAACTTATTTTTTTAAAACGTGAAGACAGCACACCTCCATTTTCAAAACTATCAATAACACTTGAAGTTTGAAATATACATTTAATACTTATATTCAATTAATACTCTGCAATCACGTTAAAAATTAATTGATTAAAAAGTTTTTGAAATTACAGAAATAATTTTCCTGGATGCTTATAACCGCTAAGTTACCTTGTAGTTTTGTGGGCCGTTCTGAATCAGTTTTACTCTGTAAGGTAAAAATTTTCAGGTAAATAATAATAATAATCTTCATGTCCGAGAAGTGTGAAGGTCCATCGTTCTGTCCTACGGCGCGGCTGTCGATCTAATGGTCTGCAGTTTTGGTCGATTATCTCCAAACGTAACGTGAATACTCATTGGAACCCCTTAGAAAGTCCTCCGACCAAGCCATCTTCCACCCTAGGCAGATAGGCCTTGCGTAGCTTTGCCTTTGCACAACACACATGTTATGTTCAAAGTAGGCTAAAGAACAACTTAAAACATGATAATTAGATGTCACATCCATTAATGTATTGTGATGAAACAGTAATTTAAATTATATAACATAAATTCTATAGTCTGTATTATTCTATAAAACGTTTCAACAAGAAAACATTTTACTTAAAAATTGATTATCACATTATTATTTTGCATTTACTCAATTGCACGTTAACAAGTCATCCTTATATAGAATTAAACATTTCTCATTGTTTAGATTATTGAAATTATTTGTAGCTTGACGTAACCCCCTTTCAATCAACAAAAAAAAAACAATTCTTAATTACTATTTTAAAATTTGCGTTGTTCATTTAAATGAAATTTTAAGATAGTCACTTATTTTCAAGTTTAAATAACTGCTGACAAATTTCGTGAATTATGGTCGGATGTGTCATTAAACTACATAAAGCATCATATCCACATTTTGTGAAAATATTCTGATGAGTCTTTTACATCTGTTATTAGGCTAAGAAATAACCCGCATTTACTACCTATTTATGATTATGTATTTCATAGCTTCATCTATAACTGCAAAACAGCGTTAAATTTAATCAAGACATAAAGTATTTCCAAAATATTGCAGCAGCTATTAGCAGCCGACTTTCGCATTTACTATCTATTTATAATAATCTATTTTACAACTTCATCAAACTTGTGCGTGTCCCCTTGAAATGCAAAACTGTGTTAACTTTAACGCCCGGTGTTCCGGCGCTGGGAACACCAAACTCTGACGTTTTGACTGTTGCCAGTCACGAAGAATAGATTGGATTTCTATAAAAATAGTTGCGGGTGACATAGCTCCACGAGAATCCTTTACTTTTTAGCACGTCATTTCCCGTAAAAAAATGGTCACGATTCTTTTTAACAACACTGACATCTGCTGAAAAATGGAAGAATGCGAGAACAGCGGGATAGATTGCCCAATGGTGAAAAAAGGGCAGCCGTTGCCATCGCTCGACTTAACTACCAGCAAGGTGGCGGACGATCGAAACGTACATCGCGTGCCACAGATCTAGAGACCCCTGCACAGCCAGCTGTCGTCAAAAAAAGGGTCTCTAGATCTGTGGCACGCGATGAACATTTCGATCGTCCGCCATCTTGCTGATAGTTAAGTCGAGCGATGGCAACGGCTGCCCTTTTTTCAGCATTGGTAAAGGGTTGCGCCTCAAAGGGTTAATCAAAACGTAGCAGGTTAGGCTATTTCCGAAACATTGTAGCAGCTATTTGCAGCCGAATTTCTATCTGCTGAGAAATCCGAAAATTCTGTCTAGCAACAAAGTAACCTTTCGAAAATCGTTGCAACTTAGCGCTTCCAATCATCACTATTGGATTACGCTTTGAATCTTTTCTCGTACAAAGTGTATGCGTTCCTTTTCAAATGACGTTCTGTTTCTTTTTGCAAACCAGCTCGAATTTCGGCATCTCCACCTGATGATGCATCATCATAGGTTTGTGTCGAACTTTTTTTAACTATTGAAGAGGTGCTAAATCCGTCTTCCCATCGCATATCAGTCCGCGTTCGTGATCTTGAAAATAAGACAAAAGGTATTGCCACCACCTAGGGTTTAGGTTTGAAAATAGCTTGGCTCTTCTCTGAGGTAAGGGAAGGGGGGGGGAGCCTTTTTTTTTTATAGCCGAAAGTTGTGACCTTCCCCTTGAAAAAAATACGATCCCGAATTGTCTCTGAAGAAAAAGTTTGTGAACTGCGATCAGACTTCGAAACGATTACGTGAGTGCGTAATCGATTACGATTACGGTTACTTATGATTTTTTACTACTATTAGATTACGGTAATCCCAAATATTAATCTTGTCGATTACGATTAGATTACGGTAATCTCAAACACTATTTTTTTCGATTACGATTAGATAGCGGTAATCTTATATATTAATTTATTCGATTACGATTATAGATTACGGTAATCCCATATATCAATTTCGACGATTACGATTAGCTAATACTAACCGAACCAATAAAAACTTTCGACTATGATTACGCATGGTGAGATTACGTTGAAATTACGATTACAAAATATTTTTTGTGAACAATCAGTTTTCTTAAAATAAATAAAAAACTTTGCGAAAAAACACACATAAAATGTGACTTGTATCTTTTATATGTGTATATGATTTTATGTGTGTTTTTTCACAAAGTTTTTTATTTATTTTATGGTTTAACACTAGTATGAGTGCTTTTTCCGTCCAATCAGTTTTCTTATTGTACAATTTTAACGCAGAGGACAGAGCTAGTTAACGAAAAGTACTTAAAAGAAAAATGTTTAAAAGATAAAATAATTAAAGCTTTATAAAATAACACACATAAAAGGATCCTTGAATAGAGGTTTAATCTGTTTAAGCAAGCCTTGCAATAATACAACTGATATTTTTTACTTCTGTCTCCAGCGTTGCTTTCCCTCCCACAGATCTCGGAATCCATTGCTGGGCCCAGAGAGGTCCGGTGGGAGGAAGCAACGCTGGCCACAGAAAGGATAACTTTTGTCTTTGCGTTTATGCATCAATGCGAATGAACATGTTAAACCGGGGTTCATGATTTTTTTCAGCATTTTAAATTGTCACAAAATCAGGAGCCTCAAAAATTTAACGAAGACTTCACACACAGTTTAATGAGTTTCTTCTGCTATTTTCATTTGACGAAAAAATTAGAACTGAGTGAATGTAATGCTGTAATCGTCTCAAGCGATTGTGGGATGCTTAGATTACGACTATACTAGGATTATTTAATCATGATCTAGAAATTTAATTTTCTAGATTACGATTATACGGGGATTTAAGTTTCCAGACTATGATTACATTAGATTATTTGAAAAACTAAATTTCTAGATTATGACTAGATTATATCTTAGATTATGATTAAATTAGATTATGATTACACAAAAAGTATAATAGATTATAATCGATAACGACTACACGATTACGATTACACGATGTCTTACTACGATTCGAAGAAATATGATGACTCCATTTTCTTTCCCTTCAAAACCTGGAAAATCTTGAAAAGTAGCATGGGAAATCACCAAAAAAGTAAAAATAATTCTTCATTATGTATGACACGCTCCAAATAGGATTTCGCATAAGTGTCCAATGGATTAATAATTTCAAATTTTAGCTGTATAGAATATTTTTATAAAATATTGTTATAAATATTTTTATATTATAAATTTTCATAGTTTTCATTTCATAATTTTCAATTATTTTATTTTTATAAAATATTCTCATAAATATTTTTATAAGTATAAAAGGGGAAAATTAATTTTCCCTTTTTAAAGGAAACCTACAAAATTCCCCTGTTTCCCCGTGTCTATCCCCGCCCCCTTCCGTAAATACAGGAAAAAAATAGAGTTCTCGCGTCTCGCCAAACAGCCAAAAAGCTTTGTCTTGTCTCGCAAAATACCTACATTTTAATATTAAAAATGTTTGTCTCGTCTCGCAAAAGTTTGTCTGGCATCCATCCCTAGTTATATCCTAAATTTCTAAATATAGATTTCTTACGCAACAATTTTGCATCTCCTCACAATTCACCTGGCATTTGGCCGAGATCCAAAAATGTTTTCAAGAACAGCTCTTGAGCAATTAGACGTTCGTTTACCTTGTGGGGCTTTGCAGTTGCGTGCAAAAGCGACAAACTGCAGAAATGACCATCGTCAGTACACACGATTTTTGGCCTTTTATCAGGCTGAATTTTTAGTTTCAGAACAAGTAGTGATTTCAGTTGACTGTGGTCAGTTTCGGTAAGATTTCTAATAATAAATAAACAGTTTTAGTTTTATTTGTTAAATGAAAAAAAAAGCAAAAAATCCAACTATCTTAGTCAAAAATGGTCGTAGTGTGAATCCGCTGACAATTTTGTGAAATTCTTACCATTCTAATGGAAATAATAAATAATTCGTATAAGTATACGAATTCTTTTATTATTCGTATATTCGTATAACGTAATAGTAAGTATAATTCTTATATTCGTATATAAGTATAATTCTTATATTCGTATATAAGTATAATTCTTATATTCGTATAAGTATAATAATTCATATAAGTACAAAATAGAACAAAAAATCGACTGAAGAATATTAAATATTCAAAGAATATTTAATATTCTTCAGTCGATTTTTTGTTCTATTTTGTTTATTAGTGCTTTAAGTATAATTTTCAAAGACAATTCGGTTAAGTGCTTGTATTTTATACCAACAAAATGTAATAACCTCACTAGATTGAGCAAAGAAATCCAGGATTGAACGTTTACAGCACCTTGCTGCAATGATCAAATCAAAGATAGAAATTAACAAGCGTTTTCATCCACAGTACATAATCGAATTTTAGCTCACTGTCATAGGTAGGTAGGCTTTCAGGTCTGTGCGAAGAGGAGGCGCGAGTCAACTAGTTAATATATCTGCAGCAAAAATCTCTCAACTCTACTCTGGCCCATAAATAAATTAGTCTTCCAAAGAGATGGTCTCTGCATAAACGGAACGGGTAAAGCAACGCCTCATGCAGTTCATACCAAGCAACGCATGCAAGGAAATTACTATTCAATACGTTATGGCCGTACATCTTTAAGTAAAATTTTTCTAAGGAATGTTGCTTTGAATTTAACATTTTTTGTTTCTAGAATGTAATATTATACAGCAGGGCAGATTTACAGGTGTGGAGGACCTAGGGCAACAAAAGAGAGGGGTCCCTAATTATTTTTCAAACAAATTAAACAATTCTTTTCGACGACCTGTGTGTGGCCCCGATGGAGGTATATTTTATTTACACAAAAATAATGTCTACTTATTGGCTGGTGTTGCACATACTAATAACCCATACTAATAACAGTCGAAGAGATCAAGTGCGAACCATGTCGACGTCACATGTAAGGTGCGTTCAGACTACGTTCTTATTGTCGTTCGAGTTCTTATTGTAGCTATCGGGCTAAGTTATGACGTCAGTTAGCGACGATAAAACCAGTTTTCTGGGATTTCTTTCCAAATCCGCGCCTAATGTCTCTAGGTGCGTTCAGA
Organism: Cheiracanthium punctorium; assembly: GCA_038373885.1. Classification (NCBI taxonomy): domain Eukaryota; kingdom Metazoa; phylum Arthropoda; class Arachnida; order Araneae; family Cheiracanthiidae; genus Cheiracanthium; species Cheiracanthium punctorium. The sequence goes on from JAWZYV010000015.1 coordinate 107,968, forward strand.
CTAGCGTTTTTACCTTTCTTCTTGTAGCTAATGTCGCAAAAATCGTAAGCACAAAAAAATCCGAGCGTTCACACTCTGGACTTGAAAGTTTTGTAATGACGTATTCGCATCGGTTGATGAAACGGAAAAGGGTTGAGTACGGTGCATGCGGGAAGAATGACTGATGATCCTTTCCCCACCTTGAAAACTTATCAACAAAAGAAGAGGGGGGGAATCGTAGAGGCATTAGGGACGGATTTGGAAAGAACTTAAATCCCAGAAAACTGATTTCATCGTCGCTAACTGACGTCATAACTAAGACCGATAGCTACAATAAGAACTCGAACGACAGTAAGAATGTAGTCTGAACGCACCTTACATGTGACGTCGACATGGTTCGCACTTGATCTCTTCGACTGTTATTAGTATGGGTTGTGGCTGTGGGATTACGGCTAGTTGTCTCTACACGTGGGATCTAGGCCTATGGGTAGGGTGCACTCCGTGGGCGTCTTTCTAAGGGGTCCTAACCCGTATTTATGCTACGTTTCGGAGGAAACCGCGGACAACTCCGAACGATAAGGTCGGCGGACGCTACCTGGTGTTAAACCAGGCACCTTCCGTCTCCCAGTACAGAGCGCTATGCGCTTGGCCACTGGTCGGGCGTTATAAGTATGGGAAATGTTTGCATCTGATACTTTTGAGGCTAGAGGTGGTGACGTTTTTTTTTTTAATAATTCGTATTCGGCAGGAAATTTTACGCAAAATGCCTATTGCAAGGCCTCCTCTCGTGGAATCCCTGGGGCTGCTTCCCGGTTGCCCTGTTCGGTAGTTTTTGCGGACGGTTGAAGAGCTTATTTATTCACAATTTTTTAAATGTCCCATTTTTGTCTTGCCGTTTATATGACGTGTGGTTATTATCGATTTTCAAATTGAGCTGCGGCAGTACTTGAAGTTGAAAAATGGTCTTTGTTTGGTGGAAATCGAGAAACAATTGTGTTTTAAAGGAGTGAAAATGATCATTGCCCTACTGAAATAAATGATCTACAGATCGTTTATCGTACTAATCTGACTTCGAATAAAGTAGCAACTCGGGAGCCACTTGTACAGGGTGAATCAAAAAATATATCACAATTTGAATTGCGGTAGAAAATTAATAATCCTACCTATACAAGGTTAAATTCCTGAGAGAAAGTAATGCTATGTTAGACGTTATGTTTAGATATACAGAATTGAGTTTCCTGTACGTATGGAGTACAGAAAAAAGGAAATGTACATTCTTGAAACTGTGCTCTTAATGTAAGGCACAAGTGGATCGTACCTTTTATTATTTTAACATGAGAGGCACATAGCCCATTGACCGCACATATAGTATTAACCCTTTAACGCGCAGTGTTCCCGCTCTGGGAACACCAAACTCTAAAAATTTGACTGTTGCCAGTCACGAAGAATAGATTTGATTTCTATAGAAATAGTTGCGGGTGACATAGCTCCACGGGAATCCTTTACTTTTTAGCACGTCATTTCCCGTAAAAAAAATGCCACGATTATTTTTAACAGCACTGACATCTGCTGAAAAACGGAAGAATGTGAGAATAGCTGGATAGATTGCCCAATGCTGAAAAAAGGGCAGCCGTTGCCATCGCTCGACTTAACTACCAGCAAGATGACGGACGATCGAAACGTGCATCGCGTGCCACAGATCTAGAGACCCTTGTTTGACGACAGTTGGCTGTACCGCACAGCCGCTGCTCTTTTTTCAGCATTGGGAAGGGGCTGCGCCTCAAAGAGGTTAAAAATGCAATCGAATTTCAGAGGCAAAAATGTCAAAATGTGCCTCTTAAATCAGAGGCACTCTTTTAAGAGCGTACACTCGTTAACCAAGTTATCTGGGCATATTTTATTACGAAAATCGTGCAGTTTGCGCAAGAATCAGCCTCAGACATGTACGAAGTAAGCAATTAGCCGCCTCTCTTATTTAGAGAAATGCATCGTTATCGATGGCTAACCATTTTGTTTGAACATTTACTTGATCAGTCACTTGGAAAATAGCTTGTTTGACCAGGACGCTACGTTATTTTTTCAAATTGGTCTATTGCAGTACTTTTCCTGGAAATTTAACATTGCTGGTGCGAAAACAAATTTTTTTTTTTATGAAAGCTCAAAAGGTGTGTGCATAATTTTTTTTTGCCGCATAGTATGTTAAAACTCAGATTTCGTGTTAAGCTGTTCTTCGTTTTTAAATTCGGAAGGCGATCTTGAATTTAGTACCATCGTGTATGAGAAATAGGAAAGAATTTCTAAAGCAGCTTAGTGAGCATAAGTGGCAAATATTTCTTTGACTGAAAAAAAAATGATTATTTAACTTTTACAAATGATTAAACACATTTATTTTTTAAAAACGACATTTTTACATGAAATGGGAAAACTGGTATCCAGACAGTGTTACCCATCTAACATGCAAATTCATCTACAATAGTAAGTGACGACTAGCAATTGACTAAATACTTTCCTCAGTGCCCCAAAATTATGGAGTTATAATTCTATAAATAAGTCCCTGGAAAGTAACCCATGTGGAGGGTGATAGGAAAGAATCTGTCACAGTTGTTGTAATGTACCTGTATTTTCGTTTGCTTCAAATTATTAGTATTTTTAGCTGTCTCAAAGCTCTGCCAAAAGGCTTAATTACAAATCCCAGTTCGTGTCACCCTTTCATATCTGTAATGGCTAAATGGTTCTTAAAAATATCTGAAAACAATTTGCCCATGGTCACCATATTTTTTGGCACATTTTTCGGCGAGCTCGTGTTCTACATCTTTCGGCATTGCGCTGACGAAATTAATACATAACATCACCAAACTGAACAGATAGATCATCTTAAACGATCGATTATAAAGATGTTTCCAACATCATCTTGTTTGCGCTTATTGCTTGCAGGTTAACTAAGTGTTAATTTTACTTAACTTGCTATCTTCCATCTGCAAAGACGCTACTGCAGCGACTCCCCTCATTGTGTCCTTCGTTGCTTCCAGGAATAATCCTTGTTCAGTTCAGTTGTAAAATAATTGAGCTAGTACTTTTTACTTTTCAACTTTTATCATCGTTTAATCCTTTAAGGCGCAACCCTTTCCCAATGCTGAAAAAAGGACAGCCGTTGCCATCGCTCGACTTAACTACCAGCAAGATGGCGGACGATCGAAACGTTCATCGCGTGCCAGCTGTCGTCCAAAAAGGTCTCTAGATCTGTGGCACGTGATGAACGTTTCGATCGTCCGCCATCTTGCTGGTAGTTAAGTCGAGCGATGGCAACGGCTGTCCTTTTTTCAGCATTGGGCAATCTATCCAGCTGTTCTCGCATTCTTCCATTTTTCAGCAGATGTCAGTGCTGTTAAAAATAATCGTGACCATTTTTTTACGGGAAATGACGTGCTAAAAAGTATAGGATTCTCGTAGAGCTGTGTCACCCACAACTATTTTTATAGAAATCAAATCTATTCTTCGTAACTGGCAACAGTCAAAACGTCAGAGTTTGGTGTTCCCAGAGCGGGAACACTGCGCGTTAAAGGATTAAATGTAACTGTGAAGAATGAGAAGTCTTCTTGCGATCAATTAATAGTACTCTAATGGGAAAAAATTGTAAATTTCATTTATAAAAATTCAACTACAAACAGTTATGGTTCTATTCGTGATAAAAAAAACTTAGTACATAACTGTTAAAAGGTAAAAAAAAAAGGAAAGTAATATGCACTTGTGCGTATGTTTTCCTTTTCACAGCGTTGGCTTCAATTTTTATTCTTGCACACTCCTGCCCACATATTCCCTTTGGAAAACTCCAAAAGACTTTTAAAATGGGAATAAGAGACGTGGGGTTTGTCGACTCCACATGTTCTTTTAAAGAGCTTTCTTTTCTCCAAGGCAGTTTATTCTTCTTTCCGCTATCCTTTTCCCCTGAAGCTAGTGAGAGGATTAAGGAATTATACTGAAAAGTGTTGAAAGCATCTGCAGAGAATTAATTCTTATTTCTGTAGTATGAAGAATGGGCGAATTGGCTTGCTTTCTGTAGATTATCCATTTCTGTCAAATGCACTTACGCAATCTTATTTTATCATTCCGTATTTCAAAGTAAGAAGTACGATACTTATTCAGCATTGGATATAAGTATCAAGTAAATGCTTTGAACAATTTTGTGTGTAAATTGAAGGTTGACATCATATGACTTCCTCGTACGTCTGTATACATATTTTTGGCCCACTCTGTTTATTTCATTTTAAAAATGAGATACTATATTTCGATTTTTTTTAACAGTTGCTAAAATATTAATTCTTATTAACATCTAAAAAATCATATCTGTTTAATTTAATATCTGTACTATAAATGATTCAATAATCTTGAATATACAGTGGTGGCCAAAATTGTGGACACTTTTGGAAACTTTTTTTTTTGTTTTCTAAGTTTGTATACGTATAAAAAAATGTTCTGTTTCACAAAATGCAAACTGTTTTACATCATTTCAAAGATAATTTAATATTGATTATAATACAACAAAAAAATTAAAATATTTGCAACACAAAAAACGTTACACGGCAATAATTATCGAGATACATTAGATATTGAAGATTGTAGTGAGTTATCAGCAGTTTGTAGGGTAGCCTTAATTTTCTATTACAGCTTCACATCGACATTTCATCGAGCGGACGAGAGTTTTAAGCTCAGAAAAATAACCGTGATTGACCTGGAAAGTTAGAACTTACAATCCACATCATCACTGTATTTGATTTGAGATTAAAGTAATTATAACTTTTATTCTATTGCACATATTTAAATTTAGCTTTGTGTATTGAAATCAGTATTAAATTCTCTTTAAAATGATGCATGAGTTTGCATTTTAACATAGCATTTCCTATTAGCATACAAAGTTAGAAAACCTAAACATTTCCAAAAGTGTCCACAATTTTGTCCACCACTGTACACCTGAAGTATACACCAATAAACAATTAAACAGTCCGACAAAAACGTTTTAGGAACGAATTCATAAAAACAACATTGATTGCACTAATTTTTTTTTCTCTACGAGTATTCTACGTATATCACTTGTGAAATTATACACGTGTAGGACAAAATAACAGGAAATCGTGTGAAATAAAGGATTTTTTTTTTGTATTAGATATTTATTATTTGCTTGCATGAAGTTATTTTTTCGCAGTTCTTGTGTAAAGGAGACACTGGAGATGTGTGTTCAAGTCCTATGTCACTTAGGCAATCCTTACTTTAGCCTCTATGTGCCTTAGCACCTGCCAATCCCTATTTTTCAGCTTGGATCTTCATCCACTGCTGTTCTTCGTAGACATACCATATACCGTAGACATACCATCATACCATATTCACGATTTGTGTCATGACGGTTGATACTGGTGCTCTTTTACACCAAGCATTGCTTGCATTATTGAAATTCCAAATAAGATGGTTGACGATAGAATGCAAACATCTGTGAAAAGATTGTCCGCATTTCACACTTGCAGAATACTTGTAACCACCTATCAGAGAATTCAGCCACCTAGGTGTCATGAAGGAAAAATTATCATTGCATCAAATTTAAATGCTTTCTGTGAATTGCATGTATAGTACCCCTTAGTTCACTCTCGTAGAATTTGTGAAGAAGACTGATTGTTGTGCAGCTCATTTATTTGGAAGCTGGGTGATGGATACAGGAACTTTGTGGAGTTGCTCAAAAAGCACAGTATTGCCGTTCTGACGGCATTCCTAAAATGTGCAAAGATTGCATCTGCAAATCGCAGCAATGAACGAAAATCTAAGCTGCCATGCTGGAATAAAAATGGCTGTTAAAAGCAAAGCACATAGTGGACAAAATACACAAACACGTATCGGTGGCTGAAATAGCATTCGATCTGAACAGACATCTCTAAGACCCCTCTAACTGGACCGTGCAGTGGTTTTAATATCATGTTGATAAATACTAAAAGATTTGGTTTTAAAATATTCCACATGTTATAGGGGTCCTATAATTTTGTCCTATACCTCTACGTCGTGCGATCCGTAAAACGTTCCATTGCGGCTGAAAAGTATTTGTGTATGCAAATATATATGTGTATGTTTATTTGTATTGTTAAAATATGTGTTCATAATAAATACATTATTATATACAAATTAGAAGGGTTTATATGGGCCGATTAATAGCATTTCATTCATATCAATGGAGAAAGAAATTAATAAAACTCGTATTTAAGATACCACGGTATCTGTTTTAATTTAACTTTTAACAAGTTAATTTTAACACAGGCTTTTCTTTATCTCTCTCTCTCTCTCTCTCTCTCTCTTCTTTTTTTTTTTTTTTTTTTAAGCCACATTAACAAAATATTTCGGTATTTTTTCGGAGAAAATATTTTTCTTTTATTTATTCTATCCTCTAAACTTTCTGTCAACATTCATTAAGGGGAAAATCCTTGAAAACAGCGAGCATTATGAAATTGTTGTATTATTAGCGTATCAGACACTAAACGTCCTGTTTACTTGCACATTTTTCTGAAGCCAGACAAATTCTTTTAATCATTGGCAAACTTTTACTGACATGTTTTCGTCTGGGATTAGACGGAGAGGCAATCCGAGTTCTCTTATTCAAGCTGCGTATTTTTCCTTTTTGTGTTTACCCTTTACGTAAGGGATTAGGGGTTTGTAAAGTAATTCTAAAGCTGTTTTAATTGAGTCATTTAAGATTGTTAATGACTGAATTAGCATCTTAAGTTGCTCTAAATTGTCTATCTAACATCACCAATTACGAACTGTTGTGTTAAAGCAAAACGTTTTAATTCTACACGTCGATATTCGGTAAAGGGCAAACCATAAATATTAAGTGAATTGAAAAGTTATGTCAGTTTTTTACGTTAAGTTCAGACAAATACTTTTTTTTAACTTTAATGACAAAGCAGTTGTGCCCAAACAACGAATTCCTATTTGTTATATTTTAACCCTTTATCTACTGACGCTACTTAGAAGTACCTTTAAATTAAAATTGTAAAAAAAAGAAAGAAAAATCTATTCATTGTAACCATTCCTTTGAAAAATCACTACCAAATACTTCATTTAGTCAGCTTACATAACGATTGCAAGGTCTGTTAGAGTAGATTGCTTTAAATAGACAGCTTCCCGCTCACTTTCTAATCATGTTATGCCCCTCCTCCCCCAAAAAGAGCATTAGTGAATTTTCTGACGTTTGTTTTATGATTAAAGGATTCGAATTTCTAAAAGTGTGTCCATCAAAGTATTACTCGACTCCTTCAGATGGGTTGGTCCTATACTCTTTTGAAAAAGACTCGTCAACTGTTTTTTAAACCAGTCATCACAGACGTATAGTTTATGTTTATTAATTTTTCGTAATTTTACTTTTTATTACATTAATCAGTATTCATCATTCATTGCCTGACTATAACAAGCGAAAACAAATACGGCACCAAATCGTGAATATTCTGCACAGAAAGGTCGCAGTAAACTTAACACCATTTTACGGTGAATTGTTGAATATTATATGTTACTGTGTATTTTTTTTACAGATTTATTTAGATCAGTACTTTTTCTGTAAAGTCTTCAGCCTGTCTCCAAAATCATATCAATTGTGATTAGCAGCTTTACCATCATTAAAGTAACATCAGATGCTATTAACAGATTATTTTTACTCCCAGACAGCACATAAGCTTAAATCAAGCTTGAGATTTGGCTTGGCAATGCAAGGTTGGCTTAAGCTGGATTTTCACTTGCAAAGTGCGATGATGGCGCCATCTGTGAAGGAGAATGGACATTAATTGTCTAGCGTCCTCAAATTTCTTGAAAGTTCGTAAAAGATGTGTTTTAACGGGGATGGGTTTTTTATTACCAGTGCCATATTACCGGCAGGGCAAACGGGGCAACTGCCCAGGGCCTACAGATTTTAGGGCCCAAAAATCTTACATCTTACACTTTAGTAATTTTAAAATAAAATTACAAAGGATAACAAAAATTCAGAAGTTAAATAATTTTTTTTAATTATAAAGTATGAACAATGAAAATAATTCAAATTTACATTTGTATAAATAAATTTAAACTTATTTTTAATTCTTCGAAATGCTCTATATCGATATAGCATACCAATATGTAGGAAAATAACCACATTTTTAAAGAGAATTTTTAGCGTTAAAAAATAGCAAAATTTTTCAATTATTTGTTATTATAAGAAATATTTACAAAAATGACTAAAGTGTTTGTATTCCATACATGTTAGCAACTGTGATATAGCATTTCGAAGTAACGTTTAACTATCTGTTTCTTTCATTTCAGATTACTTAACACAGAATTTGTGTTAAGTAAGTAAACCCCTTCTATTTTTCCAAATATGGAAATTCTTCAAAATAAAATACAATTATACTACTAAATTGATTTCAAAATCACACATAACATTATTTTAATTTTGATGCATCCCATGGAAAAATAAAAGAAACAAATAACACATCGCCCAACTGGTGAGAAAACAGCGTGGTAAGTCACTTCAAACTTTAGTCAGAGCTGCACAAGGCGGCGGTGGAGGAATGGATAGCGCGCTCGACTGCGAAGCCAAAGGGCCCGGGTTCTATTCTAACCACGAACACTCGATGGACTTAAATTAAATTGAAATTTCAGCGTAGAGGGGGAAAATGCGCTAAAAAATAAATTATGTGGGGCGCGTTAGCCAGCGGGCGCCCCGTGTATTTAGAAATTTTTTTAAGCTTGAAATGTCAAGCTTAATGCAAGCTGGGCAAGTGTAAACTAGAACCCTTGATTCAAGCTTGCATCAAGCTTACACGATTGGAATTTTCAAGCTTAATTAAAGCTTATTGACTTGATAAATCAAGTTTGATGCAAGTTTGCTGTGCTGTCTGGTCTGTATGTCTTCAAATTAGGCGTTATCAAACCCCGTGTTCATAATTTGAATATTCGTGAAAATTCCTACTGAACCAAAATTAAAGAATATGAACTTACCAGCTTACCCACTCATCAATGTTTATAGATTATATGCTGCAAAATGCATACTGTATCTTAAGTTATAAAAGTTATACATGCAGAAAAATATATCGGAAGATATACTAGAGATCAGAAATTCTATAGGTACTCATACTGTTTTTTTGAAAACATTGTTCTACTTTCATGTATTCTTTGTTAAAACATTTTGAGAGCAAGCGGGCGGTGGTTGACTCTTTAATGACGTTACCATGACTACTCATAAATACGTTCGTTCTCCAGGCTGTGTCTGCGATTAATTTCTGAAACCTAACTTCCCAGTTTAAATGGCAAAATTGCGTGCTCTAGACTCACCGTAAAGCAATTTCAAGCCTTAAGAAAGTCATTTGACACTGAGAGGATATAACAAATAAAAGAACATAAGCTGAATGTGTTCTCTCTTGGTTTTTATTTTGTCTAAAGATATAGAAGCGATGAAATTTGAAAGTCACATTTAATGCTATGTCTAGACATTTATCTTACAATGCATTATTTTGCAATTAGAAAGAAGTAGATAGGTTAATGTTTTGAGCAGACATTAATAATCACCAGAAAAGCACTGTCTGTGAAAAATTACGTGTAATGGGGATATTCTTCCAATCTATGAATGTGCGCAGACAGTGAAGACTCTGGTATCGAGAGGTAGATTCTTCAAATAAAACGAATCCGATATTGACAATATCAGTAAAGCGATTCAAAAACTACTGTATAACAAATAATAAATTTCTCTAAAGAAATCTTTAAGACATTTATTTCATTGTCCTATGTCCTTTCAATGAGAAATTTTGATTTTCGTTACAGAAAGTGTTATTGTATATTGTGTTTTTAAGGCAAACCTACACTAGGGGCATCTGCTTAGGGAGTGTGCCTTGGACATAGGACGTTTTTAGGGGTTCTAACGTATATTCGCGTTGCGTCTCGAGAAAACTCCAGACCGTTAGATCGACAGCCGTGAGAGGGACCAGCACTCTGGACCTTCCTAAAAAGTGATAATCGCCAAGCTTTTTGCTAAGACATTCTACTTTTTGCAAATTTCGAGCTCCCCTTTAGAGCTACATGCCTGTATTTCAACACGATCTGTAGCTTAAAACGTTTATCATGTTTGGCGGTTTCGTTAACATATTAGAGAAAAAGAGGGGGCAGGGATATTACAAATAGGACTAAAGTGCTAAATGAAATGTTAGTAGCTATCACTGAGCAAAGTTCTTGTGCTGTAAGAGATTTTATTTAGATATAAAAGTTTTTACACCAGACGGATTATAATAGTTTGTTCAAATAAAATCAAGAATGGGCAAACAGTTTCTTGTGTGAACTTCTTTCATAACACCATTTGAGAGAGAAATGCAATATAGAACTTTCTGAGGATGAATTTCATTTTTTCTTTAATATGTTACCATCCTTTTTTTCACCAGCATCATCGGGCTGCGCCATCAATCACTCTCTTTTTTTTGGTGAAACTGATATTTTGTTTAAATGGAAATAAATTTGTTGCGCAACTTTATATGCAACATATCAATTTTGACATCTATTTCAGAAGAACGTTTTCTTTTTTACTTATATACTTGCTCATGAATATGTCTCTTTTCTTTCCGCAGGTTCAACATTTTGACAGAAAATTCGAAGACGGGTTCCGGGACACTGGCTCCGCCCACAGTATCAACAGACGCGATTGGGCCGTTCAGCAGTAACAGCTCCACCTGGCGGTGGACGTGTAAGCGTGGGACGGAAGGAGGAGGTGCTAATTTGTCGTTTAAACTTTTAACCTCTATGAGGTCCAATATCTCCAGTAGGACTCGGTGACACTCAAGAACAGACGAAATCGAAGATGGTGGTGGTCAAGAAAGATACCATGAAGAAAGGGTCTGAAGAACAGAACATGCCAGTCCCTCCAGATGGCGGATGGGGCTGGGTTGTGGTGTTTGCATCCTTCATGATTCATGTCATCGCTGATGGTGTAACATACACGTTTGGTATTTTCTACGTAGAGTTTTTAGAATATTACAAAGAGAGCAAAGGAACAACAGCATGGGTCGCTTCGATTATGGTTGGCACAACTTATTGCATTGGTGAGTACAGCATGAATTATACAGATTGAAATAAGACTTACACTATTTACCATGGGCGTCACCACCTGTGATGATTCTTTCACGTACCTCCATGGACGTTCTTGCCCATGGGCAGGAACAGGCCATGGTCCCCCCCTAGCTCCCATATTACCCTTATGATATACGTACAGGCATAGTACCCTTATGATATACGTACAGGCATAGTACCCTTATGATATACGTACAGGCATACGTACAGAACGTAGAAGTGGTTCAAAACTAAAATATAGTATCTTTCTGGGGCAAGATCCTTGACTTCCCCCCCTCCCCCAGCCCTACAAAGACTCGAATGCGTACTCTCAATATTTATTAAACCTATGGACAGGGATGAAAAGAACTTCAATGTTACTTCAATGTCTTACTGACTTTAATCCGTTCGCATCAGTCCGTCGCAAAGACTCGGTGACAAAGATCCCATTTCTGTGCGCATTATAGCTAAGGTGACCATACGTCCCGTTTTTAGGTGGCTTGTCCCGTTGTCCCCAAGTACAGCTTCGGGACACCGTGATGTCCCGTTTTCAAAAAATGTCCCCTGCAGTGTCCCGTTTTTAGAAAGAGAGCAACCTACGGTAACGATTTCAATAAAGGCCGCTAAAAATCTAAAATCATCCAATAGCACTGTGTGTAAAAAAAAAAAAAAAAAAAAAAAAAACTCCCTCCCCTCTCGAGACTCAAAGAAAACGATGGGGGGATATATTGTTTTTGTGTTTGTTCTTTTAATGTTCTTTTTTTGTCAACTATTTCAATTTATTTCTTTTTTTAAAGACATGTTCCTCTTTTGCTTATTCCCTCCCCAGTGATCTCCACTTTATTTTCCCATTTCACTCTGGTTTTCTAAGAATTTTTTTTTCCTTCCGTTGACAATTTCCTTTTTTCTGTGTGTCCTTTTGTTTATATTTCTCACTTTCCTACCTACCTTCCTGCCATGTGTCGGATGGTGGTTTTGAAGCCGAAGAAGGCGGGCCTACCCGTTGTTCCACCCGAAACGTACGTCTTGCACTATTTTTTGTAGTATACATGTGTTTTAGCAAAGGTTTTTATTTTCATTTTATTTTGAAATTAACATTAACACAAGCCTTTTTTGCGCGTTTTCTTAATAACACAAAGATACCCAGACCTGCAATTCAGTCTTCACTGCACTATCACCTTAAAACAGTAGATGTCCCGTTTTGAAGAAGAAAATAAACACGACTATTGCCAAAAAGGTAATGGATGTCCCGTTTTGAAAGAAAAAATAAATGGTCACGTTAATCATAGGGCGCGTTCGAGAATTCATCGGTTGTGCACCGGTAACACCGGTGCACGACCAGAGCGTTCGAAAAGGCGGAGCCTTGGGCGGAGCTCTGGAATTAACCGCGTTCGAAAACGTTTCGGTCATGTAGCGGTTGTCTGCTCAGCGTGACCAGAGCGCAACCAGAATGACCCTGCTAGCGAGGTGGATTATTCCGGTTATTAGCGTAGTGTTCCCAATGTTTATTTCTGTTTTCTTGGCTTGGAATTGGATGTGGTGAGGATGACCGAAACCGGTTGACAACCGTGACGTCACTTAACCAAAGAATGACCGCAACCGGTAGCACCGGTGCATAACCAACCGGTAAATTCTCGAACGGGCCCATAGCTTCTCGGCAAGGGAATTTGAACGTCTCGCTGTGGCCCACTTGTGCAATCGCTGGGCTGCAGCGAGGCCATTCTAAGACCCATTCGCTTCTCTGTCCACTGGGTAGCGTCGATGGACCCAAAAAAGGGCACTTTGCCTTTCAACGAAGTGAAGTACGCTAGTTGACTGTTAAATGTATGTCCAAATAAGATTGAGTTAAAAAATGTTGTATGATCAATGTAATCGGCATGATTTACCTTTCTGGCGTCAATTTATGACTTAACTTTTAGTGAAGATGTGGGCGGAGGAGGAAGAGACAATTTTTGTTCTCCGTCCTATCGCCCTTCAACTATCAACTGGTGGTGAAGCCTGTGTTCCTTATAGTAAAACTCATATTTGGGATAACATTACCCCTTAATTTTGCTGTGCATGAAAATCTGCATAAAATTTTTTAAATATCCAAATATCGACCATTTTCCACCCAAAGGTAGTCTTTTTAGTATTACTAGCTTTAGCATTAATAATAACATCTTTTCAGGGAATATTCTATACGTATTGTCTAATGTGAGATAAATAAGTCTAGTGATTTTAGAAAAAGGCATGCATATTTTTATTAGAGGCGTACTGATTTAACACCCTTTGTTTGGTTTTAATGAAAAACATTTTTTTGGGAGCAGAGCTTGCAACAGGCAGAGTTGGGTATCATTAACTAAAATATTACTTGAAGTAAAACTCAACTAAAAAGTAATAGTTGTTAATTGAACCCAACTATATGCTCAACTAAAGTAATTGCTAATTAAAAGTCCTAGCTCGGCTCAACTGAGTGAGCTTTAGTTTTCTGTTCAACTAAAGTTAATTTAGTTCAGCCGAGTTAATTGGACATTCAACTAACAGTCAATAATTTAGATGTAGTAGTTAGCAACAACTAATAACTAATAGGGCCGAGAAGCGAAGAACGCTTACTCGCTGTTTGCTTTTGAGAGAACGGAGCTGCTGTGAGGTCGAGTTCATTTAGCAATGGCATACTGTTTTTATTCTGTATGCAAGCTAAACTCCAAATTTTCAAATCAATCTTTTTTCATCCCTCTTGAGAGTAAATATTTTTTCCTTTAGCACTTCCGATTTTAAAGCTCTAATGCAGAAACAATTTAAAAAAATGATTTCCATTATAAATTATTTTTTTAACATCCCTCCTTCTCTGAAGGAAACCAGTAAAAAAAAAAAAAAAGAACTTCATGGAATAGAGCAGGCTTAGATTTTCAACTCAAATTTTTCTTTTTCATCCCTCTTCAGAGTAAGTATCTTTCCTTTAGCACTCCTTTATTTAAAGCTGTTATGCCGTTAGAATAAAAATGAATATCTATTATAAATTAAATTTTTTAAACTTTAACCCGCTCAAATTTATAAATGCAACTTACAATGTTTTTCAACAGGGAGCACGTTGTGTTTCAAATCAATTATCTATCCAAATTTTTGATTAGTATACTTTTTACGGGAGCCAGATAACAGACAGACAGATGGACGGGCGGGCACATGTGTATACAGACAACCTTGGTTGGAAAGTGTTAAAAAACCCAAACATTTTGTTATGCGTCAACGAAACACTGCCACTTGATGTAATGCAGTGGTATCCGAGCTTTCTTCTTTCAACCAACTCATAGATATCTCTACAAATGATGTCATCTCCATGTAATGTTCGAAAAACACTTGTCCTATACTGGACGCTGCCCGACACTGACTCAGTCTTCTCTTAAGTACTGGTAGATTGCAATTAACTGTTAGTCGTTGTTCGAGAACTACTTCTAAACTAATGCTAATTATTAGTGGAAGCTCCAACTAACTCGGTTCAACTAAATTGTTTCTAGTTTTCTGTTCAACTAAAATTAATTTAGTTGAGCAGAGCTTGTTGATCCTGCGACTATTAATTTAGTTGTCATTTACCTGTCAACCAACTAAATTAGTTAAAGTTTTAGTTGTTAGTTGAGTGATAGTTTTTTGCCCAACTCTGGTATAACAAGGAGGAGAATGAATCGGTTCTGGTGAAAACTCATTCTTTTACCGCCCGGTATTTTCACTCCTTTAAAGTGCAAATTACTGGAGGATGATATTATTGTTCAGAATAATTATTTACTCATTCGTATTTAATCGGCAATAATCTTTTTTTTTTTAAATCAATGACTACTCAACTCTTGCACATCCAATTACAAAATTTTGTTTCGAATGCTGTAAGGGGTCATTCATTAATTACGTAAGGACGATTTTGGTCATTTTTGACCCCAACCCCATGTAAAGAGCACTTTAAGATTTCTCAGACACACCCCTCCCCTCTCTTAGGTAACACTCTTAGGTAACCTACTCTTAGGTAACCTCTCTTAGGATGGTTTTAGAAAAGGAACAAGCCGACCAGATTCTATGGTGGGTAAAGTACCGTATTACGGTTTCGGATTCGGCTGTCGGGGTTCGATCCCCGACTGGGAGTGGTTGTTATTGTCCGTCCCTTCCTATGGGATACTATAGGATACTACCTTCAGGAACGGCCTACCTATTTGGTTTAAAGCCTGTTTTAGTTCCTGAAGTGTCCTACTGTCCTGCTGAACCCTAGCTCCAGGCTCAGGTTCAGCAAGCAGCGGTTTGCCTCATTTTTATTTTATTTTTTTACAGCACAATTTTTGGATAACAATTGGTAAAATAATTCAGTGTTATACAGTATAAAAGCAGTTAGTTTACAATGGTTTACAATTGCTCACAATGTTGTTCTTAGTAACATTTGACCATAGATACATATATTTAACACGTTCTTTTTTTTTTCTTTTAGTTACAATTTTGAAAGTTAAAAAAAAGTAAATAAATATCTAAAAGTAAGCAATAGACTTGAGAATGATAAACTTTAAAAGTAATTTTTAAAAATTTAAACATAAATAAATACAACTAATATTCAAAAATGTGCTTTAGAAAGAAGGTGTTTTTTTTTTTTTTTTTTTTTTTTTTTTTGAAAGCATACATATACATATAATAATATACTGAAAAATAAATTTAGGCTTCGATATGAGAAGTGAATTTTTTTTAATCTATCGAAATAAGAGCAGCAACAGAATTTCTATGTAAGGAAATAATGCTAATAAATTCATAATTTAAAAAAAAAATTGTTCTATTTAGAGTTTTTACCAACTGAAATTCTTGTATTTATTTAATCTGAATCGCTTTCTGGTGTATGAGGTCTTATATCAATCGGATAAATATACTTGGGTTGATTATTTTGTAGTTCTTCAATCCCTTTTATTATATACGTACAAACGTCCCCCCCCCTTTCATATGGGGGGGGGCGTTTGTACACCTACCAGGTGCTCCCATAATAAAGAGACCATCAATTCCGGCGTTAGTAGTGGCCAAAGCCTTCAAGCCAGAGGCCGCCATTAGAAAAAAAAAAGAAAGAAAAGAAAAGGATCAATTGCACTAAAACTCATAATTTGACGTTAGTCAAAGATTTCTATTTTTTAAAAGATAATTTAGGTTAAACCATTATATTATTATTAGAGTTAGATAACGATTATATTATTATCAGATAATTATCTAGTCTTTGGAATATCTGTATTATAATTAAATGTAATCATAGTTGTGAAATGAACGTAGTTTCAGTAAAATGATATGCAATAGTGATTAACCATTCATTGCTATTATTGCGTAATAATAAAAGGATTTTTTTTTCAAATAATTAAAGTAAGATTACTATACGAATAGAACGTAGTATAATATTTATTTATAATATATTATTTATAAGCTTCAAAATGTGTAAAAACAGACGCATTAAAGACGCATATGCAATAAAAATTTTCAAAATAAAAATATGTATAAATAAAACTGTACATTAAAAAAGAAAAAGTAAATTTCAGAGTTGTTTTCCATATAATATTTATGTTATCGATGTTACATATAATATTATAAATCAATAATATACTATTAATATTATCGATTAAATATCATATCATAATATTAATATTATCGATGATATATCGATAATATAATATTAATATTAATATTATGCTATCGATAAAATATAAAAATAAATAAGAGCGGCTTTTACCACCCTCCTCCTCCTAAATAACGGCATGCAGAGATTTTGAGAACCCACCCTCTCCCTCGGGACCCTTACGTAATTAATGAATGACCCCCTAAGTCCTTGACGATTGTATGAGAAACAGTAGAAATATCTTGACTGCCGAATGCCGAAGATTATCCATATTATTTTAAATCTGACTTATAACTTCATTTTTAATTGGATAAGAAAAAAAAAACCCTAACCTGAACCTCCTAAGAGAATACAGTAATTGCATTTAGTATAAATTTCGCTTAACCCTTTGAGGCGCAACCCTTTCCCAATGCTGAAAAAAGGGCAGCCCTTGCCATCGTTCGACTTAACTACCAACAAGCTGGCGGACGATCGAAACGTTCATTGCGTGCACACAGATCTAAAGACCCTTTTCTGGCAGCAGTTGGCTGTTGCGTCAAAAAAGGGTCTCTAGATCTGTGGCACGCGATGAAGCTTTCGGTCGTCCGCCATGTTGCTGCTAGTTAAGTCGAGCGATGGCAACGGCTGCCCTTTTTTCAGCATTGGGCAATCTATCCAGCTGTTCTCGCATTCTTCCATTTTTCAGCAGATGTCAGTGCTGTTCAAAATAATCGTGACATTTTTTTTTTACGGGAAATGACGTGCTAAAAAGTAAAGGATTCTCGTGGAGCTATGTCACCCGCAACTATTTTTATAGAAATCAAATCTTTTCTTCGTGACTGGCAACAGTCAAAACGTCAGAGTTTGGTGTTCCCAGAGCGGGAACACTGCGCGTTAAAGGGTAAAGGAGTCACTCCCCTGAGTAAGTCATTTTAAAGTGACCCCGAGAGTGATATACTAACAAGGTGTGACTATATAAACAAAACTCACAGTGATAGTTAGGTCGAGCGATGGCAACGGCTGCCCTTTTTTCAGCGTTGGGCAATCTATCCAGCTGTTCTCGCATTCTTCCATTTTTCAGCAGATGTCAATGCTGTTCAAAATAATCGTGACATTTTTTTTTTACGGGAAATGACGTGCTGAAAAGTAAAGGATTCTCGTGGAGCGATGTCACCCGCAACTATTTTTATAGAAATCAAATCTTTTCTTCGTGACTGGCAACAGTCAAAACGTCAGAGTTTGGTGTTCCCAGAGCGGGAACACTGCGCGTTAAAGGGTTAAGGAGTCACTCCCCTGAGTAACTCCTCATTTTAAAGTGGCCCCGAGAGTGATGTACTAACAAGGTCTGACTATATAAACAAAACTCACAGTGTTAGTAAATGAAGCTGAAAGGCTTTCTTTTAAAAATAATTTAACAAGGCGTAGCATATTTTTGAATATTAAATTGCTTTAGCGACAACTGCAACTAAGCTGACAACTAATTAGTCAAATTGTATGATCTTCAAAAACCAAAAAAAAAAAAAAAACATTTTCTTTAAAATTGGTAAAATCTATTACCGCATAACAAAAGGAACGTATTTGATTTCTGTTATCTCTAACACTAGAAGTATCTAATTTTAACGAAGGTATGATGAGGATGTTTTTAAAAGATCGGGCATATAACACTGACTGTCTTTTAGCACTTAATTAGTTTATGCACATAAAAAGAAAATAATTGTAACCTTTTTGGTTGAATTAAATTGCTGCCTATCACAGGTTTGAATGGTGTTATTTATTTTACGAATTTCCTTTCTTTAAGTCATGCTTAAAGTTCGTTAATTCGCGTAATTACACAAATATTTTCTTTAATTTTGGAAACTTATTAAGCGCGAAGTAATTTTATTTGCGAAGAAAATAGAAAAATAGTGCCAATAAAAAATTAAAGTAACATATCTTTTTCGAAAAGTTGAAAATTAATATTTCTGTTTATAAATTAAATATCTTTTAATGAGTTTTCGAAAAGGCAAGTTTTCTGCTTTCAGATGATTCATTTGCTTTATTAGATTTTATTTTATGTCAGTTTATAACGGTAATTAATAATGATGAAAACAGGTCACATTTTTTTTAAAGCACGTAGAAAGATAAATTTTATTTAATACATGTATTATGAAGTACTCTTTATTCTTAATTATGAAACATAATTACGTTTGAACTTGATGCGAAACTAAGTGCAAATGATAGCAATGACTAATTGAAAGCATGTAACGTATATCATTTTAGAATAATCACACAAAGAAAATTAAATTATTAGAATTGCTGATAATTTACGACAGATGGAAAACTTGCTTGTAAAAAATTTTACTTATATTTTGCATACTTTATCTGGAAAGGAAACGCTGATGTAAGTGTCAAATTAATTTATAGTTCGTTAAGTACATCGGAAAATGGTTTATATATATATTTGGAACGGGGACCGTATAAAAATTAAATTTTATAGTTATTCAAATTTAATCCCCTGAAAAGTTTAATCGATTTTATAGAATTATGCACCCTTTAACGTTATAAAATATTAAATATGCATATGACCAATATTTAAAGAATAAAGCCTAAGGTCAATGAGCCGTTTTCTTTGAAAGTGCTGTAAGTTCATTTTTTACAAGCATTAGCTAATGATAAAAATAAATGTAATTTTCTATGAGCTTTTTATCTATAAAAAATTACCTCCCCTAAAAAAATCTTTTAAAAATTTCAACAATAAAATTTCATTTTTTTAATATAAATTTTCGTTTAGTGAATGAAATCGAATAAGCTCTTGAAATATAAACTCTCGAATATCTCCACATAATATAAATTGGACTTAACCACTTTTAAAGAAAATGGCTCATATTTAAACATAAGCAGAAAATTCATGTCATCACAAAACGTAAATTTGAAGAGCTTTATTTGGGCAAAAATTCAACTATAAAATCATGCATATCAGTATTATAAATATTCCTTAATACAATAACAATATAACTAAAATCTTAAAAGATAAAACAGGTTTAATAAAGTTACAAAACTTAAGAAAAATAATTTTAATTATATTTCTTAAGTTTTTTGTAGAGAGAGAGAGCTCAACTCTCTCTCTCCCTAGCTTTTCCCTTAACCCTTTGAGGCGCAACCCTTTCCCATTGCTGGAAAAAGGGCAGCCGTTGCCATCGCTAGACTTAACTACCAGCAAAATGGCGGACGATCGAAACGTTCATCACGTGCCACTGATCTAGTGACCCTTTTTTAACGACAGCTGGTTGTGTGGCACAGCCAACTGCGTCAGAAAAGGGTCTCTAGATCTGTGGCACGCGATGAACGTTTCGTTCGTCCGCCATCTTGCTGGTAGTTAAGTCGAGCGATGCAACGGCTGCCCTTTTTTCAGCAGTGGGCAACTATCCAGCTGTTCTCGCATTTTTCCATTTTTCAGCAGATGTCAGTGCTGTTAAAAATAATCGTGACCATTTTTTTACGGGAAATGGTGTGCTAAAATATAAAAGAATTCTCGCGGAGCTATGCCACCCGCAACTATTTTTATAGAAATCAAATCTATTCTTCGTGACTGGCAACAGTCAAAACGTCAGAGTTTGGTGTTCCCAGAGCGGGAACACTGCGCGTTAAAGGGTTAACTTAGCTTTAAAGGGGAAAACTTTAAGGGTGACCTTAACATTTTTCCTTTATAAAAAACTTCCCTCAAAGTCCCTTTAAAGGAAAACGTCATATGTCCAGCGATTCCCAATTTTTTAACATTGTGCCCCCTCAACAAAGGATAACTTATAATGGCGCCTCGGCATACATACAGTCTTTTATTCTTCAACAATGGGCATTTAGTCGTCTTTCTACAAAATAATTTTAACGGTAAATTTTGAATAAACATTTTAGGCGGAAATTGCTACGTCCTGAGTAAAAATAAGAATATGTAAGATGATTTTTAAAACATGTATCATCCCTTGCTCGTTGCTTTTTTTTTTGCGCCTCGCGTCTTGGGAACCACTGATATACCGGCGTATAACACGCTCTGCCGCAGAACACGCATCGGTAAATTTAGGATTTGTCAAGAAATTTATTTTATATTTTATGTTATGCATTTTATATT
Source organism: Cheiracanthium punctorium (assembly GCA_038373885.1). Taxonomy (NCBI): domain Eukaryota; kingdom Metazoa; phylum Arthropoda; class Arachnida; order Araneae; family Cheiracanthiidae; genus Cheiracanthium; species Cheiracanthium punctorium. Next base: position 128,715 of record JAWZYV010000015.1, read on the forward strand.
CGGTGTCAGGGCTGGCCCAAAGGGGGGTGCGAATGTAGGCGATCGCCTAAGGCCCCGCGCTTATAGAGGCCCAGCTCCTGGGCTATTTTATTGCTATCTCATAAGACATGATAGAGAAGAGGCCCCGCTCTTGCGCTTCGCCTGGGGCCCTGCACGCCCCTCGGGCCGTGTCTGTCGGTGTAAAACACGCACACCAACAAATGGAGTAATATTTTTTTTTAGTTGAAAGTGCGTGCTATACACCGAGATATACGGTAGTTGATAGAACAGCAGTGAGTCGATTCTGCCAGGCTTCTTATTTCGACCGTGGTCACTTGCACATATAGCTAAAGCTTAGAAGTATCCCTTTTCCCACATTTTAAATCTTTTTATCGTTCTGAATTAATGGCGGTAACAACTCCGACTAATGAACTATCAGAGCGCGCTTTGGGAAACGCCAAACCCTAATTCAACTTGAAGAATGAAAAAGCACGAATAGTGAAACTAACTAACGCAGTTAGTTAGTTTTATTAGGTTGTAACGGAAGTTTCCCGCCACCGCAAACATCGTCAGCACACAGTTCTCGTTGGCGTATTGGCTCCTATTTTGTCAAACGATTTTTGGCATTTGAAAGAAAGAGGTTTACTTTATAACACTGTGTTGTGAAATCTGTAAAAAATATAGTTATCATTAAGTATAAAGTGTCTCAAATAGAACTATCACTCTAGAGGATTAGAACCATCGTTGACTTCCACTTGTGTTGCAAAAAGTCAGCTACATAATATCAACGAATTATGAGTACAGCTTTAAGTACTATTGTTGTATCATGTGACACTGTGCAGGTTTGGTGCAGAAAGTTCAAAAACAGTTATCTAAGGAGTTAGAAGTTAGTTTTTCAGGCAGATAGGGCGGAAAACTTTCGTTACAACCTGATACTATTTGCGAGTAACTAAATAGTTAGAAATAAAAACCAACGAAAAATCGCTTGAAGTCAACAACTGTCAACTACATCTACACAAAGTAGTCATTGAAGTCCTCTAGGAAATAAATGACGGATAGTTCAGTTCATCAATTAATTATTTTTAAACTTCGAAACTCTACCATCGCGTTGCTTGCTCTTCACGGTATATCTCTCAACACGTATTCTTCGCCCTCGGCTAATCCCATTAATAACGTTTAACAGGTTTATTTGTTTACTTCTTGCATAACCAAACGTTTTGGCAGCCGTCTCGAGTACGATTGACCTTGACAATCGTCTCTTCAGCCACAAATAAAATAAAATAAAAATAAAAACAAAGGAAAAGTTGCTTAAATGAAGAAGTTTCCGAACTCTTGTGTCTTAAAATAGTCATCTGCGCCCTTTTAAGGTCGCTTTTGAGAAAAAAACAGCCGTTTTTCAGGAAAAAAAAAAAACAAATATTTTCAGAGAATGCGTCCAAATTATGCTTTTGGGGGGATGATAACTGCAGATTTCGTTTTAAAAAAGTCCGCCCTTTTTCAAGTTTTGTTTATACTCACCTTGGAGAAGGAGGGGGATCTAAAATGGAGACTCTCGTTTCGAAATGTTTAAAAATAATTCACCTGCTTGTGTTTGCAGCATAAATTTTTAATGTTTATGACTTGAGGTCCCGGGAGGTCCTTGGTCGTGTGAATCAGATTATATACCTCCGGTTAAAAGAAGCTGGCGTGGTTAGATTAATTTTAGCTATTCCAGTTCTCTCAAGTCGCAGCGAAATAAAGGTGGGGTGGGGGGGGGGGGGTCCGAGGGACTATAGTCCTTCTACAGAGAAAGATTGCCCAAGAAACAATTAAAAAAAAATCCACTGAACTCAAAGAAGAGAAATACAGTTTTATTTAATTTAATTTAATTTTTTTTCGGGGGGGGGGGGGGGGGAACGGATGAGGCTTTTTGGAGGGCTGGTAGGAATACATTTCATTAATGTGTGAAAGACGTTTTGGAGAGTTACGCAAGACATTTGGATTTTTGCCTAAGCTACACAAGAGGTATCTGCTTTTGAGAGGAGGGCGAAATGCCTCATGTGGAGGACTTTTTAACACTACAAGGCACCTGGTACCATGGGTGCCGGCAGAATATTTCCCGGGGCGGCAAAGACTACTCCAGGGGGGGGGGGAAAGACTACTCAAGGGGAGGCAAAGACTACTTCAACGTATGGTTACCATATTGGAAAGATCAAAAAAGCAAGGGAAAACACTGCATACAAAAATCCGAGGGAGGGCATTGCCCCCCCCTTGCACTATGCTGCCGGCGGTTATGCCTGGTACCACATCTGGAACAACCACTTTATTTATTCTCCTACGTCTATAAAATACTAGTATAGACATCTGTCAGTTCTTAGGGGTATTTATATATAGATAGCAGCGATACAATTCAGGCTGTTTCGCGTAGATGTCATTACTTTTCATTTTATTGCCAAACCTGATTGAAATTGAAACAGTCGTCTTTCGAATGTAGTTTCATTTATTTTAGAAAAACAACAAAAAGATAGTTAGCAAGTAGTTTTGACCAGGAAGAAATGACTGTGTGTTGGAGTTCGTCCTATCAAGAAATGATTTGAATACTAAAATTTCAAAATAAATACCCAAAAAAATGTAGCTGAGGCCCAGTTTACCGCATACAAACTGAAATAGAAAAGTGATTTTGTAGTAAAATATTAGGTTATTATTTTTTAAACTGTTTTTCCCCTTGGGGCCGTGGTAGCCCAGTGATTAAGGCGTTGGACTCGTAACCGGAAGGTTACTGGTTCGATACCGGCGTACCACTAAAGACCACTGTGTACATGCGGCGTACGTGCACGTTAAATCCGTGGTTTCGAAAGTCCTCTCGGCGGTCGCTAGCAGTTCCCGAGGGGTGCCAATATTGAGAAGTCCCCCACCTTTTGATGAGGTTCCAAATTGTGGCGGAAATTCCGGGAAGGACGTATATATAGCTCTAAGTGACACACATCCAGTGACGCGAGCTGTCCTCTCCTGGCAAATAAATAATAGTCACTAACATCATCACATATATTTATTTCAGGCACGGAAAAAAAATTGAGCCTTGTAGGTTTAAGGGTGTTCTAACGCATATTCATGTTACATCTACAGAAAGACCAGAACCCTGTACATGCACACTTCAGTCGTCTGGGTTGTGTTGTTGTGTTGAGGGATTAAGGCCGATTAGCTACGCATGGGCTCTAGGCCTATGGGTGGTGTGCCCTCTGTGGGGGTCTTTCTAAGGAGTCCTAACCCGTATTTACGCTAAGTTTCGGAGAAACCACGGAAAACTCCGAACGGTTAGGTCGACGGACGCGCGATGGGACCCGAACCCGGGACCTTCACACTTCGCCCGTCTACCATTTCTAGTGGCATAACCACTACGCCATGGTGAGGCTCAGTCGTCTGGAAACGTTCAGTGTCTCATCCACTCGGGCATGGGTCGACTCGGAGAGTTATGCAAAATATAGGCAGGTGGTGTAAGGAGGACCTTGTTGTGTATGGGGATGTAAATAAATTCCTAGCTACTATTTAACACAATTAAACGGATTAAAAATGGGTAGTGGAATTAAATATTAAAAATTTGCCTAGTGGTTTATTCAAACATTTATTTTCTCTACACTCAACTGATTCATGTGCCTACATCTTGTATCGGAAGAATTTATTTTCTCATCTCTTCTTATTATTATTTAATCCACCTCTTAAAAAAGCCCACCGTGAATAAGACACTGAACATGGTAGATGGCTGAAATGTGAAGGTACTGGATAAGGGTCTATCGCGCAGCTGTCTATCTAACGGAATGGAGTTGTGGGCGGCTTTTTCCAGATGTAACGTCAGGGCCGGCCCAAGGGGGGTGCGAATGTAGGCGATCGCCTAAGGCCCCGCGCTTATAGAGGCCCCGCTCTTGGGCTATTTTATTGCTATCTCGTAAGACATGATAGAGAAGAGGCCCCGCTCTTGCGCTTCGCCTGGAGCCCCGCACGCCCCTCGGGCCGTCTCTGGTAACGTGAACACGCTCTAGAACCCATCAAAAAGTTCTCCGCCCATGATACTTGCCTCCCTGTCAGATGCTCTTCGTGTAGGCTTGCCACAAAACACAAACACAATTTAAAAAAAAATTCAAATAATAGTAGGTGGGCAGTATGTGAAGGAACCCGTGCTCTAGAAGCTTGCATAGATGTGAATAGGGTTGCCAGGTCGCCAAACCAAATAGCCGGACAGACCAGCCAATTTGGCCGGACATTTGGATAAAAAGGACGGACAGCCTACAATATTGAGGATTTTGTCTCGGTATTAATAGGTACGACAAAAAAAAAATTGTATGTAAAATCAATCTTTTTTGATGATTACCATGAATCTTGTTAAATTCTAATGAAATATAAATAACATCGAATGCCAAATCAGTTCAAGTACTTTATTACTCATCAGCCAAAGTCACCAGTAAAAAGCCTAACAAAAGCCGGACACCGTTCAGTTTGGCCGGACACGCAATCAAAAAGCCTAACTAAGTCCAGCTTTATCCGGACGCCTGGCAACGGTAGATGCGAATCTTTTATGACTTCTTTACTTCTTTTCAAGGAAGCTTATTTCATTAAGGCTTGTGTTGTAGTCTTCCCTTTTTTTTTTTTTTTTTTTCACTCAACTGCATCACTGGATGTGTACTGCGCTGCTAGTTTCTAAGAATGATGCTTCAATAAAGAGCAATATGCTGCTTATCAGTGGCGTAGCCAAGGGTGATATAGGGGTCACCCCCATGAGGAATTGTTTGCCATACAAAATGTATGTTCTTCACTCCTTTATCACACACACGTATACATATATGTGAGTAGCAGTAGTCATAACCCCCCCCCTCATGAAGAATTTCTGGCTACGCCACTGTTGCTTATCATAATCTCAAAAATAGAAAGCGTACAAAAGGGTATGCCGACTTAGTAACTTTTGCGGAAGAACGTCTTTCAAACTGCCCCACCCCCCCTCTCCCCATCCTCCATTGCCTATGACAATGTTTGAACTTACGGTAGAGTAAGATAATATAGACTTTTAGAGGGCAAAATAAACGCTGGAAAGCATTTTTAATTCAAAGAACTAGAAGACTATGAAAAGTACCACGTAAATTCGTTAGACAATGACACTTAAAAATGAACAATTAATAGAAATGAAATTTTAGAAATAAAGTAAGTTTCTGCCGTAAAAATTATTTGTTGGTAGCTAAATCGATCCGGAATTTTCTCTTCCTTAGCTTGAAAGAGCTGTGAAAGTATCAGGTTGTAACGAAAGTTTTCCGCCAAATCTGCCTGAAAAACTCACTTCTAACTCCTTAGATAACTGTTTATGAACTTTCGGTATCAAACCTGCACAGTGTCACATGATACAACAATAGTACTTAAAGCTGTACTCATAATTCGTTGATATTCTGTAGCTGACTTTTTGCAACACAACTGGAAGTAAAGGATGGTTCTAATCCTCTAGAGTGATAATGTCATTTGAGACACCTTGTACTTAATGATAACTATATTTTTTACAGATTTCACACCATAGTGTTATAAAGTAAGTCTCTTTCTTCCAAATGCCAAAAATCGTTTGGCAAAATATGAGCCAATACGCCAACGCGAACTGTGTGCTGACGATGTTTGAGGTGGCGGGAAACTTTCGTTACAACCTAATATTTACCCAGTGTATTCAACAAAGTGGGTGGGAGCAAAGGCGGATCCAGGGGGAGGGCGCAGGGGGCGCGCGCCCCCTCCGATAAAAATATATTTACACTAGATAAACGGGGCTTTCAGCAATATTTAGTGGGCTTTACACTAGATAAAATGAGTATTCACGATTTGCGCCCCCTCCGAAAAAAGTTTCTGGATCCGCCCTTGGGTGGGAGGGAAATACTGGAAAGGATTAGAATTCTTAGAAATTCAATTACGCCTTGGTTCTGAATTCGTGAAATACTTTCTATTTAGCACTGCTAAAACAGCGATTACTGATGTTTTATTTTTTATATTTATTTATTTTTTTTTCTTACTAGGCGACTACATTTGGAGTTAGATTTCCAGAGGGAAAGAGCATTACTCGCAGTGCAACAGAATCAAGTTGATCTAGCGAAATCAGAATCTTCTCCGACCTAAATTCTTGAACTGCCATTTCTTCAAATTAATTATATTAGATCTTAATCGATTCAGTTAAATCTTAAATGAAAATGGTCTTGAAGGGTGGAATAATAATCTTATTCTATTTCATAATAGCCCCACCTAAATTATGTTATTTGGGCGTAGTCTTGGATCTTTTCATTGGCAATAACGTAGTTAGTTATAAACCTTTCAAAAAAGTCGAATCCTTGTTGAATAGTGGGCTTTGTCATAAATTTAATTAAACATACTTATACACTATGACTTTTTAATTTAAAATGATGATGGTCATCTACAATACTGTGAAATATAATTGCATATTACATCTTGAACATCAGAATAACAGAACAGAAATATGAACAGAATACGTAGAAGGTTAAAATAAGATTGTACACATCAGTGGCGTAGCTAGAAATTTCTCATGGAGGGGGTGGGGTTACGACTACTGCAACTCACATCTATGTATACGTGTGCGTGGTAAGTGAGTGAATATATATTTTGTATGGCAAAAAATTCCTCAAGGGGGGGGGGCGTACTGACTCCCCTATCCCCCTTTGGCTACGCCACTGGTACACATAGTGTGTGTGTATGTGTGGTAGCTGTTGAATTTTTTTAATTGAAATTTTCAGTGCTTTTCACGTTAGGTCGTAAGCATCTTAAAAGTTAAGTGTCTGTTGCAATTTAAATAGTAAACATTCTCACACTCTATTGAGAATAACTGTAAAAGTGTTATTTTTAAACCTTCTTTTTTATTCCTTAAATTTAAAGAGTATAATTTAAAATTTCTTTCATACTTTAAATTGAAATCTGGCCCTGAGAAGATAAACTGTATACGGCTATGCTACTCGTATTGCTACTCGTATTTTGGAGACTGTGTTGTATTATTTTATTGGTAGACATGGTATATATATAAATTTAAATTGGCATGATTATAAAAACGTTATTATAATATCGTTATTTTCCTATTTATAGGTCCTATAGCTAGTGGTCTCACTAATAAATATGGCTGCCGTGCAGTTACGATAGCGGGAGCAATATTAGCTACGTTTGGACTTATGCTTAGCACACTGTCTCCGAATGTATTATTTCTGTTCTTTTCTATTGGAATATGCACTGGTAAGTACAAATCAACATAACTCAAATTAGTTTTTCACATTCATCAAAATTGTCAGTGAATTTGTAAAAACTCAAGTAATCATTCTTTGCCTTTTTTTTTTTTTTTTTTTTTTTTTTTTTTTTTTTTTTTAATTTCAGGGGCAGGATTCGGGTTGATGTACCTTCCATCGATTGTGAGTGTCACGTGCTACTTCGAGAAGAAACGTGCCTTTGCTACGGGTGTAGCTGTGTGCGGATCTGGCATGGGTACTTTCGCCCTCGCACCTCTCACCGAGTACCTCGTAGAAGCCTATGGGTGGAAAGGTGCCATGCTTATAATTGCAGCCCTTGTCCTGAACTGTGCAGTTTTCGGCGGCTTATTCCGACCTCTTGAAGCACCGTCCCAACCTAAAACTTCACAAAACGCTTCGCGTGTCAAGAAACCTGATCTGCCAAAATTGAAAATAACCAGTATGTCCACCAGCAACGGAAAACTCCACGCTTCTGAAGAAAGTCCATGCACTCCGCTGATGTTTCAGGCCAACTGCAAAGCCATCTTAGAAGAATCGCCCAAAAAGAGCAAAGAAGACATGGTGGCAAGTGATTCGAAACTTACTAATGGATTCTTGAGCAATTCTAAGCAGGATCTGTCTCCTCAGATACTTCCAACTGGCTATTCCACGAATCCATCAACACCGTCTGATATAGTCATGAATGGATTGAGCAAGGACCTTACCCTTCGATCAAATGGCCACGCATCAGATCGGAAAGAGGATTCGAATTTAAGAAACAGCTTTTTATTACCTTCAGAAATTCTCAAAAGGAAAGTGGAGGGTAGTCCATTGTCGAGCTTCGTCTGTTCTTCCGCGTCCCTGGCACAAACTAACAAGGAGTTGTCCCAACTGGAGTCCTCTTCCCACTCACACACTGGAGGGCTGCTGTATCGCAAGGATATTTTTTACAGTGGAAGTCTGGTCAGTCTTGCCAAATATAGATCCAACCCGAATATCTCCTATTCTGCAGTTCCACCTGATGACCATTTAGATGCTTCTTCGAAGAAGAGTCGCTTCCGGTGCTGTCCTGCAGAAATCAGAGATGCTCTGGCTGAAATGACTGATTTTTCTCTCTTGATGAATCCTATTTTTCTCATGTTCGCCATATCTAATTTTTTAACTAGCATAGGTTTCAATGTACCTTATGTTTACACCAAAGATAGGGTAGCTGACATGAACCTTGCTACGGATGAAGATGCCAGCTATCTCTTATCCATTATTGGAATTTCGAATACAGTTGGTAGAGTGACACTGGGTTATCTTTCGGACAGAGCTTGCGTTAACCGATTGTGGATTTACAACATCAGTTTGATCATTTGTGGCCTGGCAACAGCTCTCAGTTGTTATGCATCTAATTATTCTTTGATGGCAGCGTATTGTGCTACGTTTGGAGCAACAGCAGGTAAGTTAACGGCAACGTTTGTCTTTAAAGAAAAAAATCTGGAGTGACTCCACTCGACTTTCCGAACACTTACGATTAAGATCATTACCAAGCATTTAAATCAATTTTAATCGATGAATAATTCAAACATATATACCAAATTGAAGCTCGATCGAATTTACCGTTTAAACGCTAGCGCACTTTCAAGAATTTCTCCCCATAGGCCATAATGTAAAAGAAATCTTTGTCGTAGCCCTGTAGAAAAACTATAAGTTCTATAAACATCAAAATCAATACCGGTCTTACAATGGTGGTTTATAACATGTATACCCAATTTGAGCTCAATCGAATGTACCGTTTAAACGCTAGCGCACTTTCCAGAATTTTCCTCCATAGGCCATAATGTAAAAGAAATTTTTGTCGTAGCCCTGTAGAAAAACTGTAAGTCCTATACACACCAAAATCAATACCGGTCTTGCGACGGTGGTTTATAACATATATACCCAATTTGAGCTCAATCGCATGCCCTGTTCAGGAGCTATCGTGTTCACTCACATACACACATACACACACACACACACACATACATACATACATCTCGTAAAAATAGCATAAATGAATTCAGAAGACCTCAAAACGTGTCAATACACCAAAATCTCGAATTCGAATTTTTTCATGATTACAATACTGTCCTTACATGGTACATGTTCGGAAAGTAAAAATGTCTTTTCTTAATGTTGTAATTCATTTAACACCCTTGTGTCTCCGCAATGATAACATTAATATAACAATCCATCATTTTGAGTATTATAGTTTATTAAGTATATTTTTTAATTGATTCATTTAACTTTAGTTACGTAGTTACTATGATAAACCTATAATGTATTGAAAATTATTTGAAATCAATCGACACAAGTTTTGAAATCTCATTTAATTTTATTTCAATGCAAAGAAATTATCACTGTTATCCATTCTGTAAGGTAAAATTTCTCAAAGAAATTTAGCAGCCCTTAAGATATTTTCAATACACTTTTTTAAAAATATCTCTTAGCCCATATTTCTTTTTTCTTTTCTTTTTTTTATGGTGAAAAATAAGTGTACATGGTATCGATAACATCATTAGAAGTGAGCAAATCATCATGGCAGCTTCCTAGAGTTGTAAAAGTTGTACAGCTGCTGAAAAAAAAAAAAAAAAAAAAAAAAACACCGCCCACCTGTACTTTATTCGGCCGTCGTTCGTAGTACAGGAAAGATACATATGCCGATCGTTCACGATTGGCGTACACTTTAATTTGCTATACATAAAAATTGCATAAGGGGCCATCCCATATTATTCGCACAAACTTTGATTTTTCCAACAGCAACCCCTAGATTTTACTTCATATTTCAAATTTTTTTTCTCATTTTAACCCGGATACCAATTTTCAATAAATTTGAACTGAAAATGAGTGAGTTGCGAGCTTCCAAAATCCCCCCCCCCCCGCCCATGTTAAAATATTTTTTCATACTTTAATTCATATCTCATGTAATATCGACAATAAGAAGCTGATTTTTATTCGTACTATTAGAAGTAGACGACCCAAACATACTTTATTATAATTTTTGATGAAATATTAATATGAATTAAGAATTATCAAATTAATATTCAAAAATTTATGAATAGCGACATGGCCAAATTTCGATGGAAGTAGATGCAGAAAGTAATATTACATGGCAGTGCAAAATTTCAAATTTTTACGTTCAGTAGTTTAATTTATATTAAATAAAATGTGTTATTTTCATGACTTAAGGGACCATATATAAATTTATTAAGTGACAATTTTTTTTAAACTGCTTAAAATAAATGTAAATTAGATTTCTTTTGCACAAAAATAGTAAAAATTAGCGTATTAAGAAATAGCAAATAAATTTGAGGTTTGTACCGTTTGGTGGTGATTCTACTAATATAAAGCGTCTTTTATTGTTTCCGCTACTATTTCCCCCCAAATAAAATGTTTTAGAATAAGTTAATAGAAAGTTAATAGAATTCGATGCTGTAGATGCTTGCACCAACTTCCAATACAACGTTCTATTTCTGAAAAACTAACATCCGTAACATTCCAGACATGAATGCTACCTTTTTTAATATCTGAAGCATCAGGTTTTTGGACTTCCCCTATTTTATCAAACATTCAACAAACATTCAAAATCGCCTTTTTCTGTCTAAATTTTTATTTGATTATAAAATAAAATGACGCCAAAAGTCTCATAAAAATATTGCACACTGCAGACAATAATATTAAATAAAGAAAGTGAAATAACAAACACAGTGATAAGATAATATTTGTCGGCGAAAAAGTGGTTTCGTTTTTTACATGAAATTCGAGCAAATAAATTTTCAATCATGAAACCATTCTTCATGTTCGGCCGTAGCTGAGTAACTTCATGCTTGTAGTCAGAAGAGCAGAGAACAGATTCTCTGGTAGATGGCACTGACTAAATATTCTAATTTCAACCCCTGATAATCTCAGTACAAAAAACTTTAAGACTAGAAACAATATTTTCCCTGTAAATAATATTTATTTCTTTTAACTGTCGGGAGCGAAATTAATGAAAAGCGGAAAGTTCGGAACCTACAAATAGCGTTTTTCAATTTGTAGAAAGTCCCTTAAAATAGCGCAAAAAAAAGAATTCGCAATATCTCCGGAAATTATCGTAGAAAATTGGAGAAAATTTACATCTAAGGTAATTTTTGAAGATTTTCTTTCTTTTAAAAAAGTCAAAATAGAGTGTTGCCATTGAGAAAAACGGAGTTGATGCAGAATTAAATATGAAGATGGCCTCTTATGCAAATTAGATTAATAGTAAATTAAAGTATACGTTATTTGCAAACGAATGGTATATATAACTTTGCTGTACGACGAACGACGGCCAAATAAAGAGTAAGTGGGTGGTTTTTTTTTCCCGCAGCTGTACATTGCACTAGCGCCCAAGAATGTTAGAGAGCACCGACACTGAACAAAGTCATTGAACGTTCAGGAAACTTTTCAAACGTATTATATTTTATAGATTTAAGTTGAAACAAGAAAAATTCATCTTGCAAGATGTGTCAATTATCATATACTTTCCAACACAATATTAATTGGGAATCTGCTGAACGGACCGTTAACCTGCTCGTTCCTTACAAAATCATTAATAAGAACATGGAATCAATAAAGTATCTTTCAATCTGAAGTAGGAGGCCGTTTTAGTCAAATAATAAAAAGAACCGTGATTTTTAGGATAATGCTGTTTTACAAGCAGTTGCAAGTTTAATTCGAAAAGATAAAATAAGCTGAAACATATCCGATATTCTAGGAAGAGTCCTAGCCCAGCGATGTTGCCTAGAAAGAATTCGTTTTATTGTACGCATAAAATACATAATGTTTTCAGTGGATATTTTTCTGTCATGCGAAATGAATTATCATTGTTATTTCTTCTTTAGGGTAACAATTCAAATCTAATCAAAATGTCATCATGAAAAAAAAAATATCATTTCCTAGAAAACAATATTATATTTTATCTTGCAGGAGCCTACGTGAGTTTGACTTCCGTCATCTTGGTCGATCTTTTAGGACTGGACAAACTGACCAATGCCTTCGGTATTCTACTGGTGTTTGAAGGAGTCTCCTGTCTTCTAGGACCTCCCATTACTGGTGAGTGGAAGTATTTCCATTATTCCAGCTGTTATATTCAACAATCCAACGAAAACTGAACTCACATTTAAAGTTCTTAGAAAAAAAATAAACAGAAGTACGAAATAAATGTATTAACATGCTGGCGCTTTAAAAATACTCGGGTGTTTAATACTATCCTAACTAGTTTGCGTTTTATTTTCTTCGCATGTATGGCAACTTTTCCAGCCTCAAAACCAGTGACGTCTAGGTATAATAAAAGTGATTTTGAGGAGTTTAGTCCCTTTACATGATACTCATTGTTAAATACAGGGTGGTTATTAATTAACGTGAGGTGTTCAGAGCCCTCTAGCGAGTAAAGTATTGGACGAAACCTAATCAAATTTGATGAGCATGCATAGTAGACCATGGGATTTTGATTAAAAAAAAAAAAGTTCCAAAATTTGCCACTGGGGCAATTTTGGCGCTGCAAAAGTGTATTAGCGTAAATATTGAATCGTTAATTGACAAACAATGCAGCAAACATCAATTTTACTTACAAATTTGGTTCAATATCCGCACCATTGGTAAATACTAAGAACTGCATACGATGCACCACATTTTCTACTGCCGCTCGCAGCATATCAGAGTTGATTTGCCTCACGTGTAACGGAGACATGTCCTTGATAAACAACACCTTTAAGAAATCCCCACAACCCAAAATCGCAAGGATTGAGATCGGGGGACCTCTGGGGCACTTTTGCAGCGCCAAAATTGCCCCGGTGGCAAATTTTGGAACTTTTTTTTTTTTTTTTTTTTTAAATCAAAATCCCATGGTCTACTATGCATGCTCATCAAATTTGGTTAGGTTTCGTCCAATACTTTACTCGCTAGAGGGCTCTGAACACCTCACGTTAATTAATAACCACCCTGTATTATGAACAATATATTTATCTGTTACGTAAAGCAGTATTTTACTTTTTTTAAAACAACCACAGAACTCTTAAATAAAAATTTCACTTGTTTTTCGCCCTCCTTTGCGATTACTGTTACTGACTGCCGCCGTTTTCTTTGCAGGTTGGCTGTACGATGGTCTAGGGTCCTACGATCCCGGTTTTATGGTATCTGGATCCATGATTGCGGCCAGTGGTCTTATTTTGTTCTTGGTGCCTTGCTTAACCAAACCGTCTGATGTCGCGTGTCAGGCAGAATCCCAGGAGGACTGTGCCAACAAGTCTTTGAAGGTGGCGGAATCTTCAGCTTAAGCGAAGGACGATAAGGATTGATTATATGAAACAGAACAGAGGGAGTTAAAACTTCTTGCAAGGGCGAAACTTGGATGCTCCAGTTGAAGTTTGTGTACTAAGATTTCTTTTCCTGGTATTTCTTTATAAACGAATTTAACCGTGAGAGTATTGGGAAAAGGCAAAAATTGTTTAGACATGAGTTCAGTATTAAATTAAGAACAAGTAACAATAATAATAAAAAAAAAAATTAAAAGTCAGGTCCTACTTAGGTCAACAAAGAAAAATTTTATTTTACTTACTTTTTTATTAAATTAATTAATTAATTAACTATGCAGGGCCATTTGTGAAGCAAGGGTCGATACCGTTACTTCAGTTTGTTAAGTTTATTGTTTTCATTCATTTTTCATCCCGCGTAACAGGATCTAAAATTAATTAATTTAATTGAATTAATGAATTAATATTTGATAAAACTGTATTAACATCAAGTGTCATCCCCTACAAGTTTTAAAAAAATGTATTTGAACTTGAGTGGATGAATAAAAAGTATTTTATTAACGATTGAAAATTTGAACAATACATAAATATAGCGAGAGTGTAAACAAATTGTAGGAATTGGAAAAAAAAAAAAAATGACCCTTCCTTTAGGAAAAAAAAAAAAAAATTGCCAACGCTAATGAAGTTTGGCAATGTTAAAGGCGTGGTGGACGATAAAAGATTTGTTGTATTTTGTTACGGCCAAGCTTCGCAAGGGCTATATTGCCAAGGATGGGGGTTCAAGGCCGTAGCCAGAAAAAACTTTTGGAAGGGGATTTGTAGCACCAAAATTTAATTTCGGGGGAGTGGGGATATGCAGCTCTACAATGTTTTCAACTTTAAATGATCTCAACATAAAGAAACCCAAATGAAAAAACTACTAATGCGTTGACTGAAATTTCGGGATAGGATCAAACCCCCGTGATCCCCCCACCCCCCTTGGTTACGGCCTTGGGGCTTACCTTGGTCGGAGGACTTTTTAAAGGTTTCTAAAGCATTCTCACTGGACGATAAAAGAAGTTGAAATCGATTTTTATAGCTATTTTTGTCCTAAAGAAACTTTACAAACACTGGCTGGAAAAAGACCGACATATCGCAAATTTTTGCGGAAATTGTCAGTTAAAAATTTATTTAAACAAAATTGAGGGCCATACTTTTAAACGCATGCATGTAACTTTTTTACAACAGTCTTTATAGTAGTTTTTTTTGTGCGTGTGTGAAAAAACATATAAAATATAAAATAAATAAATAACGCGAAAGGAACATTTTAAAAATTATTTCTTCTTTCAAATAAAAATTTAAATGTAAAAAAAAGTAATAATTGCTGTAGCTTGTTGAACTTTGCAAATTAGCTTGTTAAACATGAATATGACATGCACTTGAAATTTCATGTTTATAGAATAAATCTATTAAAATTCGACTTTTTTAAGTCTACCGTTCCCTTTAATAATAAACAAAATAAATTTGGATTTAAAGTACCTATATTTAAGAGGAAATTTGTGCCCCTGCCTATGACGTCGCTCTGTTTAGAAAGCGAATCATATTACAGAGTCTCTTCGTCCATAATAATATTATTGAATTCTGATTATAGTATGATATTATCATGTCTGAAACAACGTCTTTACTAAAAAAGAAAATTGTAACTTCAGTTGAGTCTAGGAAAATATGTCTAGACATGTCTCGTGTTTTGAAAATGAAAGCAATAATTAACGATTAATTAGTGTTATGAAGATCTTATAGCTTATTTTTGCCTTTATTAAAACTGCATATTAAATTGAGTAAATTCAAAAGCGTGTACGAAATTAGAGATGTGAATGCTAATGTATTTTTTAAACCTAAAAATTGTGAAGGATTCAATTCTTGGATATCAAAGTTAACAGGGAGTGTGTGATGCTTGAAAAATATCCATTCGGGAAATTCCCTACATCTGAACTTAACTGAATTCAACCAAACAAGTTTTGCCCTTCAACGAAACTGTGTAATGTCTTCTTTAGAGCATTGTTCATGACGTCACCCATTTAGACCAATGTTTCATACCGTGATATTTTATATACTGAGTATATATATTATGATTATATATGTATGTGTCGTGTGAGTTAGAGCGTGAACATGGGCTGTATTTCTTCCCTGCTGTGAAGGAGGAGGGGCGGAAATATTATTTTTTAAGTGTTTTTGAAGCTTCTGTGTGAACAAATGTGTTTGAGTGAGCCCATGGGGTTATATAACAGTTTCGTGTCACATGATTTATTATTTCCATGATTACTGGCACTGGTTTGGTGCACTTTTCTGTTTGTGACTTTGAAAGGGATGCCATACACAGCAACAATTATTCTGTCAAATTTGCGATTTTTCCCCCCCACCTCTTTTTCCTCCCACAGAATAACTGTGCGATGCATAACAATTAACAACGGTCAACAAAAAAAGTTTTTTTTTTTTTTTTGGGGGGGGGGGGGGGTCTTTTCTCATGCTTAAATTCTGATTCTAGACATTGAAAAACACTTAAATTTTCATTTTTAGTTCTTAAAGTTTGCTTTTGTCTGGTTTACGTCGATAAGTATATTTTGATTTATTTCATAAACGAAAGATGGCAGCACTTTGATTAACCCGAAAGTAAACTGTATTATTATTTGTAACTCTTTAGTATTGCTTGTAGTATTATTTGTAATATTATTATTTGTTTGTATTATTATTTTCTCATACGAACATAAAAGAAATACGAAAAATATTCACTTTTAGACATTCATTTCTCATTATTTTACATTTATATGTTATTGTTTATCACAAATCTTGAATAAAAAAGACTTTTATATCCAGCAAAAACTTTTCTGATAATTTAGAGTGGAATTATAAAAAAAATATATAAAAATCAATGATTTTTGCCAAAAAAGATGAAAAATTGCTTTAATTTCTACAAAAGCAAACTTTCATCTATATATATATAGTTTTGGCGTAGGAGAATTTAACATGTAGAAACATGTAAAATTTAACATGTAGAAGTCAGACCCAAAAATCATGTTGAGCGGTGTAATTTATTAAAAAAATCATAAACTTTTTTCAAGTTGAATGAAAAGGGACACATAATCAGTGAATTTGTGAACACTTTGCTGCGTATACTCATGCTTATATGCTGCACGACAGTTCGCGAACTCTTTTGCTCAATAGCAAAGGCGCTCACGTGACGTCAGTTTTGTTTGTATGTTTTTGACGTCGTGTGACGTTTTAGTAACTCTGGGTAGTTCATCTAATAATTAGTACTAAAACAATACAATAAAGTTCAATATTTTGTAATAATGTTCGCTGTGGCGCGACCTCTAGGAGGTCGCAGTCGGCCTCTTTTATAGAGGCGACTATGCCTATATGCTACAAGCGGTCATGGCATGAATTATGGGAAGAGATATTTGGTTTTTTTTAGCTTTAGCATGAATAGTTATCTCAATTAAAACATTTTTTTGCAACTAGAAGTACATGTCTATAAACGACATTTCAACTTTTACGAAAACAAACATTAGGAAAGGGTCGTTTGGAACGCCCTGAATATTGTTAAATTTTATTAATGGAATCCCACTTCTAAATATGTTAGTTATTGTTCGAAATCTTGTTTTTAAATACGCTTGCTGTTGAAATTCAAAGTGCCAGTATTTATGGAATTGTTTTTTTTTTTAATTTGTTCTGTTGGCACAATATTTAAAATATCTTCCAAATATTTGTGATTGTATAGCATGAATGTCATGAAAATACTCCTAGCTGATTTATTTTCATCTCATTAGATTTTGAAAAAATGTACTAATCATGTTTCTTGGTAGTTGCTGTCTAGTGCAAATTAACAGCGTAAAATTAACTATTCTTGTAAATCGAAGTGACAAGTGTGAATGACTCCTTTCTTCCCCTCGGGCACGTAGCAAGAAAAATAAATTCAGAGGGGGCCCAAAAAGTTCAAAAAGGTAGAATTTTTCGCAAAAATGCTTGATTTATGGACACAAAATAAATTTTTTTTCTCCAAAATTTCGGGAGGTGCCCAGTCCCCCATGCCCCACCCTCTGGCTACGTCCCTTCTCTGAAGTGGAGAAAAAGAAACAATTTTTATTTTCATCCAACCAGAGGGAAAACTAGTCATAATTGTCACTGTGCGCGCGCGCATTCCACTCAAATGACCACAAAATTTATATTTCGACTGTCTTGATTCCCGAAGAATAATTTTTTTTTCATTAAAATACGTAAGATGACATAATTAAACGAGAATTGGCAAATAATTTTCAGTAAGAATTACACATTTTTCGTAAAATTGATGACAGAATTATATTTTTATCAATCCTAGTACCTGGTAGTGAAAACTAAAGAATGTAATGAAAGTGCATCGATATAGGATAGCACCTGGATTGACTGCCCAAATGGTCTCCATCACTGAAAAAGGGGCAGTCGTTGCCACCGCTCAATTTAACTACCAGCTACATGGCGGTAGATCGAATCTCCAATCGCGTGTCACAGAGCTAAAGAGCTTTTTCGAAGCAGATGGGCTGTGCCGCATAATGAGACTTGTTTCTGATCACTTGTTTATCACTGAGGCGTCTTTAATCTCTGTACTAGCTTTCTCACCAGAAAGTCGCCATTACGTTTTCAATAATTCCAGAACGACGTTGTTCCTGCGAAAGAACAGTCGATTGTCAAAGTGACGTCGCAGTGAGACAACACGCTCTATTGCAAAAAAAAAAAAAAAAAAAAAAAAAAAAAAACAGTTAGTATCTGATGAACGATTATCATTTTATACTTTATTAATAAAACAACTTCACAGCAGCAACTATCATGTTTACGTTTTTGTCGATTCTTTATCATTGAACTTTCCATGTTCTGTTACATTCTGTAGTACACATATTTACTTGTAAATATTGTTTCTCTGTTATTTGCTACGTTGAAGAGAAAAAAAACCTGTAACCATGTAATTGTTGTTTTCTGCATGACAATAATAGATTTAGAAAGACATTTACCTTGCTGTACATTGGAAGAAGTGCACAAAGACGTCTAGATGAAAACAAGTGTGAAAATAACCGTGTCTTCAGTGAAGATAATACTGAATATATACATATATCAGTATTTATTTATGATATAATATTAAATTGATACATCATTTCTTCAGTTTGTGGCTCTTTTATTGTTTTTTTCTTTCTTTTTTATTTTAACATGGTCAACATGCATACACAAAGAAGGGTACAACAGTTCACACAAAAAGTACAGCAGTTTTCTTTTCTTTTCTTTTTTTTTTCATGGCGTATTTACTCAACATTAGTACATTAATACTTTACTCATACTTCGATTCAAGCTGGTAATCGGTTAAAAAAAAAAAAACTGAAACACTTTTATATTTTAAATACACACTAAAGTGCTGTATATTAAAAGCGAATCATAATCCATGTGCAGGCTCTATTTGTTTTCCTTGTTCTATTACGTTGGAAAGTGCATCACAATACATGGGCGGACCGTATTTATCTTCCTTGTTTCATAAAACACTTCTATGGAGTTGAAATCTATATTAAAATCGCCTACTAAACAGTTTTACAGTCTTCGCTAGGTATATTCCAAACCATACTTCACTATTATAAATAACAGCTTGGAAAGGGCATTATCATAATCCATGAGTGCGCCGTATTTGTCTTTCTTATTCCACTTTAGAGAACTAACTTCCATATATATTAAATAGCTACTTGAAACTGTTTTACAATCTTCGGCAGGCATATTCTAACTGCATATTACCTTTATTTACAATATTTACCTTAGTATAGGAAATACCCCCAACCTTGGTTTAGTTTTGGCACCAAACATGGCGATAAATTGCCTATTCTGCCACCCCTGACGACTTTAGACATTTCACTACCCTGCCGCTACTAGGCAACCCTTGCAAAGTGATCACAATTAAAAAAACTGCAACAAAAACCTATCGACGACTTACACAAAATCATACCCTCAAAAATATGTCCACAGAAAAAATTCGGAAGAGATCCAAACATGTGGAAAATTCAGAATTTATCACTAAAGTCTTGACTTTTATTATTTTGTTAACGAAAATTCAAATTTTAGGGATTGAGCTGCGTCCATAATTTTTCTCCACTGTCTTTTCTTCCGTTATTTAGCAATAGGTCTTGAAATTTCTTGATAATAAATCTCGTCCGGATTTAATCATGCCAAACTGTTGAATTCTATCCTCGAAGGAGGGATACGACATCCATGTGTTTTCTTAAAATGCCGATGTATTGAAATCTACGTTTGTTTGACATCGATGTTTTTTCACAGTACACTGTGAAAAAACAGGTAGGGTTTAACAGGTTTCGTAGTGGACTGTATACTTTATGCTTTAATCCTTTAACGCGCAGTGTTCCCGCTCTAGGAACACCAAACTCTGACGTTTTGACTGTTGCCAGTCACGAAGAATAGATTTGATTTCTGTAAAAATAGTTGCAGGTGACATAGCTCCACGAGAATCCTTTACTTGTCATTTCCCGTAAAGAAATGGTCACGATTATTTTTAACAGCACTGACATCTGCTGAAAAATGGAAGAATGCGAGAACAGCTGGATAGATTGCCCAATGCTCAAAAAAGGGCAGTCGTTGCTATCGCTCGACTTAAATACCAGCAAGATGGCGGACGATCGAAACGTTCATCGCGTGCCACCGATCTAGATACCCTTTTTTGACGCAGCTGGCTGTGCGGCGCAGCCAGCTGCGTCAAAAAAGGGCTGCTGAAAACTAAAGAATGTGGTGAAAGTGCATCGATAGTGGATAGCACCTGGATAAACTGCCTCAGTGGTCTCACCGCTGAAAAAGGGCAGCCGTTGCCATCGCTCTACTTAACGACCAGCGAGATCGCTGACCATCGAAACGCTCATCGCGTGCCGCACAGCCGGCTGTCGTCAAAAAAGGGTCTCTAGATCTGTGGCACGCGATGAACGTTTCGATTGTCCGCCATCTTTCTGGTAGTTAAGTCGAGCGATGGCAACGGCTGCCCTTTTTTCAGCATTGGGAAAGGGTTGCGCCTCAAAGGGTTAACAGCATGTACGGAATGTACTTCACCACTTTTTGTAAACTAGTGAATGCCACGTTGATGTTTTCAAAACATCGATGTTTGCAACCTTTACAAAAAGTGGTTGAGTACATTCCGTACATGTTGTTAAAACATAAAGTATACACTACGTAAATCAACTATGTGAAAAAACCTCCATGTCAAACAAACATCAGTTTCAATGCATCGATGGATAAAACATCGATATTTCCTTTTAAAACATCGATGTCGCATCTTTACGTCAAAGTCTACTTTTCGAGAAAAAGAGGATTCAGTCACCAACTTTTTTTAATCCTTTTTTTTTTTTGTTTTTTGTTTGTTTGTTTGTTTGTTTGTCTACAGATTTGTGGATTATGCTAGCTGTACTTTTGAAATTCCATTTAAAATAGAATTAAAACTTCCAGGAAATTTTTAATTTGTACTTTTTGCTTTATTACAAAGAGAGGCAACGTACAATTCAGCATTGTATGTAGTATAGGTAAAGGAGGTCACTACACATATAGATGGTAAAAATCATGCACAAACACATCATCCTTTGGCAAGCACATTTGAAAAGATCGTCACCATGACAGTTCATGTCTACAAATCATGTCTACAAAATCGGGTACACACAAATCCGGCGTGAGCGAAATAGCACCCTAGTGCTTAAAAAAAAAAAAAAAAAAAAAAAGAAATCGATAAACGCTTCAATTTTATTATGATAGGATTCTAAAATCCACAACATATGAAAAGATTAATAGCAAGATATGTTTTACGCATAAATAGTTTAATGATTAACGATCATCAGGTCATGTACTTATCGATTTTCCTTTTCACCGGCGTCCGAATAAATAGATCGTAATGACTTCTGGTTTGAGTGAATTAAAGAATTTAAGGCAGGCACTTTGAGAATAAATTTCATGCAAGTAAGTTACAAAAACGAGAGAGGTAAATCATACCAAACGCGTCGTTTATGAAACATTTACCGATACAGCTGTAAATTTTTTCGCCAAATTTTGGCAATGTACAGTAGACTCGCCCCATAACACAGGTTCGTGTTATAAGACGGATTCGTATAGCAGGTCGAAATATTTTTTCCTATAAAACGCTAAAAAAGGCTCTTACAACGCGGATTCATATAACACGCAACGTATCTGCCATGTTACAGGGGTGGGGTGGCCTACTGCATTGTAGTAGAACTTACGGAGATTTTGAACATAACCTCAGTAAATCTGAACAACTATTAATGTCAATTTACGAGACCGTGCGGGAGGAAAAAAAAAATAAAAAAATAACTTTATTTATGAAGATATGTTTTTAAGCACTGATAAATTTAATAAAATGGTGATAAACAACCAGAATTTTAATTTTATACCTAAATGGACCTACTTAAGATAACGTAATCCTTAAGCCAGCAGGCCTTAGTTACGAAGGTCACGCCCCTACACAGACGAATTTCGAAGAGTGCGTCTCCGTAACCCTGCTGCGAGACCACGACTTCGAAGATGCCTATTACACACTACAGCTGCTTTAGCAGCCGTTTCTAAGAAGATTTAAAGTATTTAAATATAAAATATTCAGCCTTCAGCTGAAATTAGTTTCCCCTCCGCTAAAGAGGTTTTTTGACAGAACCTTTTAATTTGTATTGGCAGCCATTACAGGATGTATTTGCATGTAAATCAAACGGGGAGAAACCAACCGTTCTTCCAGTGGTGTCAAGTATTTTAAACAATCCGGTATTTCGGGGAATTCGAAGCCATTGCTTATAGCTAATTCTGGTATTGTCAATTTAATCAAACAATCGTAACATGTTTTGCAAAATTTGCCAATATCATCGATATCTTTGTAAAAGACTAGTTTTATAAAGTCCGTTGTCGCTCCTTTGGACAGTAAAGTTGTTTTGGAATGGGTTCTTAATGACTTTTTGAACCACAGTCGATCACAACAATAGCATTGGTGGATTGGACCATCAGCAACAGCTTCGAAAAATTTCTCAGCTAATTTACGAAATTCTAGTTCTTCACACCTTACATTTAGATCAGTATCTGTTCTTGGTCTTTTCGATGGTATATCTAGACAGAGTCGTAAACGTTTTCTGTCTTGTCTTCTGGATTTGGATTCCGCTTCTTGAGCACGAAAATCTGGATCTTCCCTTTTTCTTTGCATAAATAGACGGTTAGTTTCACGATGACTTTCTTCCGGATCAGACAACTGGCGAGGACGGCCAGCGCGGCCTTGAACAACAGTCCCGGGTATATTCTTCTGATATTTAACGATGTAATACTGAACAGTAGAGCGTGAAATACCAAGCCTACGAGCTATTTCACACTGATCCCGCAAAAATGAAAATTTTAGAAATGCCACGACAGAACACCACCACTTGCTCCGAGGAGGGACAAAAGTTTGAACGCGACTCTGGAAACAAATCCAAGTTCTGAAAAATGAAATCGGAACCTCGGGAACTTGACAGCCAGTCGCAGACGCTCTGACAAAATCTTACAGTTTCCCCTTTTGTTTCATCTGACGTTACTTTGAAATTTTTCAAGTATCCATTATTCCAATCATGTGTCGGATCTTGGTGTGTTTCAAATTTCCGTGAGATCTGTAAGATTTTATTTACTATCAATTATCATCCACGACTTTTTTTGTCTGCCCAAAACTATTACCCTCTTTAGCGGAGGGTAAAAAATCTTTAAAAATTTTCCCGTCATTTAGCCGAAGATAAGCTGCTGCTGTGAACGCATATAGATTTATTGTATAGTGCTTGAAATGGAACAATCTCTCTTAACTATCATAAATTTAATGTTTTTCATTTCTTAAATCTGACTTATGTGGCAACAATTCTAAAACAGAAATATAATTGTTTGAAACTTCTTTGAGTGTGGGAGACAATTTCCAACACTGTTGGACTCTAACAACCTTATTGGTGAGGTAAAACAGAAAGACGCAGTGTTACATAATCCTGTGACAATTTTATTTTTGAAAAACATAATTTGGTACTTACATATTATCCCGGCGGTCATTCCCGCCAAACTATTTTTTCTTCGAGTGTGCTGGCAAGCTGTTCCCAATCGAATCCCAAACAATCAATAATTTCATGTGTCCGGCATTTATCTTGGCGAAAAATCGCTCGTCTTGGCGGACTGCTTGGATAAGTACTCATAATTTAATTCAATTTTTTTTTTTTTTTTACATTAGGATTTTCCTTACAGCGAATGTTGAAAATGTTCCTCATCATTTTGAAAGCAAACATACACGCTTCGAACCAAATTTTCTGACATTCTTCCCAGTATTATTGCTGTTATTGGCGAAATTTCTACAGAGTTATGGTTTTGTTTTAATATGTTTGCAGGAATTCTCTGGGAAAAATCAGTTGTTTTTTATGTTTGCACTCAGCAATGGTGGCGAATATTTTCAACATTTTCTGTGAGGAGTGAGAATGTTAAAAATTTGAATTAAATTATTATTTTCAAAAATAAAATTATCGCAGGATTAAAATAGAAAGATGATAATTCTTTTAATCCCATAAGCAGCTTTAGTGTCCGTTACTGACCTTCACTATTTTAACTGGAGTACATTGGTATTTTTTTTTATCCACCAATATAAATTCCTTCTTCACAACGAGATTGACATAAAAGAATAAGATAACCTTGAAGGAGCTAGAATGACAAGACTAAGACTGCTGCAACAATTTTTTGGGTAAATTAAATGAAAATAACATTACAAAGTTTAAAAAATCATGTAAAACGTTTGAAAAAATCCTCCACGAGGTAAAAAAAAAAACCTGCTTGAAATTCAATACCCTTTTTTACCCAACAAACAAACCTCCTAAATTTTTTAAGGGCACAGGGATCGTAAAATGACTCACATTTTCGAATTTTCAATTGATATTTTTTTTTCTTTGGTATAATTTTTTAAAAATCTGTTTTAGGTAAACAGCTGAAACTTTCTAAAATTATTTAACTACTTGTTTCTTTAAAAATACCAAATACGAGATCTATGAAAAAAATTTTGAAAATAATCATTTTTTATTAATTTATTTTACTTTGCAACCAAAATGAAAATTCCTTTTTATTCTCAGATCTGTTTTTTTTTTAAATACCGTACTAAATTTTAAGATGGTAAACTCAATAGTTTTTTAGAAAAGTGTACCAGACAGACATACTGTTCAAAAAATTTAGTAGGGATTTGTAAAAAGTTAATTAGCTCTTAAAAATTAATTTATACATAAAATTATTTTTTTAAACCTATATATGGGCTATAATGTGTGTGCATGTACAGTAAAAAAAAAAAAATCAATTTTTATTTTTAAATGAAATACATTATGTTAAATCTTTTTTACTCTCTTCGAGATGTTCTAAGTATGTGTCCTTAAAGATAGATTTAAATTACTTACAAAATTATCAATCTAAATTTGAAAGATTATATTAGGGGTGCATGTGACACGAGCATCCCTAATATAATCTTTCGTGAGAGGGAAAAAAGCTGTAAGCGAAAAAGCTTACAGCGCCCGCAGAGCTGTAAGCTTTTTGGCGTTGTAAAGCTCTGAGCTTTACAGCGCCGTCAGAGAAAAAAGCTGCAAATCTCTGACGGCGAGACAGAGATTTACAGCTTTTTTGCTAGACGAGGCAAAGTTTTGGGGCTGTTTTGAGAGACGAGACAGGCCTATTTTTTTTTTCTCCTCGCGTCCATCTCTACTTGTACTTCCCCTACCAAACAAGTAAGCACAATATTTTAGGAGTTTATTAGGGGGGGGGGGGGTGAGGCTTGAATACTTCATCTCCTATCCTTGTTTAATGGCCTTGGCTTATCTATTAAATAACTATAATCTTAATATATTTTAGAATGTTATTTTGTTTACTATAATTTGTCCCAAAATATTGTAACTTTTTCGGCTTTTCTGAGCAGTTCTTTAAAGCGGAATTTTGTGTGTGCTCATTAATTTCTTAAAACTTTAAAGTATAACACTAGAGCTAATTTTCTCTAATTCTTACAATTTAAACCCGCTGATCTGCTGCGAAATATAATCATCGATCAGAAGTTTTTACTGGAACACAACTACATCTGACAGTCAAACTCAATATCATACCAAATTACTTTCATCGTTGAAAATTTAGGGAAATTGCTACTAAATTAAGCGACTTTTCAATTGCGCATCATTTGTCGCAAAACGTAGAGATTCTTCAATGCATTGTGCAATCTGTCGCTAAATTTAGCGACTTCGCATTGAATTTGTAGCTAATACAATTACATAAAAAAAAAAAAATAGCGACTTGGGAAAATAAGTGATATTTTACTACTGAATTTAGCTACTTTTTCCCAAACGACAGCTAGTAATAACACGAATTATTTTTCAACTTCAAACTATACTCGACAATAAATTATACCCCAAAAAGTGTTATTTAGCTCTTATTTTGTAGCTCTTATTATTTTCTTTTGTAAAAATGTCTTATGTTCTTAAAAAAAAAAAAAAAAAACTGACTGAACTCACAACAGTATTCGTTGAATTTTTTCAATCGGCCATGTGAGTTATAATATTCACATTTAACTCGATAGATTATTTGAAGTATTCGTTCCAGACTGACCTAACAATTCTAGCCCCATGACGGCAGGGAAAATATTGTACTATCATTTTCTTTACTAAAGAAAACAAAAAGTTTGTATTCCATTGTGAAAATACAAAAAGTAGCTTCCCACACCGGGAATCGAACCCGGGCCTCCTGGGTGAGAGCCAGGTATCCTAACCACTAGACCATGTGGGACTTAACA
Organism: Cheiracanthium punctorium; assembly: GCA_038373885.1. Lineage (NCBI taxonomy): Eukaryota > Metazoa > Arthropoda > Arachnida > Araneae > Cheiracanthiidae > Cheiracanthium > Cheiracanthium punctorium. Next base: position 155,045 of record JAWZYV010000015.1, read on the forward strand.
AGCTGCGTGTATAGAAATATCAAATAAATAAATAGTACATTGAAGAGGTCAAATATTTATATTCTTTAGAATATGGATTTGTGATATAAATATTTAGGAGTATAATCGTCTACATCTTGTACAGTCATTATTTTTTAAGTCCTTTAATTGAGCACAGTTTTTTCCTTTTAGGCATGAACTCGATTTTGGATATAAATTTTATTAAAAAGTGGTTAAAGCAAGAAACATACACACGCTATTATGTATATTTTAATAAATACCACATGAAGTTTTATTTACCTTTCTCTGGTATTTTTGTCCTCGCGCCTACTCGAACGGCAGTGCTATTAGGTCACAAGATATTCGGCCCATTCTGTAGTCTACAAATAAATTTTAGAAATAATAATGTACTAATGATGGATTTGAAATTGTATGTATATTTAAAACTTAAAACAATCGCCCGGATATCAATTTTTTAAGTTTGCACTAAACCTTTTTCATTTTTAACTTTTAAAATCAGTGTAAATTTATGCATTTATTTTTATTTCAATGTTGTTTGGTTTATGATAAAAATATGTTTTTATTGTTTTTCTCAGAATCATGATTAACATTTTTTTTTCTCTTTACGCAACATTTTAAACAGAAAAACGAAATGACGATTCGAGTAGCATGCGGGGGGCTAATGGTCCACCGTCGATCTGAATCTCTTAACGTTTAAGAGATTTAAAATAAATCATATAAAATAGTAATGACAAAAATGGAGAATTATCTTAGTTTCCGAGAGTATAATATGAAAGAAAAATAATAATAAATCTCAAATTAAATGTGTGTTACGCGTTGCTTGCAGCGTATTGATAAATTCACGAGAAATCTGGAGAGTTCTTCAGTGTAATGCTGCCATCTACATTAAAAAAATGCAACTACTACACTTTAGATACATTTTCTACCGAATCAAAGCACATGGCACAATATTTTAGCAAATAAGGAAAAACCACATAAATTCTTTTAAAATGCTTTTTTCCAATATAAGACAATATCTTAAGAACTCTGTCTGGATTGGAAGAGTTCGAAATCCGAAGAAGAAAGTTGATGTGTAGTGTTTGTTTTACGAACAGCTTCTATTGTTAAACCAGTGAATAGTATGATTCATTTTTGAATGCTTAAGAAATCAGAAAATTAATAGTTTGAAAAAATCGATTTTGAAAATTTATTGCTCTATTTCAAGAGAGAAAAACATGTATTATATATATATATCCAAACTAAACAATTTGGTGCTGCCGCTGCCATCTCTTTTCAATTTATGTAACTAAATATACATGACATTGGACTTGGTTTCTTTTCAAGATTAATGGGTAATCGAGGTAGATGCTTCCTTTAGACAAATTTTACTGCATACAGCAGTAGCGCAGCCAGGATTTTATTTCTTCGGGTGGGGGGGGCGGTGTCTGGTTATCAAATTGTAAGCTAAAGTTCAATTGTAAGCTATGTAAGGAGTACCATTACAGGGTGGAGGAGCAGAGCGGTTGTGAATAGTTGGAAACCTAAAATGGTATTATTATTTCATATCTGAGTACTTAGACTTAAATCCTTCAATCTTCAATAACCCACTATAGCATAATGGAAACATGTCCAGGGAAACTATATAATTTCAACGCAGTGTGTTCAAAAATAATTTGACTGTCAAAAATATTTTGAGCATAAATATACACAGGATGTTCCGTTAGTAATGGCTCATTGTTCCATAGGCCAGTTCATATCGCTGTACTGCATCATTGGAAAGGAAACACGAGTTAACTAACTACTAAGTAACAAAAAAAAAAAAAAAAAAACACTCAATAGAAAACAGAAGTTTGAAAGATGAAATATTTAAAACGTTGTAAAATAGCACACAAAAGAATTATTTATAACTGTTGATTTTAATTAAGAAAAAATAATTAAGTTTTAACAAAGGAAGGCTGGAACTTTCTATAAGAATTCAATATTTGTTCCATTCTCATTTTCTGCAATTTCTGTACAATATTTGGTTCGATCTGACTTTATGCTGTCATGGCAAGGAATACTTTGTCATTAAGTTGTGCAGATTTTAAGAAAGTTCTGATTTTTTCCCACGTGCGTAAGGGGAGTGCACTGAACTTCCGTGAATTTCGTTTCTTTAGAAAAAATTTTGAAAACAATATTATGAGGAAAAGTGCTCGCTCAATCCGAGCCATGCTTGCAATATCAGGGTTTTTATAAAGGCTTTTTAAGCCGTTATCAGAAGACGCATTTTCGCCCTTCAAAATGTTGGTACAACTCTTTCGGCTTTCATTTTTCTTTCAAAAGCAAGGTATAGGGTTGTATTGCAAGGCAAGAAAACGATCTGGTGGATTGGCACGGGGTTGCCGATTTGGCGACGTTATCGCTCGTTTTGTGACAAAACAGTTATTACGTCATCGCTGTTTTTGTCACAAAAATCACTCGTCCTGTCGCTCCCCGTGCATTCGAACATTGACATTGACGGTGGAATTCGAAGGTTCATTTTTAAGTAAATACAGTAAAAAAGTTTCTCATGGTTTTTGATTTGCACTTCGGAAATAAAATCGGCTTCTATTTCCGCCGTCCACATTGCAGGCATGGAGGTCGCCATCTTGAATGAAGGTGTGGACAGTGTCTAGAGCTCTGATTGGCTGATTTCGCCATTCATACCAAACATTTTTCAATATTGTTCGAAACAATCCGGTGTCAAGGGAAATACTATCACACAACGGTTTTCGCCTGACTGAAGGGCAAAACTGCAGTACAAAAGTGTTGTACGTACATTTTGCAGTGCGCAGGGCCTGATTAACACTTTCTGATACTATAGGCCCGCTATCATTTCGAAGCCCCCCCTCCTCCCACCTATTCCTATCCCATTCCACAAGTATAAATAATAAATATTGTAGTTTTAAGGCCCCTAAACTTTTTTTACTATAGGCCCAGGCCTTATGGGCCTATTTGGTAATCAGGCTTTGGCAGTGCGTAGAGCTCTCGTGTGATAGCACCTTTACACCAAACTAATAATTTATTTTAACTAGCCACGTAGGTGGCTTCCTCTCCGCCCCATACCTTACTGCTCTTTATATTTGGTAAAGTATTGTCCAAGTCATTGGACTCATTCCAACGAAAATCATATTTCTTTGTTTCAACAGTATTTTTAATTAAATTAGATAGAGAATATCATAGAGAGTCTGAACAAGGCTGGTCGCCTTGCAATCCTGGTGTCGAAGTTTATATTTGTGTCCTGTAACTAAGCAAGTCTGCTGCCATTTACAGAAATATCGCCTGATGCTTTAATAAAAATTTGGATATTCGCAAATCCAGAAAGATGTGAAAGTATTTTTAATCTCTTTATAAAAAATCAAGAGCACAGCGTGGAGACTAACCCCTAATCCCTTAAAAAGTTCTCCGCCAAAGCCATTCCTCCCTTCTGCAGATAGCCCTAGTATGCTTTGCCTTAACAAAACAATGACTCCGACCTTGCTTATAGATGTAACGTGAATATGCGTTAGAACCCCTTAAAAAGTCCAGTGGGCAAGGCATCCCCCTTCTGTGGGCAGTTGCCCCTCGTGTAGGCTTGCCATAACGAACAAACAAACGTGTATATAAAATTATTTTGGTTGCGTTACTGATCATATGTTATGTTCTAAACATTTAAGGTACATGGCAGCCTTCTGAATAATCACGTAAGTCATATTATCCAATATAAAACATTATTATTTTGCTGAGATAAGAGATTCAAATTGTATCTCAAATGTTTGATCTTGCTATCTCTAAAAAAAAAAGCAGTGATATATTTGTAAGGTCTCAGAACTTGAGACTTCATAGTATTCATATCCGCACTATCGTTAATACTTGAACCGTGGCTGACAAGAATCAAATTTGCTGTCAGCAGCTATTAATTTTATCAGCCTTTGGTAGAAATATCACGTACGCACACAGTATCTCATGCAATATTACTTTTTGTCCGTTTAGAACTGCCATGCTGAAACGCTTTGTATAAAAATGCAGAAAACCTCGCCATGTGCAGTGTTTCCAAAAAACTGAGAATAATTGTGGCCAAAACGGTCCCTCAACTTTTTCAACAAATTTTAAGGTATCCAATTTATTTTATAGGGTATATTACAATTAATGGCGACCAAAGTGCAACTTTTCTGTTGTGCGAGGGCGTTTAACTAATTTTTATAGATAAAATGAAACAAAAAATTTAAAGAGTTAGGAAGTGCGCTGTGAGTTTGCTATTATATTTGTCTTTAATTTGCGCGAACGGCAAAATTTATGATAATCTGACAATGAAGCAAAGTCAGATCAAGGGGGAGGGCGCAGGAGCACACGCACCCGCCGATAAAAATATATTTACACCAGATAAATAGGATTTTCACTACTATTAGGAGGGCGTTACACTAGATAAAATGAGTATTCGCGATTTGCGCCCCCTACAAAAAATGTTTCCGGATCTGCCCTTGCAATGAAGTAATCACTGACTTTTATTTATGTATTAGCTGAAATTTCGGACTCGGGCTCTGACTTAACCCTTTGAGGCGCAACCCCTTCCCAATGCTGAAAAAAGGGCAGCCGTTGCCATCGCTCGACTTAACTACCGGCAAGATGGCGGACGAGCACAGCCATCTGCGTCAAAAAAATGGTCTCTAGATCTGTGGCACGCGATGAACGTTTCGATCGTCCGCCATCTTGCTGGTAGTTAAGTCGAGCGATGGCAACGGCTGCCTTTTTTCAGCATTGGGCAATCTATGCAGGTGTTCTCCATTCTTCCATTTTTCAGCAGACGTCAGTGCTGTTAAAAATAATCGTGTCCATTTGTTTGCGGGAAATGCCGTGCTGAAAAGTAAAGGATTCTCGTGAAGCTATGACACCCTCAACTATTTTTATAGAAATCAAATCTATTCTTCGTGACAGGCAACAGTCAAAACGTCAGAGTTTGGTGTTCCCAGAGCGGGTACACTGCACGTTAAAGGGTTAAATAATATCGCTCCGGCAGGCTCGAATTAAAAATCCACAGGCTCGGGCTTTAAAAAAAAACGAGCCCGAACTGATCTCTAATCAGTACATCACGACCTCGAAATCAGCTAAAAATGTATCACCACGAACGCTATATCGATTTACCCTGCTTTAGAAATCTCTTTTTTTCCCATTGTGTGATCTACTTTGAAGGGGGTCACGTGGTAACGCCGTTCCGCAAAAAACCAAAACACACAAGTAAACGCAGTTACCAACATTCTAATTGGATTCGTTCATTCAACGATCCCGGCAATCGAGCATTGCTCGAACCGTCGCCGTCCATCAGTCAGTGGCGCAAGATTATCTCGGGCCGACCTTTGAACCCCCTCCCCGAATCGTAAGCAAGGGCTGACCAGACGGTTTTTTGCGACTGCCAGTGTGTGTGCTGCCTAAGCACAAAATTACAAGGGGAGGGAAAAAAAAAAAAGAAAAAAATTGTGTGAATGTTTTCTTGAGGGATATATATACGTCTTCATTGCGTTTCTTGATGTACCCCATGATGCATTTAGTGTGGTATACTGCCGGATTTTGCCTGTGCCTTGCGACAGTCGTCGGGTTTTTGCGTAAGTTGGTGCGAGATAAGTATTTTAATTTATATTTAAGAAGCTTTTCGGATGTGTAGAGTGAACGTTAGCTTTTAAAAGTTTCTCCTTCGCTTGTACTGTTGTTCGTGATTGCTTTCAAAAAATAATGATTTCTTTTGTTGTCATTTACAAGCGAATGTTGTTAGCAACGTTACGGTTTTCATTTTTATCATTTTCCCCCGCTTGTCATGTGACTTTTTTAAATGGATCCCAGATTCATAGATTTTCCGTTTAAAAAAATCCTATTTTGATGAATCATGTAATATCATTAAATTTTCCGTAGCTAGAGAGTTTTTCTCGCTTATAACGTTAATTAACAACCTTTAATGAAAAACATGTTTTGTTAATAACGTTATATTTCCCGTTTTTATGGTTTTTCTGTTTGTCACGTGTCATTTTTGATGGATCCCTGATAACTTAAATGTATAGTTGAAAGCAATTACGTATCTATAAATCAATTGATAACATTATATTTCCCGTATCAGATGTTCTCTTCGTTTGTAGCGTTGCTTAAACTAGTGCCTTAAACTTTGCCAATTTAAAAAAAAAATGCGCAAGTAACATTTTATTTCCCGTTTTCCAGCTTGTCACGTGACTTTTTCGATGGATCCTAGATTAGTATTGTATTGTGTATTAAGACAATGCTACTCGAGAGCTATCCGACTAGGGAGGGGTGCCTTCACGTTATACCCGGAGAAAACCACCCGAAACTCTAGACCGTCAGATCGATTTGCGTGACAGGCCCGAACCCGGGTCCTTCAAACTTCAGCCCTCTACCATGCTCAGTGCCTTTATCCACTCGACCACGGGGATCCCATATCGATCGAAAAGAAATTCCTACACTCATAAATCCCAATCATAACGTTTTCCTCGCTTTTAACTTTGTTTAAATTGATGCCATTTAATTAAAAAAATTTCACTTTATACTCTTACCGTATTTAAAATTTACATTTAAAGTTGTTTTTAACTGATCATAAACAATCTTCAATCCTTTTAGTTAAAAAAAAAAAGTGTTAACGCTATATTTCCTGTTTTTAGCGCTTTTTCTCATGTAATGTCACTTTTATACTTACCGTTCATCTCTGTGAGCGTAAAAAACATCTCCGGAAAAAAGGAACTCAGAAAAAACATCCCCGTAAAAAAAAAGTACTCGGAAAAAACACTCCCGGAACACAACTCTGAGATTTTTAGAAACCAGAACACAAAATGTGCTTATCTCTTTGTTTTTTACAATGTGAATTTTGTAAATATATTCTTGTAAAATTATTGCCTATCTGAAGAAGCTTCATAACATTATGTCTTAATTTCAACTTGAGTGTATGTGAGTAATTTTATTTCTTTATAATTAATTTAATCCGTGGTAGGCCGTTTTTTGCCAGGGAGTCGAACTCTAGATTACAGGACCGAGGCTTGAATCCAGGCCCGTTAGAGACCACCATGTATACCCAACAAACTTGTGCGTTAAATCTGTGAGGCCATACCTCTTCTAGTTGTTGTTGGTTGTTAGGTGAGAGAGGAGTGGAAATATGTGAATTTCCTCCCTCTTTTCCTTTCAGTAATGCTCAAAAGTGTAGGGAAACGGTTTTGTTTTGACTGCTTGGCTCTTTGTTTTGGGGCTGCATGACCAGTTCTGATTCTTGTGTCATAAAACAATAAAGATAACAGATTATAATAAATTTAATTAAACTATTGCTTTATTTCATTTTTTTGTTCGATGAAGTACACGTGTATGCATAAATCGAGCAGCGTGTTTCAGTTATTTTACAAGCACCTAAGATCATTACTTGGTTAGTAACATTTGTAAAAATATTTTATACTCTAAAATTTTGCTCGAATTTAATGATAAAAGAGATTTATCATGAAGCAAGCAAATTTCTATAAGTTCGCAAAAACGATTTGAAAGATCAGTAATTTTTATTTTTTGATTATATTTTAAAACTTTTCAAGTAACTCTATATATAAATAATATTATACATAAACTTGAGAAAATGTATAAAAGTTTATTAAAGCTATCGTTAAATAAATTACTGGTAGCATAACTGAATAACTGAATGAAGGGAATAAAGATCGATAATACTTTTTTAATTTATCTAAAGCACTTTCATACCGTAATATACCTTAATGTTTCTTCTTACTTAAGAAAGAAAGAATTTCAAATCTCTAGCTCTCCCCCATTAGCACAATTGAGTAGCTTCGAGAGAATTTAAAAAGACTATAGGACCCCCCCCCCCCCTCAAAGATCTGCATCTCCTATAATTGCGACAAGAAATCCTTTTTTTTTTTCCCTTTAAGGGTTCACAACAGAAGGCTTAACCTCTTATAGCCACATCCCAGTTACACATGCTGCCTTGCTCCGCTAGCCTTTTATAGCAAAACAAAAGGAACTATACCCTTTATTCATTTGAATTGTTACGTTGAGGGACTTTTTTCAAGGGATGTTTTTTCCAGTTGTACCTTTTTACAGGGGATGTTTTTATCTCATGTTAAAAAAAATTTCGTTAACAGGATAGTATTTCCAAAATTTCATGTTCTTTAGCAGGAAAAATAAATAATAAAAATAATAATTATTCCTCATCAATACATTTTATTATTCCATATACAGCGAGTTACTTAAATAGATCTTTGAAATGTTAGTGATTAGTAGGGATCGACCGATAGTATCGGCAACCGATAGTATCGGCGCCGATACCTCCAATTTTTTTAGGTATCGGTATCGGTTCTTTCGATTCTAAAAGTATCGGGAAAGTATCGGTTTCTGTTGCTTTCATCCATTTTCACCGATACTTTTCAACCGATACTTCGCTTTTCAGAAGAAAACCACGCAGGCGCAAAACCATTCGAGAATCTTTATTTTGGTAATGAGATGAGAGGCGTCGTTTCATTGGCACATTTGTTTGCACGAGTCCTTTCGAACTGTGTTTTTTTTTTTTTTTAAATTCTAACCATGGCTAAATGGATGTCGTATCACCAAGTGTGGTCGAAATTGTGGACGAAGAATCCTTAGATGACAGTTTAACAGGACAATCGTCTATTCTTCTAAATTATTTTGAATTGGTGCCCAACACTATACGCTCTCTGCAAGGATTGCAAAAAACAAATGTCGAGTGGTAGGCTATAATTTTACTTCAGTTTTATAAACGCTTATTTTCTCACTGTGTGGACTCGAAAAAGAGTTCATTAATATCTATATTATATACACACAATTGAATCTCCCTATAACGAACTCGCTCGGTTCCAGTTAAAAAATTCGCTACAGAGAAAATTTCGTTGTACAAAGATTAGAGATTTTTGCAGTTATTTCAACAAATATTACAAACTTTTTAGTTAATTCGATGTTTAAAAGTATTAAATTATGATTGCTGATTGTTAAAAAAAAAGTTGGTATTTATTATAAATTTGTTAAACTTACGGTTTCTTTCTTTTCATTGTATAAATGAAATGTTCAAAAGTAAAGACAATCCACGAATTTAGAGAATAAAATATGTAATGCACTTACGTTTATTTTACTTTAAAATTCCGTTTTTTACATTGTTTTGCATTCTGTGATTTTAATTTTTCATAAAAATATTCACATTTTAAAAATCCGCTGAAAATAGAGTGAGACACATTCTCTTCCATTTGGAAACCTTTTTAATGGTTTTGAAAGGTTGAAGCATTAAAGTTTGATGTGGTTTTGGTCGTGAAAGGCAGGGCCTTATTATTATATGGGCAAATCGGGACTTTGACCAGGAACCCAAATTTTAAATGGTTTTTCTGAACTATTCTTTTTTATATCAAAATTTTATGAAAAATATAACAAATTTCATAGATTGGGGCCCCCAAATCTATCAATGCCCGGTGCCCCTGTTGGTCGTAATCGGGGGCTGGTGAAGTCTTCATTATCGGAGTCAGTTTCACATTCCTGGCCTCCATTTTTATCATCTCTTACTCCTCCACTAAGTGGTCTGTTCAAAAAATAAAATTTTCTTCAAAGCTATAAAAAAAAAAAAAAAAAAAAAAAAAAAAAAAAAAAAATCAAAGTTAAATCTGAAGTATTCGCTATGGGAAGATAAGCTCTTCGTTATAGGGAGAAATTCGTGATAAGGAGACTTCATTATAGGGATATTCCATTGTATATATAGGTTTTTGATACCGTTGGAGAAAGTCTAGCTCTTGATATAGATTTCACGCTTAAGAGACATGCTTTAAATTTTTATTTAAAAAGATTGGCGCAAGGACATCAGATTCGGCTTGGGTATGGTATAGATATCAAAATTAATGGGGGAGACGGTCCTTGACGTCGTTTGATATTTCAGGGGATGACGACCTTTAAAGTGTTAAAGCAGGTATGGGCAACCTTTGAAAAGTTGTGGGCCAAACTTTAGGATGTTCGCGAAGTCGCGGGCCAAACTTGCGGATTTTAGGGAAGTGGCGGGCTGTATAATTGGGTTTTATATGGGATATTGAATGGTTATACGGAGTTTTTAAATGTTCTGCGGGCCACATCCGGCCCTCGGGCCGGAGGTTGCCCAGATGTGTGTTAAAGTGTAATATTTCAGCCTTCGAAATACGTTTGAGGAATTTGTCTGTATCTGAAGTTCTAGAAGCTAAATAGAAACATTTTAATATTATACAGCCGGGAATATTTGAAACCGAAAGTAGCATTCTGCTATCGGAAGTGAATCGTATTTCTGAGCATGCAAACGGGTATAAGGTTTGAACCGAATGACGTTTGTCGGATATACCCCCACCCCCATGGTGCCCCTCTGCAAACGTAAAAAAAGGCGCCCCTTTTGTGCTCTAGATCAGTGGTTCTCAAACTATGGGCCGCGACCCATTGTTGGGTCACGGGAGCAATTTCGGTGGGTCGAAGAGGGTGGGAAAAATTAAACTTTAGTATTTTATATACATAGTAAACAGAGGCGTAGCCAGAAATTTTTCATGGGGGGAGGGGGTTACGACTACTACAACTCATTTATATGTATACGCGTGTGGGATAATGTAGTGAAGAATATACATTTTGTATGGCAAAAAATTCTCATGGGGGGCGGGTTATGACCCCCCTACCCCCCCCCCTTGGCTACGCCCCTGATAGTAAACTATCCTATTTTATATAGCCTATATTGGTTACCGTTATGAAGTAGTGGGTCACGAAAAAAAAATATACTTGAAGATTTTTTGAAGAGAAGGACAAAAAAGTTTGAGAACCACTGCTCTAGATCAAGATTTTCTCAGTTTTAGTTCAAAATGGCCCCCAGACCTTGCTTACCGTGCCACGCCGCCCCTGCTCAGAGCTTAGAACTAAAACAGATAAAATTCGTTCATATCAATCACAGAAAAACATGTTAAAAATGATCATAAAAACAAAAACACTGAAGATCAATTTCATTAAATATGAATACTTTAAGTAGCAACTTTTTTTAAGACTTGAAAATTGAATTTATCATTTTTGGATTTTTCTTTAACCTTCATTTAATCTCGTCATTTTTAAGCATCTTTTATTTAGACCCTCCAAGGCGTAGCTTGAAAACGAGCAAAAATATTTTTCTTCATATTGTAGCTGTTTCAATGACAAAATTAATTATACTAAAATTATAAACGAAACCTATTTGTAAAAAAATTTATTCCTTTTTTGTGTCGCAAAGAAGTTAACTTTTTGGCAGTGACTTGAAAACTGGCGACTCCCGTGAACTTTAATTTATGTTGGTCCAGAAGTTAAATGATTCATATTTAAAACATTACACACTATCAAAAGTACGAATTATCAAACATTTAATGATTTTATTATCTATCAGATTAATGAGAGAACGTAGGATTTGTGTATCATTCTGTTTTGAGAAGTGTAATAGTTATCAATATCTAATAATTATTTATATTGTTCATTTAAAAAGTTGAAGCTGTATTAGTATAATTAGTAATACTAATTATTATTTAGTTTATTTCAAATTTTGGGGTAAAAAAAACATATTTCTTGTGAATAGTATTTTGTTTATATATAAGGAAAACACAGGAATAATCGATGTGTACCTGTTCTTCGTACGTGATCAAAAACAGGGATCATCCGGATTAATTGTGACTTAACCCTGTCCGGAGAATAAAAATATTCGGATTTTAAAAAAGAACTTAAAATGATGATATGAGTTCATATTAAAAAGAAATCTTGCTAAAACATTTAATAATTCACTTAGTGGTTAAATAATTGGAGCAGATAAATAGAACCATTAATTAATGTGAACTTATTATGCATTTTAAGGGAAGAATTTACATACGTATTTAATGAACAATATCTAAATACATATGTATTTACATAATAGTGTACAGTTTATACATTATCACAATTTAATGCAGTTTCAGTAATCTAAAAAATATTTTCATATGTGAAAGATTTATAATTAAAGAAAATCTAAATGAAACTTGCAAGTTGAATAAATTTCATGTGTTTACTTTTGTAAGCACAAAATCGAGGCATGAACGAAAAACAAAGACACATATAGTAAGAGCAAGCAGGAATCTGTTTTGGGTCTAATATGGAAACCTTTTATCTGGCTCATAGCAACAATTAGGCGACAAAATAGAGGTTGAGAAAAATTGATTTAAATATTTGCACCAGTCGGCACTGGAAATGGATTCTCTTATTAATATATCCCACAGTGTTTGTGATCTGTCAAGCCTAAATGAGGGTCATCTACCTATGGAGGGGCCTTGGGCGGAGGACTTTTTAAAGGAGTCTAACGCATATTCACGTAACATTTGGAGAAAATCGCCCAAAACTCTAGACCACTAGATCGACAGACAGAGCGAGGAGAAAGAATTCCGAACCTGCACACTAAGACGTTTCCCAGTGCACAGCTTTTTATTAATTCGGCCATTCCTTGGCATGATTGAATAGAAAAGAAAGACTAGAACTACTGTAAATTCACACTTCAATGTGTCCACTGCTTTTTCTTTTTAATGCTTTCTACTGGGATCACATTTCATCATGCTGTTATTCAATTTAACGAGAACTACACTCTCGTTACAAAAACTGCCCAGAATACAGATGTAGGTTTAAATGACGTTAAATTATATAAAGTATCGGTATCGGTTAAGTATCGGTATCGGCCGATACCATAACTTAAAAGTATCGGTATCGGCTATTTCTGAAAATAAATTTATAGGTAAAGTATCGGTATCGGTCATCGGCGAAAATGTGGTATCGGTTGATCCCTAGTGATTAGTGATTCATTTCTATTAAATTTTAATTCAAAATTGCTTTGTTTACATTGTAACTCATACTTAAGATTTTTTTAACCTGATTTTTCTCCCTTTTTTGTGGCCTTAATTTATCATAAAAATCTTAAGCAGGGTATACAATTCCAGTCAGCACTTCTAATGAAAATTAATATTTTTCTATGACAAATTCAAAAAATACTGGAAGGTTGTTAACCACAAACATTTGATCGTTGCTCTAGAAAAACAAAGTCAAATGGAAGTATGCTTTTTAATGTTTTTCAAACAAAATTTTCAGTCTTTTTGAATTATCTCGCAACGTTTAAGCTAAAGAAAACCTTAAAAATTACGTGAAACTGATTTTTCCCTGTGCTTTATTTACCATCATTTATAAACGAAAATTATACTCACTTGTGTTTTATCAAGTAGTATTTCGTCTTTGAGAGTTTCTTTAAAGGAACATAAATAAAAAAATGTTTAACTTTAAAATTAACATTATAATGTGAATCAAACAATTTTCTGCATAAGAGTTTTTTAAAGATTATATTAGAAAGGTTAAAAACTAAACTAATACCAAAAAGCTATAGCGAAAAAAATACTGCTTTTAAATATAACAAACAAAAATACATTTTACATGCCGAAAATACGCGTTAGAATCTTTTAAAAAGTTCTCTGCCCAAGAACCCCCCCCCCCCCTATTCGTAGACAGATCCCCTTCTTGAAGGCTTGCTATAAATTCGAACAAAAGCACTCTGTTTATGCTTAACCAGGTTGGGAGCGGTTACCGGGCATGAATGTATTTGTTGTCGCCAACATGAATATTGGTGATATCATCCGATATGATAAACAAAAAACTTTCCATCACTCTAGTGAAATGTTAAAAAAAAAAAAAAAAAAAAAAAAATCTAGCGACTGCTCTTACCGGATTGTTCGAGACATTGCCAAAAGACAATAACAGAGAAAAATGGAGGATGCAAAAACGAACTGTGTAACGAAGATTTAGCCTGATGGCTTCTAAAATAAATTGATATTACAAGTGAAATAGACGTCATTTTGATATCGCGAGTTTAAAAGTTATAAGGAAGTTCAATAATTTAACACACTGTGCTGAAAAAATTACATCACATTTTAAATAATTTCGCATAATATGTTGATACCGCATTTGGGTGATTCCACGGTAACTCATGCACTACATTTTTTTAAAAATCGCATTTTTAACCCATTTGTGCCTGGATATTTTTGCGACTTTTTTTTATTTTTACTGATAACAGAAATGATAGATAAATTTCTGATGTCAAATTCTTGAACAAGGGATGATTTCTTTTAAAATCATTATGCATAAAAATCGAACTATCAACATCCGACTTGGTCATGTTAAAATATTTTGTAGAGTTGAGGCTCAATACTCATGAATAAAGGCTAGGAAAAATAAATAACGTTTTCGACTAATAGCGAAAATGCCGTCCCAAAAAAGGGACACTAGGCATAAATGGGTTAAACATGACGCAATAATAAAAAATTAATTTATTATTTATTATTATTACGCCAATAATAAAAGAAAATAACCTTATTCAACAACAAAATTAATGATGCTTAAAAATTGTTTTTTTTTCAATCAATCATTAAAAATCTTCTAACTTATTAATTTTTTGTTTTATAACCGCTTGACTGCTATTCATCAAAATCCTCATGCACCCTCCAATAAAAGTATTCGAGCAAGAGCGAAATTTCCTATTTTAGATTTGCGAAAAATAATTGAGCTTTTGAAAATCGCACAACTTAATAGAAATATGGAATGTCATATTTATGCATAGCCTAACTCATATTCTATGATAAATAATTTTTAATATACGAAACCAACGTAGGAAATTTCTCTCTTGCCCGAATGCTACTTTTGGAGGGTGTACATTCCAAAAGCGCAATAGCGCTGCATAGCAGTCAAACGGTTATTTAAAATTGCTTGGTCATTCATGTTACCAAAAAAAATATATTGAAGTATGAGCAGTAAATTCTAAGTTGTAGTTCGGGGCACGGTTCGGGTCTGGCCTACGGTGCGGTTGTCGATCTAACGGTTTGGAATTTTGGTCGACTCTCTCCAGATGCAAAGTGAATACGCGTTATAAGCCCTTAAAAATTCCTCTGACAAAGGAAGCCCCCCGTCCTTGGCAGAGAGCCCTTGCGTAGCTTTGCCAGACCACAATGCACTCGGGATTACGCGCGGATGGCGATCTAACGGTCTGAAGTTTTGGAAGGTTTTCTCCCGATCAGTGGCGGCCCGTGGTAAAAACTGTTAGTGCAGCCGGAAGCATATGAGACTCCCCCCCCCCCCCCCCTCCTCCGGACAGGAATGGAAAATCTTTGTTATTGAATTCGAAAGCTGGCGGATTAAGCCCTCACCGAGGAAAAAAAAAAGAAATTACATACAAAATGTAAGAGATCCTATTTTACTTTTCCATAAAATGGACATAAATTTCAACCAGCCGCTCTTATCCTCAAAATTGCATTAATCCGTGTCTGATTCGAAGTTTCCTTAGAATTTTCTTTTGTAATGATAACTTGAGAAGAAAAGAAAAAAAAAAAGAAAACGTACTTATTTTTTATAAGTCAAATCAATCCTCCTTTCTTTTAAACTTGCGAATCGGTCAACGATGCCCTCATAAAAAGGCGTAGTTTTAATTCAGATATCAATAATTTTAAAAGCTCTTTAAAATTTCCTATGTTTAAAGAATTTTTTCGCTCGCCATGTCCTCTAAATGCCAGTTCTTGCTTACTTAAAAACAATACTGCTTTGATGGGTAATTGTCCATCCATAAGCGACAATTCAGGTTTACCTTCTTGATAAATTCAGCAATATAAAGTCCAGAGTTTGCCGAACAAATATTCTCCTTACTCCCTCCCTCACTTCTCGAGCCAATCAGAGAGTAGAATTCACAGGTGCTGCCGACCTTTCAGAATCTTGAATGAGTTGAGTCTTAGCTGCTTACCCCCATTATAGCCTATGCCGGAGGAAAGGCTTACGTAACCGTTGTCATGGCAACGGTGCTGCCAATTTTCTTATCAGGGCTCTGGGCTGAACCAAAGATTTTCCCAATTGAATTGCGTGAAGATTTAAGTGCTTTTTTTCTGAATGAGCGATCTGGCCACAATACGGTTTTTTTTTGGAATTTTTTTTTAATTTACCATAGGAATTCCATAATTCTAATCTGAATTTAGGAAAATTAGTAGAATAAATTATTTTAAAGTATGTGCTGATGATTTCAAGTGCAGCCCGGCTGTACTTGCTGTATCCCACGAGCCGCCACTGCTCCCGATGTAACGTAACTACGCATTAGAACCCCTAAAAATGTCCTCTGACCAAGGTACCTCCGCCCCTCTTATAGGCAGATGCCCGTCATGTAGGCTTGCGAAAACACAAACGTAATATTCATTGTTTTTTAATCCTAATTAAAACAAAACTGCATTATTTCTCTCTCTGCATCATTGCATCAGATTTCCGTTCTTCGTGTTTCGTTAAAATTGATTCACCCAGTATGACCTCACTAATCATCCTTTGCGGTAATCGAAATTCTGATCATTATCTGTTACGCACTGTATCTGTCGATTGCTATTTTATTTATCTTTTCGTAACTTGAGAAGACTCTGATCCGATTAGGATTCCGGCTCTGTTTTTAAAGATCTGAAGTAGAATGACTCAGAAATTTACTCTGATCCGATTAAGATTCCAGCTCTTTCTTGAAGATCTGAAGTAGAATGACTCAAAAATTTAGGCGATGTTGAATCCAGAAAAATTTCCAATGAGGAAGGTGGCTATTAGTATTATGAAGCATATTCTTACGAAATATTCACAGTGGACGTACGTTAAAATAGTTTAAGAAGCCCTCAGAAGGGAATATAATACGAATCGTAACAATAATATCTCGCAAAAATACGGAATTTGATAACACAGGCCAACGGCAAATCAATAACTAATACAGCAATCGTAGTATTCAAATCACAATGCCAATCGTATTGCTTTGCTCTCAATATCCGCAGTCTATCACACACTCACTCGGCAGTGAGAGCGACTTCTTATTGATAGATATCCAAGCCGGAACTGACGTCATACAGAACATGACATCATATAGCTAGATTTTTCTAGTAACTTCTTTCCTAATTAAGATACAGATAAAATTCCACTAGTTCCGAGAACTTTCTTTTTGCCGCCAAAACGGTTACCAAGGGTGGCCTTGGCGAGAAGAAAAAAATTTTCGAGCTTCGATAAACGAAGATTACACCTAAAGCTCTACCGTACCTTACAGAATACCAACATATGCTAGCAAGTTGTGAATAACGTCGATCTGATGTCACACATCTGAACTTCCGCTTAAACGAACGTGACAGATTAGAGCCCCTGCATATGTTTAAAGAACTTTTGAACAGTCAAAGGTAGAATTTTGGAAAAAAGTGACAACTTGTAGTAAAATGTCTAAGCAACAATCAGCCAACATGTTAAGATGGCTGGAGTTCGGGCCGACCGCGGGGCTGTCGACCTAACAGTCTAGAGTTTTGGTTGGTTTTCTTGGGAATACTCGTTAGAACATTATTGCACCATTCAAAAGATTTTAAAAAGCGCTTACTCGATTTCGAATAGTATTAATAATCAATTAATCGAATAATTAATATGCGCGATTTTTACAATTCGAATAGTATTCTCGGTTAACAGCGATTTCGCTTTTCGAATAGCATTCGCGATCAATCGTGCACTATTTTCGAATTGTATTCCCGATTAATCGTTTCACTATTCGAATTTTCGAGTGCCATGTGCTATTCCAATGTTATGTGCTGAACGTTCGAACGGATTTTTCAAAATCGATTATCTCGAATGGATTTAGTAATCGACTCATTCGAATAGTTTAAATTCATTCATGCACATCATTATATCCTTGAAAAGACTCTGACAAAGCCATTCCTCCCCCCTCCCGTAGCAGATTACTGTCGTGTTGGCTTGACATACTAAAAGCAATTTGTGACTGCATAGATGACAGCAATGGTGCTGAAGTTCAAAAGTTATCGATTAAGAAAAATAACAACAGAAACAAAAAAGTTCATTTTAAAAGTGTGGATTTTTTTTTCCTCCCGAATTTGATTTGAATGTTGTCTTAACGTATAAATTATTTAAGCATATTAATTAAAATGCAGTTCATTGGATAGAATAAGGCGAGGTATAAAATTGGTTGAAAACAGGCAATTAAAAAAAATCATTAGATGTTTTCTGTTACTAAAATGTTAAACATACAATATTTTTGTGTCACATTATGCAGTGCATTCATCATAGAGATATGAATACAAGGAGACGGCATTAGCTATCGGATAGTGAAGCCTAAACTGTGTTGCAATATCATCTAGGCCATATTGCCTAGACGATATTGCAACATGACTGTGTTATTCTATGGTGACAGCTCCAGTTTGAAAGAAGTAATGTCGCCAAAGTTCGCGCCAAGAATAATTACGTATTTGGCATAACTGCAAAACTTTTATCTGCAGAATGCAGAGTTTTTCCATTTAGAACTATTGTAACGTATAATCGTGTATCTTTACTTTCTAATCCTTAAAAGCTTGCATCTTTCAGTGTCATTTAAAAAGTAACCAACAAAATGATCCGCCATATTTAGACCAACACAGTTACTCCATATCGTTCAATGCTGAAGATAGCTAACGCCACCTCCTTGTATTTAGGGTTGCCAGGTCGCCAAACCAAATAGCCGGACAGACCAGCCAGTTTTTTGCCGGACATTTGGGTAAAAAGGCCGGACAGTATTGACAATATTGAGGATTTTGTCTCAGTATTAATAGGTACAACAAAAAAATTGTATGTAAAATCAAGCTTTTTTGATTATTACCATGAATCTTGTTAAATTCTAATGAAATATAAATAACATCGAATGCCAAATCAGTTCAGTACTTTATGACTCATCAGCCAAAGTCGCCAGTAAAAACCCTAACAAAAGCCGGACACCGTTCAGTTTGGCCGGACACGCATTCAAAAAGCCTAACTATGTCCGGCTTTATCCGGACGCCTGGCAACGCTACTTGTATTCATATCTCTGTGACATTCATCCCCTTCATGCCTGAAAAGATATTATGTAAATACAGGTAGTCCGAAATTAAAAGACACTATTTTAAAATTGTCTACAGACGAAACTATATTGTTGAGAGCGTTATGCAACTTTGTGCAAACATTACTTGCAACTTTGTGTGTAACATAATGAAGGTATGGGAATTTGTTTGAGCAAATAAAAAAAATTAGTTCAAATATTGGGGGTACAATGGTTAGTAAGCGAGACAGAATGGATAATACATTAAAGGAAAAGGTAAATGTCAATATACTTTATCAAATTGCATTTATTTCCTCTCAGGAGTTAATAAACTATTCAAATTTAAAAATTTTTATGGCCAGAGCTGCTAGAATGGTTCTCATACTGCATTCATACACCTCATTTTTGGAGGACAAGGTGGCATAAAATGAGTAGACATTATTTTTAAATTAAAAGTATAAATAATTTGTTATTGTTCTTTAATGATATTCTAACATTAGTAGGCAAGTTTATTTGGAGCAAATGGAAACATAGCCTAATTGTGCACCACTTTCACTCCACCACGCTAAAACATAAATGGAAAGAAGAATATTTTAAAAAATTCTTACTGTTTTTTTATGAAATGTTGTTTAGGCCTTTTCTAAATAGAAATATATAACAGAACTTCTCAAATTTCGAGGAGTATGTTTGTTTCTCGAAAGTTTTTTTTAAGGCACACGCACAAAGAACAAAAAAAAAAAAAAAACACTGATTCATTCAATAAGCAGATAAAAACTAATATTATATTTCCAAATACAAATACTGAAGTTTTTAATGATTATAAATCCTGCTATTTAATGCCTCAAAACATAGGCTAAAAAGTTATAAAAAAAAAGTTTATTTATATTTTTCATAAAAAAGAAATACTTAATATTTTTACCCCCATTACCATTTTACCTCAACCATATTCTATCCAATAATCTCTTAAATATTTTTAATGAAATATTTTAATCCTTTCTAAACGATATCAGATTATTCTAGACAATGTAATTATGAGGATTTCTAGACAATGTTATTATGAAGACGATTTAAGGGGGATGTCGATTTTTAAACATCTATTTTGACTAACTTTGTATTTTACGAAATGAATTTATAATAATCCACTGCAAAATATTAGGTGCACCGGAAGTTAATGCCTTTTTTCCGTATGTCAGTATTTTGTCTTAGCCAAAACGACCAAGCTAATAATTTGAAATTTGACGTGTGTGTGAGTTTTTTTAGCGTAGATGCTAGAGTGGATAACATTTTCCAAAATTCGTTGCTTGCGGGGTGATAGATGAGCCAAAAAAGTGATTTTTACATATACTGCGTGATAACATAGAAGAAAAGAGATATCCATAAAATTATTGCTGTAAAATGCAATACTCATACGAGCACCTAAAACATTTCGAATAGAATCCTCCAAGAAGAGTAAAGGTGAAAAGAAATGGGGTGGGCAGCAATTTTTCTTGAAAGAAAAAAAATTATCTATAAAATTCTATCTTTAAAATTTAACAAGTGTGAGTCCTATACTCAGTCCTATAACTTGGCTCCAATGTCCTCCAAGTTGTTAAACGATACCTCTGGGGGTGCCAATTTCATGAGGCTGGTCCCTCCTCTGGAATTGGTTCAAAGTTTGGGGACCCCGGATTAAACATGGACTTCCTCCTACTGGGGCCCACTAAAAATGGAAGACGCCCCCCAGCTGCCCATCGCCGCCCTATTTGGGAGGATCTGGGGGGCATAAGCAACAACAACAACTTGTTTGTAATCCAATAATTGCTGAAAATTTATTTGTTTGAGTTTACAACTTGTTTGTAATCCAATAATTGCTGAAAATTTATTTGTTTGAGTTTCATGTAAAAAAAGACATCTCTTTCGGATGCACATAATATTTTTTATCAATCTATGTCTGTCTGTAACCGCAACTAATTGACGTACAGCTTTCTCTTCGGCAGAGTTCAATGACAATGAGGTGAAAGATTCGAAGGACCCAAAGGCCGACAGGTACGAGCTCTACCCGGCATGCATGACGCTGATACGGTCGCAAGTCAACATGGAAATGTACGCAAGTCTTGTCTACATGAATATGGTAAGAGGACAAAAGCGTCATTCGGTTTGTTCCAGTAGCTATAGCCATAGAATCCCATGCTACTAAGTTCACTTGGCCTTTTGAAGAGCAGGTATTTTCCCATCAATGTAGAACACCGACTGGATGGACTGCCCAACACTGAAAATAGTGCAGCAGTTGCCATCGATCCATTTAACTACCAACAGCATGGCGGCCGATCGACGGCGCCACAAAGCTAAAGACGTTGGTTGGGTGTGTGGCCGCACAGCCAGCTGTGTTAAAAAAATTCAGGCCGCACAGATGGACGATTCGATAGACCGCCGTGTTTTTAAATGAATCGATGGCAACGGCTGCACTTTTTCAGCGTTGGGACCTTTTAACTTTATTTTATTTTTTGCGGCTCACAGTGTAGCGCTGAAATAAGGTGGTTTCACGTCGCAACCACCGTGCGTCAGAGGGTTAATATTTTAAAGTCTGAGCTATTTCACCTTCATATCTTCCTGTGGTCTGAAATTTTTGGGTAATTTTCAATTTTTTAAAAAATATACTTAGAAAAAAAATTTTGATAATTTTTTTTTAAATTATAAACTTCGAACTGTTCTCATTCATAATGAAGTAACTAATTTAATTATTTAGAATGTTTAATGAGAAATTATTGGAAGAAGGATGTTTTAGAGTTTAAAAAAATTCCGCACCAGAAAACATCGTTGTTGAAATAAGAATTTTAAAGACTTACCCAATAAAAAATAGCCTAAATATTGTACAAATTAGAAGTTAAACTCCATTGTGGAGGCAAATGCAACAGGCGATAGAAAAAAACATTGGATGCAAATATGTCTACACTCAGTATAGTTCATCTTCGTCCACCTAAATAAATAAGTTTATGTTCAACTTTTGCTATATATTCCCAAATCCAATCTCATGCTCTTCAACGCGCGGAAACTTTGGGCATTCGAAAGATTTCGTTTTGTGAAGCCATTCTTGTATTCTTGCAGACGATTTATTTGGGAAAACAGAATTAAACTATGTAATCTCGAAAAACTGTTTTAAATGAATTGGAATCCCAAATGTATGACGTCATTTCACTCGAAACAGGTAATTTTTTCACGCAAATGATTCACTGTTTTACTCTCGGAAGTAAAATGGAGCCGAAAAGGACCCAAAAAAACGCTTAAAAATGAGGGAAAGTGTAGATTTTCAGATTTTTGAAGGATCGTAGATTGTTTACTATATTTTCATACATGATTATGAAAAATTTCAAGCGGATCGTACAAATGGTGTAGACATTATTGCTTTTTTTTGTGTGCTTAACCTTTTTATTTTTTTTGGAGTAATAGAGGTAAAAGTTTTATATCTTGGATGAGTTGTCTGGAATTATTGGTTCAGGATTTTAGCCCGGAGTTTAGATGTTCAGATTATTTTTTAAACCGTAAGTGATCAAAAAATACTTCCAATTAGAAAAGTTCGGCAAATTAAGAGTAGCTTTCAGATATGGCATTTTTTACTGGGGGTTATATACATATTAAAATACGAAATTTAATTTTTATACGATCCCTCCTTTCCTACCCTTTATATTTAGAAGCATGTTGCTCTTTGCCTAAGAAAATTAATAAAACAAATCCCGCACCTCTAAGTGAAATAGTTAGCAAGAAAATTAATTTTGAAAATGATGACTTACGCCACTTTACCTACTGTGTTGGCGTCCGTTTTCAGACGAAAAAAATCTTTAGTTTAGGGGACCGACTATGAGTTGATAAAAGATAAATAAAGATTTTCAAATTGAAAAATTGCCAAAATTTTCAAATTTATATATCTCTGAAACTATTCCTCGTAGAGAAACGGGATTGGTTTTATTAATTTTCTTAGGCAAAGAGCAACATTCTTCTAAATATAAAGGGTAGGAAAGGAGGGACCGCATAAAAATTAAATTTCGTATTTTAATATGTATACAACCCCCAGTAAAAATGCCATTTCTGAAAGCTACTCTTAATTTGACGAACTTTTTCTAATTGGTAGTATTTTTTGATCACTTACGGTTTAAAAAATAAATGCCTTAACATCTATTTTGAATCACCCGGTATAGTAAGATACCTGAACACATTTTTTTTGTAAATAGAATGTAGTTAGTAAAATATGTTTCGGCTACAGAACTATGCCTGTACGTAATGTTGAGAAAGTAACTCTTAATTGTAGATCGTTTCATGTACAGGGTGGCCATAATTAAACTGCAAGTGTTCAAGGGGTGCTGGAGAGAAAACTACCGAGAATATTCCAGTGAAATCTGGTATCTACACGTTTCAGAACATGCGCAAGTCAAATATGCAATAAAAAATATCGCCATTTTTCACTCGATAGATGGCGCTATGCCGTGTTTCAATGCTTATTGACGGCCTATATGCAAATTTTAAGCCCATCGAACAGTGGAAAAACAAGAAGACATTGAGTAATGGTCCACCATGACTCTGAATAAGAAGAAACGTGCATTGTTAGTGAAGATATTCTGTCAGAATGGTAGCCATTATTCAGCTACTCTGAAAGAATACCGGCGTATGAAACGATTAAGAAGAAATGCAATGAGTGTCAATGAGAATAAATAATGGTTTAATTGTTTTCCAAAGCGTCTTTATGAATTGTTTAATTTGTGATCTTAATTTACGTTAATTTTTGATTACATGTTACTGTAAAAATTTAATTACTGAAGTGAATTGTATGGAATTTTGATAAACTGTAAATGATGTTTTATATTGTTTATATGCCTCTTAGAATGTCACTATGCTTTATCTATCGATTTTGGAAGTTGTATATGCCACCGGTGAGCTTTGAAATACGGTACAGCACCATCTATCGGCTGAAAATGACGATTTTTTATTTTTGCATATTTGACTTGCGCATGTTCTGAAACGTGTAGATACCAAATTTCACTGGAATATTCTCGGTAGTTTTCTCGCCAGCACCCCTTGAACACTTGCAGTTTAATTATGGCCACCCTGTACTTAATTCTGTTTGGTTTCGCTATTTATATGTTTTTTTTTTTTTTTTTTTTAATGACTAAAAGGTTGGTAGATAGTATTTCAAAAGACGGCAAACGCATATAATCGGTACTTTTATAGCTCAGAGAGTTAAAAGTTGACAATTAGAAACTCTCGGGCTTAGTCAACACCCTCTATATATAGAAAGCCTTACAACTGAAACTTTGACGTCATCACCAGATCTTCTTAAATGACGTCATCTCTTTTATTTTCACAAAGTATATCTATTTTAAATTTGTGGTGAATTTTCTGACACATAAGACTTTTTAAGGATTTAAGATAAAAATAGAATAATTTTACGACAAATGACATTTTTTGACCACCTCTAATGGTATAATATGTCACAGAAGTAGATCACAATGAATTATTTTGTATCAAAAAGGTATTTATATTTTTATCTTTAATTTAAGATGTATTCTAATATTTGTAGCATCCAACAGAAATTTTAAATAGCTTAACTTTCTGAAGATACAAATGTGATGACGTCGTTTAAGATCTAGCGATGACGTCTAAGCTTCAGTTGTTAGGCCTTCAACATCTTGAAGGCGTTGGCTTAGTTCTCTTCACCGAAAATAACAACTTGAAAGATTCTCGGAATTGCTGAGCAGTTTGAAACGTGTTTTGACGTATTTCCATACAACAGGATGATCAGTTTAACCCTTTGAGGCGCAACCCTTTCCCAATGCTGAAAAGACCCTTTTTTGACCCTAGGGACCCTAGAGACCCTTTTTTTTTTTGACGCAGCTGCGTCTCTAGATCTGTGGCACGCGATGGACTTTTCGATCGACCGCCATCTTGCTGGTAGTTAAGTCGAGCGACGGCAACGACTGCCTTTTTTTCAGCATGGGGCAATCTATCCAGCAGTTCTCGCATTCTTCCACTTTTCAGCAGATGTCAGTGCTGTTAGAAATAATCGTGACCATTTTTTTACGGGAAATGACGTGCTAGTAAAGGATTCTCGTGGAGCTATGTCACCCGCAACTATTTCTATAGAAATCAAATCTATTCTTCGTGACTGGCAACAGTCAAAACGTCAGAGTTTGGTGTTCCCAGAGCGGGAACACTGCGCGTTAAAGGGTTAAGTGAGGGAGACAATTTCCAACACTCTGTTGGACTGTTACAACTTTATTTATGAGGTAAAGCAGACAAGGAGACGCACAAGGTTAGCCAATCCTGTAATCATTTTATTTTTGAAAAACATAATTTGATTCAAATTATTATTATTATTTTGCATTATTATTCCTGACAGCAAATTTTGAAAATGTTCGCTTGCAGATAGAATTTTTCAGATAATTCCTGCAAATATCGATGAATCAAAACAAATTGTGACTGAAGAAGTCTCGTCAATAACACCAACAATGTTGCAAAGTGTGTCAAAAAACTTGGTTCGACGTGCTCATGTCTACATTCAAAATATTACCAAACATTTTCAAAATTTGTTGTAAGGAATGATAATGTAAGCAATTATGTTTTTTCAGAAATAAAATTATCACAGGATTAAATAACATTAAGCGTCTCCGTTGATGTTTTAGTGTACAAATAAAGTTGAACTGTCAAAGGAGTGTTGGAAATTGTCTCCCACACAGAAAGAAGGTTCAAACAGTTATACAGGGTTAAAATAAATAAAAACTTTGTGTAAAAAAACAGACATAAAATGATACTCATAGCAAGATACGACGTTTCGACTGAAAATTTATTCAGTTTTCACCAAAGTTTTTTCCGTAATTATACAGGGTGTTTCGAAATTCCCTCCCGGGAATCGAAGGCTTTACAAAAAATATATCACCAATACAGCAACAAAGTTGACTTTACTGGAGAAAGAAACATTGCAAGTTTTGCTTCATAAATAAGCAGCTTCCTCGTCGTTGGATTGGACGAGGTTCTGAAGACGACAATCGCCTTCTTCCGTGGCCACTTACCTTGCTCACCGGACCTAACTTCTTTTTTTTTTTTTAATGGGGCTACATAAAAGATCGTATGTTTGTGCCTCCTATGCCACGTGATTTACAAGATTTATGCCAAAGGATCACAACCGCATTCGCTACCATCGATCGTGACATGTTAAAGGGAGTGTGGGAAGAATTTGATTTTGGACGTGATATCTGCCGCATCACGATAGGTTCACATATTGAACATTAGTGAAACAAAACTTGTAACGTTTCTTTCTCCAGTAAAGTCAACTTTGTTGGTTTATTGGTAATATATATATATTTATAAGCCTTTAAAACTGTGAGGGAATTGTGACACACCCTGTACTTCAGTGTTTGAATACTGTAAAACCACTTATTTGAGCGAAAATGAAGATACCGGTTATTTCGCGAGCTGAATATTTCGCGAATTTCATATGAATAGAACCGAAAGTTGAAAAATCACTAAACTATGCAAATATAGAACATCTTTTTCATAAGGCATTTGAAGATACTCCCTTTTTTCTGAAAAGTTCGTCCCCTCCACCTCCCTATTTTGAATGGCTTGAAATAATCTGGTATAAATATTGCAAGTGAAAGAGCTGCATTCTATTAGTTGCATGATTCTTTTATGTTCAAGAAATAATTGTAGAGTAATAGTTTAAAAAAGAAAAACTCGGCTGTTCGAGCCTCGTTTGGGGGAGACCTATCTGAACCCCCCTAATTTTTTAGTTTCATTATTGCCATATTAAAACTATATTGATTGACTCTGTCATTTTATCTCTCACCTTTCGTGTATATCGCCTGGTAACCGTATGTTGAAATTTTTAGGATTGTAACCTATTTATAGAAAATTACATGGGATGCCTATTCTACAGCTTACGAAACAGTGTAACAATAGACTAAAGCTGTTGTGAACTAACAGTATTTAAATATATGTACAAAATTCATATGATGCCTATTCTACAGCTTACGAAATAGTGTAACAATAGATTAAAGCTGTTGTGAGCTAACTCTATTTAAATATATGTAAAATTATGTCGCACTTTTATGTCGCTTTTTTGGGACACATTTTTTGCACAATTTTCAATAAAGGGTGTGAGAGATAAAATGACATAGTCATTAATAGTTGTAAGAAAGAAAGTTGTCAAGAAAGAGTTTGTAACTGTGCAGTAAATTATTAAATTTTAATAAGTGAAAGATTTCTATTTTCTTATTATCACTTGAAATGAAAAAAAAGAGTATTTCGCGAGACTTTAATTTTTGAAATTACGACGGGCTAGCGAAAATCAAAGCCTTGCGAAAATAGGTGATTTTAGAGTAGTTGCCACATCCGTCATATTTAACCCTTTAACGCGCAGTGGTCCCGCTCTGGGATCACCAAACTCTGATGTTTTGACTGTTGCCAGTCACGAAGAATAGATTGGATTTCTATAAAAATAGTGGCGGGTGACATAGCTCCCCGAGAATCCTTTACTTTTTAGCACGTCATTTCCCGTAAGAAAATGGTCACGATTATTTTTAACCGCAGTGGCATTTGCTGGAAAATGAAAGAATGCGAAAACAGCTGGATCGATTGCCCAATGCTGAAAAAAGGGCAGCCGTTGCCATCGCTCGACTTAACTACCAGCAAGATGGCGGACGATCGAAACGTTCATCGCGTGCAACAGATCTAGAGACCCTTTTTTGACGCAGTTGGCTGTGCGCGAGCACAGCCAACTGTTAAGTCGAGACAGTTAAGTCGAGTCGATTAAGTCGATTAAGACAGTTAAGTCGAGCGATGGCAACGGCTGCCCTTTTTTCAGCCTTGGGAAAGGGTTGCGCCTGAAAGGGTTAAGGGTAATAAGAAAAACCAGCGGGTACTTTTTAAAATTGATCACCCTGTATATAAACAGGGATTTACGAAAATCTGATGTAGACTCCTCGTGAATTCTTCGAACGATCCAAATTATGTTTGTTCCTTCTTTCTTTAGGCAGCTCATTTTGATCAGAACGGAATCGCAAGAAAAGGATTTGCGAAGCTTTTCAAAGAAAACTCCTTAGAAGAAAGAGAACACGCACAGAAATTGATAGACTTTCTGAACGAAAGAGGAAGCAAGTTCGGACAGTTCAACATTGATGTAAGTGACCGTTAAATTTAGATTTTATTTTTTAAATTGTAACAGATTACACACTGCAATTGAGTCAGAAGCGCTTAACCCCTTCGGCCCCGACGGCCTCATATTAGAACACATCTTTGCATAACTCTATATTCTTCATTTTCAAGAATTTTAGCACCAAAACCTAGTGTCCTGCTATGATAATACATGCAAGAATAGCAGACTCTATATTCTTCATTTTCAAGAATTTTAGCACCGAAACCTAGTGTCCTGCTAATAATACATGCAAGAATAGCAGACTCTATATTCTTCATTTTCAAGAATTTTAACACCGAAACCTAGTGTCCTGCTAATAATACATGCAAGAATAGCAGACTCTATATTCTTCATTTTCAAGAATTTTAGCACCAAAACCTAGTGTCCTGCTATGATAATACATGCAAGAATAGCAGACTCTATATTCTTCATTTTCAAGAATTTTAGCACCAAAACCTAGTGTCCTGCTATAATAATACACGCAAGAATAGTAGACTCTATATTCTTCATTTTCAAGAATTTTAACACCAAAGCCTAGTGTCCTGCTAATAATACATGCAAGAATAGCAGAAGGTTATCATTTTTGCCCTGTAGATGGCAGAAAATGTCCAGTAGAGAAGATGATGGGCATGTCAAGCCATTTGAAGCCAAAAGTGAAATGCATCTGTTTGAATGCAAAGATTGCATGCATGCATGCAATTAAAATGCATGAGAAGTGTGAAGTGTCTTAATGTTTTAACGCACAAAGAAATTGTTTCAAAAAGTTTCATACAGAATAATTGTAAGAATCTTTTCTCATTTTGCTCAATTATAGCCTTGTGTCCTATTATTAGAGCATTTTAAAATTAGTGTGGTAATTGGCTGAATATTATAATATTTCATGTTTAAGTTTACTTAAATATAGTGCAGCACATCTAACCACTCATTGATTTTTTTATCTGCTCTATTCAAAATTCAGGTCCGAAGGGGTGAAGGCTGTTCATTTTTAGGAAATCATGCAACTTTTTGAACAGCTCTTTAATAAATTGAATTCCGCTTAGAGACTCGAAAAAAATTTAGAATGTCTCATTACAAGTTGTACTGTGAACTGATATAAACAACGGGTTTATAAGAGTTTCAGAACACTCAGAGGAAAATGCTAAACACACGGAATTCTGCAATATTTCTCTAAACAAGGAACTCCTCGTCCCATTCTTGAAGGCGATTTCAGTGCTCATGAATTTTTTTCTGAAAGTTGCATGAGACCTAATGCTTTACTGTTAGTATGAGTCCATGGTGCACTGGGTGAAGAAGCATTATTAATTTTTTTGAGTGATTAAAACCATTTGTTTTGTTTTTAAAGCTATTCAAAAGTAATGTGACGGCAATCGATCTTCAGGTATAGAACACCCTTAATAGTACGTTAGAGTAACACATTCATCCACAGTTATTTCTGTGAATAAACGGACATTGTATACCAGCAATAGTGCCAACAATCTCCGTTTTCAGGGGATTCTGTAGAGAATGATGTTTTTTCATTTTTGTCTCCCATTACTCTGCAGATAAGGGCATTTTTTGTGAAACTTTAATCATTCGACCCTGTTATCCGGAACATTTCTTTTAATCTAAAATCAATCTACTGGATCTATGCAAAACTTGTCTATTATTCTTTTTTGTTAAAATATAGCTAACTGCAAAATTTAAGAAAAATTAAGAAAGTTTTTTGACTTTCAAGTAAGCATTGAAATGGACGCTTTAAAAATGGTTATTATATTTCTCGAGATTTCTAGGAAATTCTATATTAACCAATGGGTAAACCCAAAACTCCATATCTCGCGATCTAGTTAACCAATTTTGATGCAACAAAATGCAAAATTTAATTATTTGACGCATATAGAATACAAATTTTAAACTATTTTTAACCTCCGAGAAGCAGAACAGACCGAAAGTTCGTAACAATATACATACTTTTGTACATGCATGTTTGTGTCAATTCGAAATTTGTAGTATTCAGCTCTCCATATACTATATTAACATATTTTGGACAGATGTTGCATTTTTGCGACAATGTAGTTTAAATTAACTTGCCATCTAACATAATACCAAATTTCATTCTATCCCATTGCCCTTTCTCAGGACTGGAATAAACATGTACTCAATTTTGACAAAATCTCAAAATCTATAAAAAATTTTTGAAGTACTTCGACGCTTTTACAACTTTTTAATTCCAACTAATGTTCAGACAAAAGACTGATTTTATTTATAGAGATACATAAAAATTTCCATACCGAATTTGAAACAAAATCACTTCAAACTTTAATCACTTCGTCCCAAGTCGACTGTCGTCTGATGGTTAGCAAGCTCGTCCAGCGTTCGAACCTCGTGCCCCGGAGATAATTTAAAGTTGTCATGTTCGTTCTTATGCGTAATAACAGATGGCAGCACCGGAATTAATAAGAAGGAAGAATTCATTGAAAGGATAAGTCACAGAAACAACACTACAATCGTGACGTCATGGTTACACCGTCATTCACTAAAATCAGCCGCTTACAAATTTTATTTATTTAGATATACAAAACGTTGGTAGAAGGTGGCTTATTAGGCTTTTTACTGTTTTAGAAACTTTTTTAAATTGTTTCTAAATGAACACATTAGCGCTTTTTTAACCGATTAAAAGCGTTAAAAAATGGTTGCTGAAGCGTCGCGACATTCTTTCAAAAACGGTTTCAAAATGTTGCAAAATAGTAAGTAAATGGGGTGCATTATCGGCTATTTTTTGTTACGGCAAACGTTTTAAAAACGTGGGGGGAAGAATGGGTGTTAAATCGGTGGAAAGCGATGACACATTTACGAATTTATTGTGTTGCAACTTGACGTTTCTGCAACGGAGGGCGATTCTGTGTGTTTGCAACGTAATAAAAACGGTAGCGTGCTATATGGGATATGTCTCGAGACACAATATATCTAGAACACTTGATAAAATAAATCCCTGGTTAAAAATCTCAAGGACTCCATAAGCATACAGCCAACATTTAAGAATGTGCACGCTTGTACATATAAGTTGGTCAGCGCTATCAGCCTGTTGTGAGGATTAATATAACGGACGCTAGAAGACGTAACCGAACCATACCCGCCTAATCCTCATTTTTAATCTTTAACTGATTATTTTAGGAAGTTTTGTTGTGTGTTTGGCAAAGCAATGATAATTGAAAAATATTATATTTCAAGAAGGGAATTCCATAATTTTGCCTCTTAAAATCATGCTTGTATTCAAAATAATAGGAAATAATGATATGGGCTTCATGCACTATCCAAACAATTAATAAATATATAAATATTCCTCTTATACAATGTATCCGTATGGAATGGACACAAATAGCGAGGGATTTTTTGCTCTTCTAAAGTTTAGCAGTCTAAAAGTAATGTTTCACGCGCTGAAAAATCAAAGTTAGCACTTTACTTGCATGGAATCGATTAATTAGAGCACGAGTAATGAATCTATAAAATTTCTCATTGAAATTGCCATCCTCAATGTTTTTCGCCACCACCAATGTTTTCGCCAATGTCCATTGCCAAACCTTTTATTCTTAAAAATCAACAAACTCATTCAATGGTGTTAACTTTTTTCAAAAAGTTAATTATTCAAATCGTTTTGTGTTCCGTTTTCTCCAATAAATATACAAAAAAATTGACATATGCAATAATCATATTTCTCATTTTCAGATGCCCGAAAAAACGACGTGGACGAACGCTTTGGAAGCGCTAAATGATGCCATAGTGCTAGAGAAAGAAGTCTACAACCAACTCAATCATATTCATGACGTAGCTGATACGCACTGCAAGGACAGTCACGTAAGTTACGAAGTGGTCTTTGTAAAATGAAAATTAAACTTTATCGTGCTGTTTTCTGTATTTATTTATAAAACGCTATTAGGGTCATTCCATCGTGACTGACGTTACAGTTTGGTAATCTTTGAAATTCGCCAGTGGCTTGAAATATATGTATTTATTTATTTAAATTGATCAAGAATATCATAAATAAGTACTATACTGTTATCCATTCTCTTTCTCCAAAGTCTTTTTTTTTTTTTCCCTTAATTTAAAAAAAAAATAAAAAAAGACTTCTTATATTGAGAATGGATAACAGTATAGTACTTATTTATGATACTCTTGATCAATTTAAGTAAATATATATATATATATTTCAAGCCACTGGTGAATTTCAAAGTTTACAAATGTAGTCAAATTGTAACGTCAGTCACCATGGAATGACCCTATACGGGAATGGGCTGGAGGGCACTGTCGCTTAGTGGTTCATTGTTTTATTTATATAGATTATGTTCTTGGAAGTATACTTTTTTCTGTCAGTGACAAAATATGTTTAAGAGTTTATGAGAAAAAGGTAAAATTTAGATTAAAGAAAAATTTCTACGCCATTGTTTCTGAGGGACAGCTTTGTTTCAACCCTTTATCTACTGACGGTACTTAGAAGTACCTTAAAAATAAAATTGTTTTTGAAAAAATTTGATTGATTCATTGTAACCATTCGGTCAAAAAATCAATACCAAATACTTCATTAAATCAGCTTACACCAAAACTGCATGTTCTGTTAGAGTAAGATTGTTTTTAAAGGATTGTTTTTCGCTCCCTTTCTAATCATGTCGAGCCAGAGAAAAAAATGTATGAGAATTAATGAATTTTCAGACGTTGATTTTATAATTAAAAGATTAGATTTCCAAAAAGTGTGGCAATCAAAGCATTACTTCACTCTCCTTCAATTGTTTTTTTTTGTTTGTTTGTTTGTTATACTCTTTTGAAAAAAACTCACAAATTGACTATGAAATCACGCGTATCACCAGTATTTGCTAATTTTATTTCTTACTACATAATTTAGTAGGGATCATTCATTGACCAACTAAAACAAAAGAAAAGAAACAGTTTCAAGTTGATATTCTTGACAATTCTAAATGCCGTTAAGATAAAGGGGTAACTGATGTATAGATAAAAAAAATTGGTGTCGTCTATTTAAATAAATGCTTTCTATTACTTTGATTTAGGAATTCATCTGTAGCCATACATTAAAAAGAGGACCAACGTTTTTAAACCTGAAAATGACACCATCTTTTCATTTGAATCATCATTGAAACCGTAGCAGGAAAATTACTAGAATAATTTTGTTATATCTTCATTATATAGTGAATATCATGGTATAGTGTTCATTATATACTGAATAGTATCATCCTACTCCACGCTAATCACCTAATCATATGGTTGTGGGTTGATTCCCACTCAATTCCCTGCCTGTTTATGTTTTCCTTCTTCGTGCTTTAACCCTTTGAGGCGCAACCCTTTCCCAATGCTGAAAAAAGGGGCAGCACAGCCAGCTGTCGTCAAAAAAGGGTCTCTAGATCTGTATCACGCGATGAACGTTTCGATTGTCCGCCATCTTGCTGGTAGTTAAGTCGAGCTATGGTAACACGGCTGCACTTTTTTCAGCATTGGGCAATCTATCCAGCTTTTCTCGCATTCTTCCATTTTTCGGTAGATCTCAGTGCTCTTAAAAATAATCGTGACCATTTTTTGACGGGAAAGGACGTGCTAAAAAGTAAAGGATTCTCGTGGAGCTATGTCACCCGCAACTATTTTTATAGATATCAAATCTATTCTTCGTGACTGGCCACAGTCAAAACGTCAGAGTTTGGTGTTCCCAGAGCGGGAACACAGCGCGTTAAAGGGTTAAGCGTGTTTATGAAACCAAGCATTCAAATCCGACTATAGGAATGGTCCAAATACAACGATAACAAGTTACGTACGCAACTGCCTTAACTTCGTTTGGAGTAAAAACAATTTTACCGTTTTTTTTTTTTTTTTAAACCACACTCACAAAGGGTTCAATAAAAAGATTTTTCTTTACTCAGTTTTTCTTCGCTGTAAACAATCTTATCTCTTCTTCTTTTAGCTGATGGATTTCCTGGAAAGAGAATATTTTGTCGAACAAGTGGAATCAATCGATGGATTTATCCGCCATGCGTCTATTCTAGGAAACATGGCCGATGACGGACTTGCCGAATATTTGTACGATCTCCAGCTACAGAAGGAACTGGACAAGGATTAGATATTGTTTCCTCTTTTGTAATATTATAGACGTTGTGTTTTTCATAGCCAGCCTTGTAACGATAAAACTTTCAAGCGTGAATCACCGATTCTGTAAAACAACGTTTTTAAATTATTTTGTATCATTTCTTTTTTTTAATTTAATAATGATATTTTTAAAATAATTGGCTTTCTGGTTTTATTGTCATTAAGTCCTTCACTAACACATTCTCAAAGTTTAGTAAAGGAAACTGGAATTTTTCTCGAATGAACCCTAGACCATGTTTTAAGGATGAAACTTTCTTTTGTAATTTAAATACAATACAGCACTTCCATTTAAATACTTACCGTATATGGGTCATTCTGAAAAAAAAAAACTGTTGCAACCCATGTTCCTTGTATTTAGTAACTTTTAATTTTTTTATGTTTTCTTGTTACAGATTTCACACTACGGTGTTGGAAAAGAATATAGTCTTAAAATAGTTTGTTTTAATACTGAAAATTATTAAAATAGCGTCCGAAATATATATTAGGTTGGTGCATAATTATCAGGCGTTTGTAAATTTTTATTTAATTAAATTAAATAATTAATTCACATAAGAGAATTTACGTAATCGAATATACGTGATTTAAAAAAAAAATTAAAATATTCTAAATTTTCATGAAAATGTAGCACGTCAAAGAAACGCCGGATCATTATGCAGCAACCCAATACATAAAATTTAGTACCTTCTCAAAATACTTTGTTCTTCTACATAAATTTAAAAAATAAACAATGCTAAAGTTGTAAAAAATAAAATGATTTTCAATCAATGGGACATCCAATAAAAGATTACACTTCCGCCTATTTTATACGCGTTAAATAATTGAATTTATTCAGCCACATCTTTTTTTTCTGCTTAATATATTTTGCCTCCCAGACTTTTTTTTAATGTCCAACTATGTTACCAAATTTTTCGCAGCTGAATTTTCTAAAATATTGCATTGTCTTATTAAACAGCTGAAAAATAAATGACTATTTAAAGCCTTATGGAACTTTATGATAATAAGATAAGAAACAAGCCAGACAGAATAAACGAAATGAGTACACCCCAAATGAAGAGTTTTTAATCGACTCTGTTACCCGGGGCCGTCGCTAAGTAACGGGCCTGCTCATGAGTTGCCACCGCTAAAAACGAGTTAATCATTGAGGCCTGTTTTCGCCATTCGAAGTGCTCTATTTTATTATTCTAAGTATTCTAAATATTATATTATTTTAAAACAATTTTTTACAGTTTTGTCATACTAAAGAACTTTAGATGTAGGTAATCGTTTGGTGAATCTTTCGCCGTTTTCTTTCATAAAAATTTATCATAAAATTCTAACATTTTGCTCTGAAAGTAAAGGTAAATGAACATTTTTATAATTTATTTAGAAATTCTAAAAATATGTATGTAAATCGTGTTTAGTGAATAATTATTCATGTGTTATTTATAAATAAATTATTTTAATCAGAAATCGTATTACTTGTGTAGTTTATTCTCGTAAATAAGCATGATGTTGTGATACTAGTTAGAAAATTTAATTTTGCCAGTTGAAAATATTATTTATCAGTTATATATGCCTTGATTAGGTCTTCAGACTTACATTTGGTACAGTACAGAAATACAGTAAATTATAAATTATTGATTTTTGCCCGTTTATATAGAAACTTCAAATGTAGTTAATATTTTGTACAAGCGTTCATCATGCTTGCTCCACTCCAAAGTTGATTGAGAAATCGACAAAAGAATAACATATAATGCATGAAATGTCTTTATTAAAGAATAATTAATTCACGGATCGCGCTATAGAGCGTATTTTATCAATTTTCTCCAATATACAGGATATCCCGAAAACACTGAAATGCGCTTTAATACATCATTTGTTAATGTTAAATTGTTTAAAATAACATAGGAAATACAACTACGTTCATGAAATATTCATTATAAAATGTCTTTCTCATTTCTGTATTTAGTTATTTTAAAGTACATTAAATATCCACTTGTGAAACTAAAATAAGCAATCGTGAATCATGAGAGTAAACGCTACTTTGTTTTTCCTTCAAATTATATGCATCTATTTTCTTAATGCCAATATGTATCATAGCAAACAAATTAATAATGAGTTCGAACTTGAATTAGTAGCACAATTACTACTTAAAACTACATTAAATAACGTTTGAAAGCACTGGGAAGCTTAAGAAATGTCTGATGTATACGTGGAGGCTCGAGCAATTAAGCCTCTTTGGATGACTCATCAAAATACACGCGCAGGCCCGTTACTAATTGCGAAGGCCCCGTGTTACCATGAGTTTAATTTAAATTTTGTTTGAACTATTAAATTGAGATGCTTTAAACTTACATTGTTAAAATCTAGTTCAAAGAAACACAATAAATTTGCATCTGTAAAACAATAATCTTTTCCTTTTTTATCAAATAAACATGTCTGCATTGAACGTAAAACATATTAATAAATAACTTGAAAAATGTATTTATTTAAATGTTATGGGGCATTTATGATATTCATTATCTGCCAAATTATCAGTAGAAGCACTAGAAGAATTATTTTATCTAATTTTTTTTAATTTTAACTCTGGCAACATGAGTGGGCATTTTTCATCTTTCTATTCAGCAGAAAAAAAAGAACTTGCTAATTGGAAGGAGAAAAATGTATGAATATATATACATTTTATTAGAAGAAGCAGTTTTTTGCATAATCATTGAAAGTTGTAGAAAAAAGAGACTTTTTTACACAACAGTGAACGTAAAATTCTGATATTTTTTTAGAATAAGCCACATTCCATATATACACACTTAGTTAATGTCAAAGTTTACTGATAATTTTGAAATAAACTTGCCGGTGACTACTAAAACACCAGTACTTGAGCTTTAAAAAAACTGTGGACGGTTTTATAATAGATATACCGATAGTTCTTGATTTCTGTTAGTAATAATAATAATAATAATAATAATAATAATGAGCAAAAACATGGAAACATATGTCCCACAGATTTCTTTTAAACTGTCTTATTATTGCAACTATTTTGCTATTACAGGAGTAGATGTCGTTATAAAAATATCTCTGTTCATTTCAATTGATTTTTCTCCACACATATTTCGTTAATACTTTCTTTTTTTACTAGTGATTGTTTTGCACTTAAAATATTTAAATTTCAAAGAGAAAAGACAACATATGAATAACTACCCAAATTGCGATGAAGAAATTAATATACACGAAGCTAACGTGACAAAAAGAAAGAAATGTCTTGAAAGGTTATGCCATCTATCATTAATTAAAGAAATTTTATTGAATACGTCATTCTTAATATTTTTTACCCCCTTGTACCGATTAAAAGGAATTATAGTGATGGCGAAAAATTTCGGTATGCAGATTTTGAATGAAAAACATAGATTTTGACTATCTCCAAATATACTTGTATAAACGCTTGTATGTACGTTCGTAAAAACCGTAAGTCCATTTTGACTAGTTTTTTCCTGACGTCTGTATGTACATACGATATATACCTAACTCACAATACCCAACCGTATGTACACCCTCCAAAAAAAGTATTCGAGCAAGAGAGAAATTTCCTATTTTAGATTTGCAAATTATAATTGAGTTTTTGTAAAACGCAAAACTTGATAGAAATATGTAAAGTTATATTTATACATAGCCTAATTCATATTCTATGATAAATAATTTTTAATATACGAAACCAACGTAGGAAATTTCTCTCTTGCTCGAATACTTTTTTTGGAGGGTGTGCGTACCTAACTCGCATATCTCAAAAACTATTGGTCGTAGAATGTTAAAATTTTATATTTGGGATTGTCGTAACATCTAGTTGTGCACCTTCCTTTTTGGTTCTATTCTACAGACTCGTTAGTTTATTTACAGGGTAACCCAAAAGACTTCCAATCCATAAAGGTCTATGACTTCACTTCATTAAAAGTCTGTAGTCAATCACTATTTTGGCTATGCAGCGCCCAGGTGGTGTAGCGGCTTAAGAACTATTCTATCACGCCTTGGGTGTGGGTTCTAAACCCGGCTTGGGCATGGATGTTAACTGGTCCGCCCCGTCATAGGGGGTAGCACTGTCCACCCAATGTTTGCTCCCATAATAAATTGGCTACAATACTTTTGGTCATGCCTCACCATGGCACGATGGTTATGTCACTGAAAATGGTAGAAGGCCGAAGTGTGAGGGTCCCAGGTTCGGGCTCCATCGCGCGACTGTCGACCTAACCGTTTGAAGTTCTCCGTGGTTTACTCCGAAACTAGCGTAAATACGGGTTAGGACCCCTTAGAAAGACCCCACGGAGCCCCCCCCCCTTGTGTTGTCTTTCTGACGTAGATATAAATAAGCGGGCCTCGGGCCAAGCACACAAATCCGTAATACATGTTACACAAACAAACAAACAAATACCTTAGGGCAGTTATAGTAGACAATGCCTAGTCGGCAAGTGCTCGGCCGTTGATTAAAAAGAAGCTATTTCGGCTATGGGCAAATATATATCGCCTCATTAAGTGCCGAAAGCAATTTCTGTAAACTGAACCGAGCTTGAAAATATCTCAAATATTTGGCTAGAAATCGCTAAACCTTAGATGCATTGCATCTCTTTCAAATGAGATGAGTTGAGATGGAGAATACCGAAAATATTTATGATTTAATGGACGTACAAGGAAGTCATGTGATGTCCGCATCAGATTTATTTTTCCCGTTTTGTGTTAGTGATAAGTAGAAAAGAAAAAAATAATAAGTTCATCCTGTAAATTTTATTTTGCCAGTAGTCAGAACAATTATTATTGTAATACAACCAATCACAAGATACATTTCACAGTTTGCAAGAAAGAATATGTAATACGCTGTAATGAAAAACTATAAGTTTGTCTTAATCTAAATAAAATAACCATTTAGTGTATGCACTACTTCATAAATGTTAAACGTCGTTATTATAATCAAGTATTTTGATATTTCTAAACACGGAAATGTGACACACTGGTTAAAGCAATTTTTCCGAAGATTTTACTATGTTATAAAAATAGAACACTCATTTTAATGTTTGAATAAAAGAGATTGGAAAGTAGGAAGATATAGCTATTTTTAAGGTATTATTACATCAATGAAGAGTTATTTGTGTTGTGTTACACAAATAACTGGAGAATATAGATTGCAAAAACTAGTGCAAATACTTTTTAAAAGAACAAGACAGTTAGCAACTCCAGAGATGTTTGTGTTTTAATAGAAAATTTAAGCTATTAATTTTTCATATACATTTGTAATAATGTATCGAAATCAGACAGCATCCATAATGGAAAATTTTATGTTAGTTTAAAAAATTTATTTAATAATTTCCAAAAATAATTAAACATATTTCATACGTACGTATAGCAGTACAAAATGTACCCTTTACCCAATTTCATGTGCGTTTATTTTAAAGATAACATATAACTTCTTTAAAATGTACAACCAGTATTCACTATTACAGCTGGTTTTAAAATACTTTGTATGATCATTGCACAAATGAAATAGAAAGGAAGTTAAATTCTTTTTAAATAATCTTGCTAATGATACAATCAAAAAATAATACTTATTTTGTAATTTTTTCTCATTTATGATAAATATTTTTATCAAAGCTAATATTTAAAGGAATCTGAGTGATGATAAGGAATAATTTTTAAATATCACATGGCCTATTACATTGAATGTCTCACTTTATTGATACAAAAAAGGGGAAAAATTATATTCACCATGTGTACTAAAAATGAGACTAGTGAAAGTTTTGATAAATTTTTCAAGCATATAAATTAGGCTTTAAAAAACCATGACGAAATCATCTTATTACCTTTTTGGAATATAAATATTTATTTATAAACAAACTCTTAAGTAAATTAAAGGTAAGAAGTATATTAAAAGTACTAAGTAAAATAAAATATGAATGTATGAAGCTACACAGTTATGAATAAGAAGTTTAATTAAACATTATAACTAGGTTTTTTCAGCTAATGAGTTCCACCTCCAACTCCTTCCCCCCCCCATTAATGTTGTAACAGTTGTTGGAAATAATGTTTAATTAAAATAAGTAATTTTATAACTAAGGCGTTAAGAAAATCTTTCTTATTAACAATCAAAGAAGCTGCCAATGCACAAGCTCTTACCTAACTAAAAATTAACATTTTGCATTTGCTAATATAAATAATAATTATTGTTCTTGCAGACTTTCATTTTCAATTTTATGACAAACATAAAAAAAGTGTATCGGAATTTTAAGTACAACTAAATGCAGCTCTTGATTTCATATTCAAAAGCTGTTGACATACATTTTAAAGATTCTTTTTGTACAGCTAAAAGCAAAAGCGGAGAAATTATAAAAACATTAGAACTTTAGTACAATTTCTTAAAAAATTCACATGTAAATACATATCTAGAGTTGCTGTCTACATTAAAAGATCAAAATGCAAAACAAAATTATAAATTCCACCCTCATAGGTATCGTCGTACAAACACACAACACAAATATATCTCACACAATCACAATACAATGTACAAATATTAGTAACAGCTATCACCAATAATCCAGCTTCATCCGTTATAAGGATTGCGTTTTGTCACATAAAAACATAAATAAGTGGAGAGCTGACTGTCCTAAAAAATTATCTTCGTGTTTCATAACAAAATTTAAGTCTAATCCTCCAAATTTAAGTTTATTTTCTTTTATATTACTCACTATTAGAACAGTGGCAAAAAGGGGTACGAGTTTGTTTCGTTCTTTGACCGAGTTCGTTAGTCCAAGTACTCGTATCTCGTATATCCCCCCCCCCGATTACTCAGTGGTGTAATCCTAAGAAAAAGCGTGTGTGGGGGGGGGGGGGGCGACGCTCAATACAGATGAATTTGATTTAAATGTGTGTAACTAGTTAAATGTAATTACTCTTGAAAGCAATAAATAAATTTAAAAATAATTTATTTTAATTATTTAACAATCGATTGTTTTTACTTTGGTGTAATTGATTAAGTTTTGGTTGTAGAAACAATGCAATTGTAATCGTCAGTGCTTTTACCTTTTACAGACCAAATTCAGATCCAGGCATATTTTATTTTATTTTATTTATTTATTTTTTGTATATTTTGGCTTCTAATGCGTTAATTATAGGATATTAGTCATTCAAATGGGGAAAAAAAATAATACAATTTTCACTGTGTTTCCAATTCCTGTGTTTCCATTTCTGACTATTTGGAAATTAATTTACATTCTGAAATTAATTTACATTAATTTAAAAAAAAATGAATATACTGTTGAGTAGTTTAAATAATAAGTGAAAAATTACGCATTAATAAAAGATTCATTTTTGAATTTAAGTAAAGATACGAATTAAGTTTGAGATTAGGGTATCAAGATAGCTCTGTAAAAATTTATGAAAACGGCTATTTTCATGATTCCCCCTCCCCCCCAGTTTCCCAATAATGATACAAATGCAACTTCTATTTAAAAAAAATCAAGTCATCATTCAACTTTATCTGCTAATTTTTTCCAAGTCAATATTGATAAAATTTCCTTTTTGAATAAATTTTTAATTGGATGTTCCCAATTGGGGACATTGGCCTGTAAAAGGTTAAGAAAAAACAACAACATAGTTTTCCCATCTACTACCATATCAGCAATCCAAATATCCAAAATAACCAAGATTTTTTTAAATTTTAAATTCGTTCTGAGGTTCTAGCTAACCGAAATATATTCCCTCATTTTCAACAACTTGGGAATGCACTCAGGCCAAGAGTGCGTTAGACAAATTAATTCCATTTTTTTAAAGATATATTTACTTTATTTAGCCCTTACAAAGGGATTGTAAGTAAGTTTTCAAGTCTACTTAGGTAGTCCTAAAAGCTCCCTTTCATTTCATTTGTGGCGCACAATCACAGCATGAAAATTTTAATACATTAAAAAGAAATTGGAGCGCCCCCTTTGAAAATAAGGAGTAGGGGATGCATAAGCTCAACTAAAAATGGTAGGGGGACGCCCACCCCCTGCGTCTCCTCTCGTCTACACCACTGCTGGTACTGAAATGCAATTCATTTTTACAATGCTCAAACGAATCCCAATGTTTAAATGATTTATTATTACATATTTTATAAATATGAATTTTAATATATAGATATCTATATATACACAATGTATAAAAGAAAATCCAAGCATATTTAGCAGAGCTATGGGGTAGTCAATTTTTCTTTCATTTAACTTTTGTTTTTAATTGAACTTTTATGCTTTCATTTGCAAATAGCTCGTATACCAAATTTCGAATCGTGTCTCAAGTCAAATAATTGATCTAATGATGGCCCGTACCTCAAAAAACTCTAATGGTAGGGCAGTCGTATCTCCCTACACCACTGTTTTATAATTAAAATTGCACAGTAAAAAAAAATTAACCCAATTTTTTTCAAACTATTTTTTTAAGATTAAACTCATTTTGAAACTTGTTTCTCATAATGATTTTAACAATTTTTCGTTTAACCGCGACAGGTGTAAATTGGCGAAAACGAATGCATTAAAGTACAGGGTGGACAAAATGTCATTAAAAACTTTAAAAATCCATTAAAAATGAACAATTAATGGTAGAAAATTGCAGTTTTCAGAAATAGGATTAGAGGTTTATCGGATTTTTTTAATGT
This sequence comes from Cheiracanthium punctorium, assembly GCA_038373885.1. Classification (NCBI taxonomy): domain Eukaryota; kingdom Metazoa; phylum Arthropoda; class Arachnida; order Araneae; family Cheiracanthiidae; genus Cheiracanthium; species Cheiracanthium punctorium. The sequence goes on from JAWZYV010000015.1 coordinate 197,825, forward strand.
CAAGAAAGCTTGGAGTTCCAAATGTTACCGATAGGTGGCGCTGACATGAAAATGGGAAGGAAGTTTCCAATTTTCAAAAATCTGAAAATTCTCTAATCCTTTCCATGAAGACTGAAATTTTGTATTAGTATTTGTTCTTTTTTAATGAATTTTTAAAGTTTTCACAAATTTTTGACGCATCCTAGGTGCATCAAAGTTTAAAAATTCATTAAAAAAGAACAAATAACGATACAAAATTACGGTTTGCATGGATAAGATTAGAGAGATTTCGGATTTTTTTTCTTTAATCGGAACTTGCTTCACAATATGCATGTCAGCACCACCTATCGGTAACATTTGGAATTAGAAACTTTCTTGTCATTAAAAAGAAATACGATCTTCCTCTAATCCTATTTGTGCAAACCGCAATTTTCAATCCTTATTTGATCCTTTTTAATGAATTTTTAAAATTTTTTAAGGACTTTTTGCCTACTCTGTATTTTAACCATCTAACCAAATGTAATGTACAGAAATGTTAAAGTTCCTCTTCTATAAGGATAAGTAATTTTTAAATAGTATTGCGAAGTCATAAATATCATTTTTGAGCTTATCGTAGATTGGCTCAAGCATTCTTTACTTTTGGAAGATCAGCTCTCCAAATTTATGGACGTATAGAGAAAAAAAAATGGCATATACAATATACATAATTACCTAAAAATCACAGTCTTGTTAATTCAGGGGATGTATTAGAACACACGCGCATTATCGTTTTAAGCTCGAAAATATACAAGGTTTCGAAATTTTGAGGATTTTTGATAAAAAGAGAGCAGCTATACTTAAAGAATACAATTAAGAATAAGATCGTCTATAAAGAAGCTTAAAGAAGCCGCAATAAGGTACAGCTTTGGACGTGCAAAAAGAAATCAAATAACATGTGTTGTTTCAAGAATAATATTCGATTATTATTCAACATTTTATTATATAATACGAAATTATTTTTTTTCTAAGCACAGCGAATTTGCTTGCGTGATATGGTGTGCAGCTATTTCAATTTCAATCACTTTCCAATTCAGAAGTTTTAACATGGAATTTTTAGTGTCAGTTAATCAGAATAAAGAAATGTATAAAGATAATTTTGACTGAATTGCATTCTTTTCATTATTTGAGAATCATAGTCAGTTTTGCTGTAACCGGGGTATTGCGAGCAAACATCAGCAAGTTTTAATTATGGTTCGTAATCTATGTCAAATGATTAAAAAATATATATCAATAAAAATTTTTAAAATATAATACTGTATGGAAAAGTATAATTAATATTTAATTCATTTATTTAAATTATTTGCCAAATTATATTAATATTAATGCATAAATAAATAAAAGTAATTTATCAAAAATATAATGTTTGAAAAGAAAATTATATCTTAACTGTATAAATACATGAAATATAGGTATACTGTAAATGAAACTATGCATTATTAAAATGTAAATTAAAAATAGCTTTCCAACTAATAATTTAATAAAAGAGATTTTAGGACTTAAACCAATGTTTATAGCATCCAGTGGGATATAAGTACGATGGACAAGGAACTAAGGAGCAAGAATGGCTCTAGTTAAAAGCAAGATTTTTCAGGGATTTTCAATAATCTACTAAAAATAAAAAAATAAAATAAAAGCAGGGTTGGAACATTTACATTAAAATTGTTTTGGAGTGATAATTTCAGGGAAGAAAATCCACCAAGATCCAACAAATTGTTAGAAAGACTGTTCTTTTGCTAGCTCATTGTATTTTCACCGTCATTGTCGACGCTTTCATTAAGTTGCTCAACCGCGTCTAACACTTGGCGCCAAGCCACGGAATCGACTGAACATTTTGATATGTTTGAATAGTCCGCTGATATAATCCTCTTGAGAGAAACACAACCAATGACACCCTGTAAAACATTACGCGCAGACACATAGAAGGAAAAAAAATCTTATTTATACATGGTTCTAAACTATACATCTACCAGTTTTGCACGGAGTCAGAAATCGAAGAAGAATGGTTGGGCAATTTGCTTTTTTCATTTTTTTTTTTTTTTTAAAGTCAACTGGTGTTGGCTTCTGTAATCATTCCACGTCGCAGATGTCGAACCACTTGGAAGATATGAGCCAGGGTCCTTTGACCTTGTTGGTCCGTCTGCGGTCCAGCGGATTGAACGCCACGTTGTGCCAGTAGTACAGATCTTTGAAGAAGTACATGGACCGATCCGTGTACGAGTAGTAGACGGCGTCGAGGTGGGATGGCAGAGTGGACTCCTTGTTCACGCTGGGGAATTCTTTATGTACATGTTTCGGATAGCCTGGCAAGCAACACCCTTCTTCGCCTCGTGACACATCGTAGGCGTAGACCTGGTGAAGATTAAGCATTCTTTTATTATCAAGACGTAAGTAAATGCAAAAATAATGGACATATAATGAGGTCGTGTATGTCCATCAGTTATAAGCCTTATTACTTTAACAATTAGGCCTCACCATGGCACAGTGGTAATATGTCACTGAAAATGGTAAACGGCCGAAATGTGAAGGTCCGGGGTTCGGGTCCCATCGCGCGGCTGTCGATCTAACGGTCTGGAGTTTTGGTAGGTTTTCTCCAGATGTAATGTGAATACGCGTTAGAACCCCTTAGAAAGTCCTCCTATGAAGGCACCCCCCCCATCCTTAGCAGATCACCCTAGCGTAGCGTTGCCATAATTACACAAAACAAAACAAGTACTTTAACAATTAAAAAGTAGGTTGCGACTGAATTTTTTCTTTCTTGTGTATTTCAAGAGAATGCTTTCGAGTTGGTAATTCATAAACTAGTTTCTTAACTGTCAAAGCAGGCCTGGACTGGCTGGTTTGGGGGCCCTCACCTTGATATTGAAAAAAAAAAGCCCCTTAGTGGGGAATTTAGAGGGAATAGAATATTAGAATATGCAATGTTTGAAAATTAGGCCAAAAAACCACATTGAACTATTTTAAAGCTGCTGGGGCCCTTGATCCTTTGGGGGGACCCCTGGAGTCCTCCGCTACGCCACTGTGTAAAATCATATAAGTTTACTAAGAAATAAATATAGGGTCGTACTGACCCTATGAATGACGAGTCACTATTATGTGCTTCTAATTAAAAGCAGGACATGTACGCAATGACGAGGCTAAGTTACTTGGACACACACATTTAATAATTCTTCTATTTACAAAAGTATCTCAGAACTATGGTACCACTTAGGTAAGAAAACAAAGACATCCACACAGGATTCACTGCTTAAAAAAAAAAAAAAAAACAGAAATATTAAGCTACCCAGGCATGCACGAAAAAGTTCTAAATCAGTTCAAAACTCTCTCCGTCCGTCTCTGTCAACTTCACTCTCTCTAACTCTTCCGAATACCCAGCCAACGAAAGACAAAACATCACGTGACCTCCCACGTCAGGGGGGGGGTCTCAAAGGAAGGGGTGAGGCAGCCGCGCTCTGATTGAAACTTCGGATTCTACATAAATAATTAAAATAGTCTGATATATATCAAATTACTCTAATTATAATGTAGTATTCCTCTAATTATAATGTATATGTGTAGTTCATTTTCGAGAAGAAGAAGGGCGGGGGGGAGTGTCGGGGCCCCCTCGAACCGAGAGACCTCGCATTCGCCAACTATCCGACCTGGCCAGTCCGGACCTGTGTCAAAGTAAATGTACCATTATCGATACAGCATATTTACAGTAAACTGTCGATTATCTGGGGATGTGTTTGTACTTGTGTGTTATGGAAAGCCTATACGAGGGCCATCTGCAGAGAAGGGATGACTTGGGCGAATGACTTTTTAGCGGGTTCTTATCCGTATTCACGTTACACCTGGAGAAAACAGCCCAAAACTCCAGACGATTAGATCGACAGCCGCGCGATAAACCTAAACCCGGGACCTTCACATTTCGTCCATCTACCATGTTCAGTGTTTCATCCACTCGATTATAGTGGGGTCCGATTATTTGTGGAATTAAGTGAAGCGGTAAACCGCGGATCTAATAGCACGCAATATCACAACGACATCTCTGTGTGCCCCGTTGGCTATAGTCACACTGAAAAATATGTGACTAGAATACACACGGTGACTTGCCCGTGACTACTACGTGGTGTCTTCGTCACCGTGACCTTGCACTTGCATCGTTACCAGAAAGTTTCGACTCTTACTCTCAATGATTCATTTTCAGGCTAAGACCAGATGAGAGTAGAAATATACTAGAAAGCGCATCGCCCTTCAAAACTCGGAGGAAACGTGAGGAAAGGATGAACCGTGTTACTTGTGGTACAGAAATGCGCAGAGAGGCCAGACTTGTGCTTTATCGCCACATTTGGCAAGAGGTACGTGTAAACTACAAGCGAAATTTACTGTCAACATAACATTACAAACTCTCTTGGCGTAAAACAAAATATACTTATGTATAATTAATAAGTAAAACACAAAGAATATTATTGCCAAAAAGGTATACCCTATAGAAAAAAAAAAGTATATCAGCAGAATCAAAGGGCCAAACAGTATGAAATTCGAAATACAAAGAACCAAATTATACAAGAATGAGAAGAATGCAAATTATAATCTCTGGAACACTCGTCAGAGGTCATACCCAGAAGATTATAATTAAAGACATCAAAATGCATAGTAGGATGTGTGGCATATCAAAAGAGATATTCTCTCCACACATTTAGGCGCTATCCTACTATAGAAAAACATGAAAATAAATACATAATTAATTTGAAAGCAAAGGGAGCGAAAAACACTGCAAAACAGACATTCCCAACAGGAATAATGTAGATCACATTAGCATGAGACGGCAAATTTTGATGTAAGAATGTTGTCAAAATCAAGATGTGAAATACCGGTGTCACCAGAATTCGAATATGTAACAGTAGAATTAAGATTATAAAAGTGCTGTCAGAAATAGTTGTGCAATATTATTCGACAGTATTAACATAAACATATATTGATTGAATTAATGTATATAAACCAATCTCCGGTGAAATGCTGTTCTATAGCCTTTCACAAATCATAAATTGCATCCACATGCAGATCAACTAAGTACTGTTTTTTCTTAAAATTATAACGATCAAAACCGAAATTATGGCACTGGTCAGAAATGCTCCATACAAAACTAAGGATGTTTGAATTCGCTACAATTATTCGCGTAAAAATCTTGCCACAAGTCACATGATGGGATAAGTCCCTCAAGATATCAAGGTTTACGAGATATCGAGGTTCAAGATATCCAGGTTACACTGCATTTATAGCTTTCACTTCTCGGAGGTCCTCTGTCCAAGGCAAGCCTCCTTTTATCAGGTACCCCTCATGTGCTTAACCTTAACAAAGCAACAATAACTTCTGGAGTAAGGTGAGTTAGAATTTATACTTAGATAATATATTTTAAATTTTAAAAAATATTTTTTTTCTGTGACCTACATTAAAAAAGATATATATATATATATGAAACGTCAGATATTTCCAGTAAAGTTCCAGAGTTAAGGCAAATAATATGGTTTATTGAACATTATCTTTTAAGTTACAATATAGAATGAGAAGAGGGGAGAGGAGACGGGTACAAAAATCAGCGTGGACTCATTAAGCAGTTCCAGTGGCAGAAGTCTCTCGATTTTCGATGTGCGGGAGTATTTACGCTTACCACACCACGTGGTTTGCGAAGACATAACTCCGCCTCTCTCTTATCTCTTATCGAACCACACACATTTACCAACATGACCCGCATCCGGGGCTACAAGGGCGTGGGGACACGTGTACATCTAAAGAACTCAGAATCGACGGCCTGATGTCTGACAAATAACAAAATAAGTAAAACATAGCTCCAGAGCGCGCGTGGCAAGTATGACAGGAAAGCAAAACTTACAGTGAAAGTACCCGCTTGAACACTACCCAAACTAGTAAAACCCAAATTACCTTTTTATACATTACATATATATATATATATATATAGATAGATAGATAGATAGATAGATAGATAGATAGATATTTATATACGTGTATAAACTTACTAAATTTCCTTTGAAAAAGTACAAATTTCCGTCCCTTTTGTCAAAGAAAACGCTGTCTAAATTTCCAGGAATGTTGGGGAAGTCAGTTCCTGGTATCGCTCTGAATTCTTGAGAGATATTCTTCGGGTAACCCGTAGCAACTTTGTCCTCGGCACTGTTATACAGCCAGAAGCGCTGTCCTATAAAAAAAATAAATAACGTAAAGCTATTATAAAGATTCTCCTTTCAAGGAACCCGACTTTTGAATAAATAAAGAATCAATTTACGTTAGATTACATTGGATCGAATTACATGGGAATCCCGTCTATAGGTATAAGTAAGAGGGGCATGTCACTCACTCTATTAGTTTTGAATCGTCTCTTGTAGAGTTTGTTTGTGTTAACCCTTTGAAGCCCAATCATTTCCCAACGCTGAAAGAGTGCAGCCGTTGCCATCGCTCGATTTAACCACCAGCGAAAGGGCGGTCGATCGAATCAGCCATCGCGTGCCACAGAGCAAAAGAACTTTTCTGACACAGCTGGCTGTGCGGCGCCGCACTGTCAGCGATGGGCGATTCGATCGACCACTATGCTGCTGGTAGTTAAATCGAGCGATGGCAACGACTGCACTTTTTCGGCATTGGGCAGTCTATCTAGTTTTTCGTCTCTATCGATGTAGATTTTCATCACATTCTCCAGTTGTCAGCAGATGCCGGTACTGATGGAAATAATTTTGACACCTATTTTACAAATAATTGATCATTTTTACGGGAATGTATGTACTAAATAGTAAAGGATTCTCGTGTAAATATCTCCTTCTTAAGTACTTAACCCTTTGAGGCGCAACCCTTTCCCAATGCTGAAAAAAAGCGCTCGCCATCGCTCGACTTAACTATTAGCAAGATGGCGGACGATCGAAACGTTCATCGCGTGCCACAGATCTAGAGACCCTTTTTTGACAACAGCTGGCTGTACCGCACAGCCCCATTTTTCATCATCCCCTTTTTTCAGCATCGGGCAATCTATCCAGCTGTTCTCGCATTCTTCCTTTTTCAGCAGATGTCAGTGCTGTTGAAAATAATCGTGACAATTTTTTTACGGGAAATGACGTGCTAAAAAGTAAAGGATTCTCGTAGAGCTGCTATGTCACCCGCAATTTTTTTTATAGAAATCCAATCTATTCTTCGTGACTGTCAACAGTCAAAACGTCAGAGTTGGGTGTTCCCAGAGCGGGAACACTGCGCGTTAAAGGGTTAAAGAGTTTAGAGCCGTACCGCTTAGTGTTATTTATTTACAGTCAACCTGCTTAATGGAACAACCAATTTGCCACGAAAAATTACTCTAAAAAACGAGTTATTCCATTATCTGAGACAAAACTGACAATTTATTACTGTTTGGTACATCGAAAAGTTATTACATTAAGCGGAATATTCTTTTGACTGATATTCCATTAAGCAGGATCGACTGTGTATTTTATCTATTGATTCATTTTTCCTGCGAGAAGCGCCGTTCTTTCACTTGTTTTGGGAAGCCTACTTTTGAAGGCTGTTTGCAAATTCTTACGTAATTTTCAAATGGCGGGTACATACTCGGAAAGCCTTCACCACTAGTAGGGCCCAAATTGTTGGCTTATTTTACTGTGGGCACACACAGTAAAATAAGCCAACGTCCGGGAATCAGAATCCACACCCAAGTTATGAATGCATGGTCCTTTGGATACTGCCTCACCTGGGCGGCAGTAAATCATGTATGCTGAGGAGCAGTCAAGAGTTCTGCTCGAGAATTACGACGAGATTTTTAGCTTGTCTAAGGACATTTATTGTATGCGAATTACAATTACAGTGTTTGAGGAAGTGTCTGTGATCGACTGGCTGTTGTAAATCAAGATCCTGCTTGCGATTTCTTGTGAATTGAGGGTTGAAGATATTTCGTCAAATTTCTAAAACCAACAAAATTTACTGGAAAATAATAGATAAATAAACTTGACACCGCTTTAAATGTACGATTTCCTTACAATCTCAAGGAATCAGGATAAATCATCAAAAGTCAGATATCCCATGGAAAATCCAGTACAGTTGCCAGGAGTTGTGTTTGTGTTCCAATTAATAAGAGAAAACATCACTGGAACAGTGGTCGGGAGAACCACAGCTTTACAGTATCATTACCATTATAATTATTTTTAATTAATTGGATTAATATTAAAGGTAAGTTTCATCTACGTGATTAAAGCTTTCGATTTTTCTAATGCTTGTTAGAGGTCATAGCCCATTCCAGCGAGGGGAAGGGGGGATGGTCTAAAACAGCATATGGACATGTGGAATTCTCGGTTATATGTCAGCGTTACTGAAAATAATGGGCTTCGTAGAAATGTTGCTTCACATCCAAATTAAATAAAGTGCAAAATAACTCGAACAACCTCAAAATTCCGAGTATTTTTAACGCATCAGTAGAGGTTAATATTCTATACATTTTATGTTTCAGAATTTTCGTTTCCAGACTCGGAGTACTCTATAAATGACTTAGTTTTCGATTGATTCTGGACAACTTAAGTGGCAATCCCGTTACTGTGATATTTAAAAAAAAAAAAAAGAGTATAATACTAATAATTTATTTTAAGTGGGCAAAGATGAAAATGCGTTTAGTGTAGTTTTCTTTGATACGGATCAAAATTGCTTTGCTGCCAGAAGAATGTTTTTTTTTTTCCATGCGTAGATTGTAGAAAAGCTTAGCAAAGAAATCTCCCTCAGATGGTGAATTATTTATAGGGATAAATGAGAGACGAGACAGAGATTTTCAGCTTTTATGCAAGGACGAAGCCAATGTTGTTGTAGTTTCAAATGCCCTCTCGCAACCGCGGAGCGGTGTGAGATCAGTGGTGTAGTCGAAGGGGGACGCGGGGGGACGCCGTCCCCCTACTTTTTCACTTCAGCCCATACGTCCCCCCGATTTTTATTCTCAGGGGGGACGCTCATTTACAAGGTCTTTTTAAAAATTCTGTGAAGAAATTAAAATTTTCGTTTTGTTCGTTCGAGAGCAAGTATATCGGTATAAAAATCAAATGGAAACTTTTGACTGTTTGAATAGAATTTACAAATGGGATTGTAAGGGATTCTTAAACACTTCAGCAGTGAAAACATATCCATAAGAATAGAACAGATTGTAATCTTCCCGAACGTACGCTTAGTAAAAAATGCCTTTCCGAATGGCCGAAAAAGTGACAAAAATCGGGGTAGCAAATAGTCACGTACCAATCCAAAAGAAAATCTGCCATTTTGACATTGGATTGTTATCTCACCATGGCACAGTGGTTATGTTACTGGTAATGATAGACGGGCGAAGTGTGAAGGTCCCGGGTTTGGGTCCCATTGTACGCCCGTCGACCTAACCGTTCGGAGTTTTCCGTAGTTCCCTCCGAAACTACGGGTTATGACCCCTTAGAAAGACCCCATGGAGGGCAACCCCCTTGTGTTGTTCTTCTGACGAGGATTTATAAGAGGGCTTCGAGCCAAGCACACAAATCCGATATACATGTTCGCAACAACAAATTAAGTAGCTTACACGGTTGATCAAAAAGACTTAGTTTAGATTATTAACAAGTAATCAATAATTTAACAATGAGTTCATTTTAATGAATTAATAAACAAATGATGGTTAAATTAGTTTTATTGGTTGTTTAAGGAATAATTACATTATTTAATGAATCCGATAAGTTTAGGTTAAATTTCGTCAAAAATGAGCGTCCCCCCACTTTTTTTCTTAGGACTACAACACTGTGTCAGATCCTCCATATAGGACGGCTAAGGGCATAAAGGCGTGGCTTCCATTTTAAAGAGCCCCAGTGGAGGAAGACCGACACTGCGGAACTTCTATGAGTAATGCGATGTATGAGTAAATGTAATTCGACGAAACTACCGTGATTACTCCAGTAATAGTCGCACTCTTTTTCGCCTATTTTTCATGGCGAAAGTCTAGGTGCGACTATTATGCGTGGAAATCGACTACATAATATTATACGCTCTAATGCTAAAAACATTACTGGTATTATAATAAAATTACTAATTTACTAAACGTTTCCAAATTATCTTCCGTGCATTAAATGATCTTTTCTTCAATTGCAGACAAAAAGAGGCATTTTTCTTTTTATAGTAATATTATTCTAGTCGTAAATGAAAGTCAAATACATTATTGAGACTTTTATGCTAGAAAAATATTTTAGCAGATTTTTTTTTCTTCAAAACTAGGGTGCGACTATTGCGCGAGTAAACATGGTAAATAAATAAATAAATTGACAGTTAATTACCGCAATGAAAGTTGCCAATCATTGTAACGTAAACCACTACACAATAATGATAAAAAAACCTTTTATCATTATTATTTACGGCCGTATTCACCAAACATTTGACACGCGGATTAATCCTGAAACGTGTGTTATAGTCATCGGTAAGATATTGCGATGTTAAAGTCATCGGTAAAGTCATCGGTAAAGATATAGCGTGTTAAAGTCATCGGTAAGATATCTTACCGATGACTTTAACACGCGAGTTCGATTTAATCCGCGTGTCAAGTGTTTGGGTGAATACGGCCGATAATGATTTAGCGTTACCAGACAAATGCTTATCTGCTGTTTTGCAGACGGGACAACGCTTATCTCTTATCTCGCGTCCATTCCTAATTCTTTGAGACCCTACTCGAAACTGAATACCATCCGCGTACGCGCTGCGTATACCTTTGAAGAAGTACGCGGAGTCTTGCGTGTACGTCCAGACGTGCGCGTATCCGTCGATGTTCTCCGGGATGCCCTTCCACTCCGGCATGATCTGCAGCGGGTCCCCGTAGCGGGTCCGGTTGTACCGGTTCTCGTACATCCAGTACCGGTTGCTGCGGAAGAAGTAGGTGTTGTAGATGAGCTGTCCGTCTGGCCTCCGCCGAACCCAGTCGAACACGGTGTTGAATCGAACCTGGCAAATACCTGGGAAAAAAAAAAGATGTCTCATTTAACCTTTTACAGGCCAATGTGTTTGAATAAATTAAAAATTTATTCAAAAATGAAATTTTATCAATATCGACTTTGAAAAAATCAGCTGATAAAGTTAAAAGATGACTTTTTTACTTTCTGAACATGTACCATGTAAGGAAAGTATTGTAATCATGAAAAAATTCGAATTCGAGATTTTGGTGTATTGACACGTTTTGAGGTCTTCTGAATTCATTTATGCTCTTTTTACGAGATGTATGTGTGTGTGTGTGTGTGTGTGTGTGTGTGTGTGTGTGTGTGTGTGTGTGTGTGTGTGTGTGTGTGAGTGAACACGATAGCTCCTGAACGGGGCATGCGATTGAGCTCAAATTGGGTATATGTGTTATAAACCACCATCGCAAGACCGGTATTGATTTGGGTGTGTATAGGACTTGCAGTTTTTCTACAGGGCTACGACAAAGATTTCTTTTACATTATGGCCTATGGAGGAAAATTCTTGAAAGTGCGCTAGCGTTTAAACGGTACATTCGATTGATCTCAAATTGGGTATACATGTTATAAACCACCATTGTAAGACCGGTATTGATTTTGATGTGTATAGGACTTATAGTTTTTCTACAGGGCTACGACAAAGATTTCTTTTACATTATGGCCTATGGGGAGAAATTCTTGAAAGTGCGCTAGCGTTTAAACGGTACATTCGATCGAGCTTCAATTTGGTATATATGTTTGAATGATTCATCGATTAAAATTGATTTAAATGCTTGGTAATGATCTTAATCGTAAGTGTTCGGAAAGTCGAGTGGAGTAACTCCAGATTTTTTTTTTTTTTTTTTTGAATAGAAGTTACATTTCTATCGTGAGTGGGAAACGGTACAAAAATTCATGAAAATAGCCATTTTCATGAATTTTTACTGAGCTATCTTGATACACCCCCCACCCTCCCTTCAAACTTAACTAATATATTTACTTAAATTTAAAATACTAGGGGCCAAGGCCCCTAGACTCACTACGGTCGCATTTCGTATGAGGCATTTGGCCCCTAAAAAGACTTATTCGTAAAAAAAGACATAATTTCAACAAACAAAACCCAAAGGTTGGATAAGATAGAATGTTACCGAGCTACACATTGTTTGGTTCTCGCATGTTGCTTGGAACATAAAAATTTAAACCTCGCACTTTTTGTAATTATGTGGAACCGATGGTACGCCTTGCATATTACCCAATTATGGAGAATTTCCATAATTTGGCGATTTGCGTATATGTTTAGTTAATAATTAGCTCTAAGAAAACAGTAATTCACATGTTTTCTTTGATAAAAACTATGGAACAAGTAGGATAGCTTGCCACCCATGGCGACTTTTCATTATTGAGAGATTTACACATGCTCACAACATATAATTACTGTTCATTTACGGTTTCCGGAAAAGCGTTATCCATATTTTCATTTACATAATTCTTTGCAGATAGGCGTACTTAGCACCACGAATTATATCAACTCGCCGCGCTGGCAAATATCCAAAGTGTACTATAACTGCTATAATAGCATAGTTAACGCCGCCAAATATTTGTACTGGTAGCCAATAATCCAGCTGCACCGAACCGGCTTTAAAATAATCTGCATTTTAATTATTTTTCATTTTCAAGATATTAGTTATTCTGTTTTGGAAAAACGAATAATCGCTCATTCTAAACTCCTGTTGTCTAAGCGAACTTACTATTTGAAAATTGTCAACTTCGTGTAACACATTTTGAGTTTCTTATTTCATATACATTTTAATTTGGCGTAAAATGGATGTAATTGTACATCATGTTTGTGAATTTCACGCGATTCTACATACTTGGAAACGCTTTGTTGCAAAGGAATGAATGATTTTATGCCAAATCTGGCAACCATTATGTTTTATTTTTCCAGTTTTTTATTAATATCTTCAAAAACAATTCGATTTTCGAAATTTAAGTCACCTTATCAGCTTCCTCGGAGTTTTCCGCATTCGGGTACATGTTTCTCGAAATTCATATCCCCGCGGTTTAGGAGAAGATAGGTCAACAAGCTCTGACAGCGGCGAAAGCGTCGACAACGGCCTTTACTTTTTTTTAGAATAGAGAGAAATATTTTATTAATTCTTAATATTTCACTTATTATTTAAACTGCCCATCAGTATATTCCGTTTTCGAAACCAATGTAAAAGTACAGTCAGAAACGACCCATGTTACCATTTGGGAACACAGTGAAAATTGTAAACAATATTTCCCCCAATATTTAAAATGACTTACATCTTTTAACTAACACATTTGAAGACAAAATATGAAATAAATAAAAATATATCTGGTTCTAGTTTTGTCTCAAGAGCAGTTGTGGTAGAAGGCACGTTTATTTCAACTGAACATTGAGTAGAGTAATGATTGGCATTATTGATTAGGTAAGATTGGAAGTAAACAAATACGACACTTGTCTTAAGCAGTGCCTCAACGAGTGATTACGTCACTGAGGGCAAACCTTAATTTTGGCACCCCCTTTTTTTCATTTCGGAGTCATCGGCAACACAGCGCCCGGAGTACATGCCCCGTTTGCACCTTCTTTCCTTTAAGTGAAGCCCAAGTTCTGAGTAATGATTTCATTCTACAGTAGAGGCGGACCAAGAAATGTTGAGTGATTGGAGATTTACTTCTAAGACAGTCTTTTTTTTTTAAATCCCGAATCCCAAATTTAACCAGAGAAATTTGCTCTGTAATACAATTTCTACATTTTTTCTGTTAAATAAAATTGTCAAGACATTTTTTCATCGGGTGATTTAACTCAGTCGGTGAGAATTTAGAACGGAGATATCAATTTCGTTCTTGATAACCCCAACAGATGGCAGCAGCACAGTTTTAAAGAAAAGAAATTTTTCATTTACTAAACCCGATGTGAAGTTTCTTAAATTTTCTGATTAGAAAATTAAGTGAAGTGGAATAACTATTTTGAATTACATTGGGAACAGTATCGCAGAACATAGCTAGAAAAATATTAATTTTTAAGGCTGGCAATGGGAATTTTGCCCTTCTAAGCAAAGTTGACTTTCTCCTCCCTCCTTCCAAACCAAAGAGAGTCTGAAATAAATAAAAACTTTGTGGAAAAACACACATAAAATGCATAGAGCTTATCCAATGCATAGTGCATTGGATAAAGAAGCATTATTCATTTTTCCGAGTGTTTAACTTGATGTTTGTTTTTAAAGCTGTTCAAAAGTCATGTGACTAGGATCGCTAATCAGGTAGAACACCCTCAAAAGCTAAATTTAGTATCCGTGCATCGTAACTTTCACCAAATCGGTATTTAATTTTAGTTTAGCTATGTTAAGTTTAGTTTAAGAGTAGAGTTTATTTTTAACTTAAGGCAAAACTGAAGCTTTCAGAAATGTTCTCTGTGTTTGAGAATGGGGTAAAAAAAACCATAAGGCATATATAACACTGCACGTGCACCAGTGGCGCACAGTGGCGGCCCGTGGTCAAAACTGTTAGTGCAGCCGAAAGTATATGAGCTGCCCCCCCCCCCCTTCTTCCCCACAGGAATGGTAAATCTTTGTTACTGAATTCGAAAACGGATTAAACCCTCACCGAGGAAAAATAAATTTCATAAAAAATGCAAGAGATCCTATTTTACTTCCATAAAATTTACATAAATTTCAACCAGCCGCTCTTATCCTCAAAATTTCATTCATCCGTGTCTGATTCGAAGTTTCCTTAGAATTTTCTTTTGTAACGATAACTTCAGAAGGAAAAAAAAAAAAAAAAAAAAAAAAAAAAAAAAACTTACTTATTTTTTATAAGTCAAATCAATCCTCCTTTCTTTTAAACTTGCGAATCGGTCAGTGATGTCCTCATAGAAAGGCGTTGTTTTAATTCAGATATCCATAATTTTAAAAGCTCTTTAAAATTTCCCATGTTTAAAGAATTTTCTCGCTCGCCATGTCCTCTAAATGCCAGTTCTTGATTACTTAAAAACAATACTGCTTTGATGGGTCATTGTCCATTCATAAGCGTCTATCCAGGCTTACCTTCTTGATAAATTCAGCAATATAAAGTCGAGAGTTTTCCGAACATATATTCTCCGTACCCCTCCCTCCCTCACTTCTCGAGCCAATCAGTCAGTCGAATTCACTGCAGCCGTCGTTTGAAAATCTTTCATCAGCTGTGCTTAGCTACTAACTCCCTATGCCGGAGAGACTGCTTACAAACTTCTTGCCATGGCAACGGTGCTGCCAATTTCTTGATCGGCTATGAGGGCTGTACCAAGACTCACAGTTGAATTGTGGGAAGATTAAAGGGCTTTTTTCTGAATGAGCGATCCGGCAGTTACTAAAACACGTTGTTTTTTGTTTTTGTTTTAGATTTTTTTTAAATTTATCATAGAAATTCCATAATTCTAATCTGAATTTAAGAAAGTTAGTAGAATAAATTATTTTAAAGTATTTGTTGATCATTTTAAGTGCAGCCCGGCTGTACTTGCTGTATCCCACGAGCCGCCACTGGTGGCGCACACAGGATTTTAGTTTAAGGGGGGGGGGGTTTACAAATACTGCTGAACTCGGTTAGAGAGACCTAGATTACAGCTATAACTCTCTTTTAACGTCAAAATATTCTGTACCACTTTTTTATAGAACTCAAGCACACGTTACACAATTATTAATATTTATATCATATATTCAGTGACGTTGTAACTGATCTGAATTGTAATTCCCACATTAACTGTAAGTATTTATTTTAAAATTAACGTCTTTTAATAAAAATATTTAAAAAATTATTTGAAGGCAATTTTTAAAAATGAAATGTTTTAATTAATTAGTGACAATTTTCACATACAGTTCTTCAGCTTCGGAGGGGGGGGTTAGCCCTCATAGCCCCCCACCGTAGGTGCGCCAATGACGTCTACAGTAACAGTACATTTTGGGGCCAGATAGCTTAATGTCTGAATCTTGATGATATTGATGTTTATCAAATAAATTATAGTTTAATGTATGGTGCTGCCATCTGTTAATTTTATTTTAAAGCAAATGACGAAATTAATATATAAATACCTTTATGTGTTACTTTACAAAGGTTCAATTATTTCAAATAACCGATTTCTCCGATATTTTACGATTTTTCTACTGAGGAAAAATAAAAATAAAATATTCATAAATTATCGTTTATTTCAGCCCAAACTCGTTAAATTCAGTTGACCTACTTTAAATTTAGCGTTCATGTTAAAGTAATGCCCTCCCATTTTTTTTGGGGGGGGGGGGAAGATGCCTTACAAGCTTAACCGTTTATCGGGCGAGTTTATGTACGTACAGAGAGTCGAAGTACTTGGGATTTTGCAGACCCATTTTTTTAGGATTCATTCTTATATTTTCCCTCTACTGTAAGATCCCACGTGAAAATTGGAGAAAAAGCATTAAACAAGCATAGAAATTTTGTAGGAGAATACATTAATTTTTCACAAAATCAAAGTCGGAAAATTACCTGCTGCTTGTACACGGAGTGAAACGCAAAATTATATAATTAAAAGCGATGATTCTTGTGCTCACTTTTCGAGTCATTATTTGAGCTTTCTTTAAAATTGCGAATGAAGGAAGCACATTCATAAGCCAAATATAATTTAGAATCTAGATGTATGGAAAAAATATACATCCAATATAACTGAACAAAAATCAGAAAATTCACTAATGATAATGGATTTCTGTGTTTAATTGACCGTAAGTGGTAAGCAGGGGCGTAGCCAGGGGGGGGCGGTATCGGGATTTTTGGATTAGTGATGAAATTCCGTCTATTTATGCACATATAAGTTCATATCCCCCCCCCCCCCCGGAAAATTTTCCTGGCTACGCGCCTGGTGGTAAGTATCTTTACCACGGCCTTGTAAAGGGTTAAAATCAAAGCATGATGCACAAAAAAAGAAGTGTACCGTATATATCCTGCACCAGCTTCCTGTCTTCCCATCCCAGCTCGAAATTGTTGTTCGGAATGACCTGCGAGTAAATGGCGTACATGATGGAGTAGTTCCTGGACGTGTGGAAGAGTCCGAGGGCGTGGCCCACCTCGTGCACCGCCACTTTCACCAGGTTGGTGCCCTGGTCGGACCCCACGGTCAGGTATTCGTCGTCGTCCACGTGTATCTCGGCGTTGGCGGCCATCTTGATGGCGTGGGACAGCTGCCCCCCGAATCCGTCGAAGTGGTTGGGACAGTTCAGGTGCTCTCCTGCAAGACACACAGACAAATGAAATGATCATTTTAATAAAGAAGATTGAAATTTGAAGCACTTTCGTACTTTAGCTATGCACCAAGGGCTATTACCCTTTGAGGCGCAACCCTTTCCCAATGCTGAAAAAAAGGGGCAGCCGTTGTCATCGCTCGACTCAACGACCAGCAAGAGGGCGGACGATCGAAACGTTCATCGTGTGCCACCGATCTAGAGACCCTTTTTGGACGACAGCTGGCTGTGCCGCACAGCCAGCTGGCAATACAGAAGTATTTTGAAAGTCGGAAATGAAAGTCCAAATGACTCACAAAGCATATTTCAGAAGCAAAAACACCTAAAACTAAAAGTCAATGAATATTTTTTTTCCCAGATTGAAAACATTTTTAGTCCTTTCTGGCCACATTTAACTTCGATTTCAGCAACTTTTTCTCCGGCAGAGTTGGCAACACTGCGCCCTAGCTACAATTTCTGAGAATTTATTCTTTTTAAACCCAGGCATGAAAGCATGAAACAGCTAAAAAGTCTGAACTTTCCTGCGGATCATACAGAACAAACAAATTATTATGTATTTAACACATTACTTGCTATATTTTTATATGTATTTATTATTAAAATAACTAATATTCCTTATATCACTGTATTCAGTAAAACTGAATTCATTAATTTAAATACTAAATCTCAAATGCATCAATGATGTTGAAAAAGACTGAAATCAGTCAAAATACTGAAAACTTTCATGCCTGTTAAACCTTTGAGGCACAACCCCCTTCCCAAAGCTGAAAAAAAGGCAGCCGACAGCTGGCTGTGCGGCACAGCCAGCTGTCGTCAAAAAAGGGTCTCTAGATCTGTGGCACGCGATGAACGTTTCGATCGTCCGCCCTCTTGCTGGTAGTGAAGTCGAGCGATGACAACGGCTGTCCTTTTTTCAGCATTGCGCAAACTGTCCAACTGTTCTCGCATTCTTCCATTTTTCAGCAGATGTCAGTGCTGTTAAACATAATCGTGACCATTTTTTTACGGGAAAGGACGTGCTAAAAAGTAAAGGATTCTAATGGAGCTAGGTCACCCGCAACTATTTTTATTGAAATCCAATCTATTCTTCGTGACTGTCAACAGTCAAAAACGTCCGAGTTTGGTGTTCCCAGAGGGGGGAACACTGCGCGTTAAAGGGTTAACTTCGATTTCAGCCACTTTTTATCCGGCAGAGTTGGCACCACTGTGCCCTAGCTACAATTTCTGAGAATTTATTCTTACTAAAATAGAATGTTTTTATTTAAGGTAAATGAAGATATTTAACTAACAATAGAATTACAATAGGTTTTTAAAATATTATTTAATGTATTATGAAAAGATTCACTTCTTTCATACATACACATCTATAACATCGCATGCCATTTCCCAAAATGAGCCCACATCACACCCGGCTGGCTTTTAAAAAAAAAACTCCAGAAATGTCATTCTCCCCTGTTAAAAAGGGCACCGATGTTTGAAGGGGGAGTGGGGGGGGATAAAAACTGCTTCAATCGGGAGAGATAGATGTTTTGGCTCCGAGTCTCCCGCCTCTCTCTCTCTCTCTCTAAGATAAGTGTAAATATTTTAGTCTCAAGTGTTTCCCAGTAAAAACTTTCGCCTGTATCCATCCTCACCAAGTATAAACTCCACTCTCTCCCTCCCTCTCAAGTGGTCCCGATCCCAGTTTTGGGTTACCCTGTCACGTACATATACGCGCGCGTGAGAGCGGGCCTTTTTGTCGCTGATCTCTCTCTTGCTGTGTTGCCAGTTCACGCCGGGAAAATATTATTATTATTTTTTTTTTTTTCAAAATAAACAAAAGTCGACGGCGTATAGCCATATAAACAGAAGGAGAAGAGAGGGAAGCGAAAACCACTCGAAAAATCTGCGTCAAAGATGGGCACTTGTAATTGATTTTGGAGGTGTTTATTTTATGTGAGGGGGGGGGGGAGATTTTTGAAGTGGACTTTTTGAATGGGTTGTGCCCTTTTTTTTTTAATGTTTCCCTCTTATGGTATTCCGTTATAGCGTAGTAGATATAATAGTGAAACCTTCCGTACTGTAAACATCTTTAAAACATGAAGAATCCCCATGAAGAATAAATCTTGAGTAGTACTTACTCATTGAAGACGGGACTGCAATGTCCCATGCCGTCCTATGGGAAAAAGTATTTTACTCTAACATTCACCGCTACTGATATTTTGTCTCAGTCTTTGTCTCGATCAAGGGCGGCTCCAGTGAGGGGGGCATAGGGGCCATGGCCCCCTCCGAAATTTTGTTTTACAACTTTAGATTCGCATACTTCACGATTTCACACGTTCAATTTGCATTTTGAACAATTTATAGACTTAAGTAAAAAGTTCGATGGCCCCCTCCGAGAATTCAGTCTGGAGCCGCCCTTGGTCTCGATATTGAAACTATGCATAGTTTTCTCCAGACGTAACGCGAATACGCGTTAGAACCCCTTAAATAGTCCTCCGCCGAAAGCATTTCCCTGTATTTTAGATAGACATAATGTGCTTTTCCTTGAAAAAAAATGAAACTGTTACTAATATACTTTTTTTTTTATATTTGGATATTTTATCCCTACCACTATTTGAAATATTATCAATTAAATTTGAAAACCCTGTTTTACAAACATTCATTATATGTTTAAAATGCAATCAGATAAAAAAAGAAGAAAATTCATGCTTTGACTTATGTTAGCAAGCAGATGGTGGGCGAAAAAAAAAAGAA
The DNA here is from genome assembly GCA_038373885.1 of Cheiracanthium punctorium. Taxonomy (NCBI): domain Eukaryota; kingdom Metazoa; phylum Arthropoda; class Arachnida; order Araneae; family Cheiracanthiidae; genus Cheiracanthium; species Cheiracanthium punctorium. Next base: position 217,785 of record JAWZYV010000015.1, read on the forward strand.
AAAAACACAATAGAGAGCTGATTTTTGAAACTTACATGGTCACAGGCATTTCTTCCCTTTGGCTGATAGCCCTTCAATACTTTTTTAATGGTTTTTTTTTTTGTAAACTTTCATGCTTTTTTCCCTCACAAATAAATTCATCAATATCAAAACCTATCTCTAAAGTTGTTAAACATAGTTTTATAAGTATAGTAAAAAAGTTTTGTGACAAAAAGTTGATAAATGAAAGAGAAAGGTATTTAAATTTTTTTTAATATAAATTACAGTTATAAAATTTTCCGTTATATCAATGTTTGTTTTTCATGGGAACATTTTTGTTTATTAATAATCTTTAATGATATGCACATAAAATAAGTAAAAATTTATAAATTAACAAAAAAATTCGTCAAATGGTGCCAAGTCCACTTAAAAACATAAAAAATGTGTGTACTTTGAGTCTATCAAATATTCAAAGTACCTACGTTATTTTATGTTTTTAATGATTTATTAAAAATCATTTTGATGTTCATTTTGAGATTAAATGGAGACAAAAATAAAGAAAAAACAAATAAACAAACAATAAATAAATAAAAGCTTTAAGCTGACTATCAGCGAGCATTCGAAAACTCACGGTGGGAAGCAAAACTGAACAAAACAGAGGAATCTTTATCGTTGTTTCTTTTCAACGATGGCATCGAACAGGTAAAACTCTCAATGATATATTGAGCAAAAAATAACTAAGATTATTCATCTCCTTTTCTAGAACTGAGTTCAGGTAATTTTATCAGTATAAAAATAAGTAAGTAAATATCGGCGAAACAAATTATGATTAAGAGGCAATAAGCTTTAAATACAACTTTCAAACTTTAAATTTGAAAAAAAAAATGTGTATGGTACCCGTGTGTTTATGTTAAATACATCTTTCTTTTTTTTTTTCGATTCGATTTTTTGATTTGATTTGTACTTATTCATCGTTTACTTAAGCTGATAATAATCACTTTGTTTGGAGGGGTTTTTTCACAACCAGATGACTATTTTTTAAAAAGTGATTGGTGTTTTAACCGTTTTATTAAATGCCCAAGTATTAAACACCTGCCGTATGATATCACTACTTTTGCAGCTGGCCGTACTTGAGGAGATTTGCTACTCAATAGTAGAATGTGTTTACTCTACTGTTATACGAAAATGATTTTTAAAAAGGGGGAGAAGGGTTGAGAAAAGAGTTAAGGGGAAAAAATAGAGGGATTAACTGAATTGAGGGTTACGGATTTAAGTAGTTATCAGAGAGTATCTGTATTTTCTATGCTCAGACAATCAAAGGGTTCAAAAAGAGGATTAGAATATTAAATATACAAACAGGTGTGCTAAAGTACTTGTAAACGACAACGAGAAAAAGGAGTGTGACTCCATAGAAATTTCGATTTTTGATTTATTTATGTACCGGGTGATCCAAAAATCGTGCAGCTTTCGCGAACATAGAAGCTCATGGAGTTTTGAAGCTTCGAAAATGTGGTCGATGTGCAGAATTTCAATCAGTGACAGCTATGGTTTGAATGAAAAACACTAATTTAATACCCCTAGTAATTACATAATTACAGCACCAGATGGCTCCACAAACATATGTGTTTGAACGCTGAATAGGGGAAGACGGGATCCCAATTTTATGTTACCGTCTTCAGGTGGTGGAAAAGGACTTCGTGTTGTTGCTGCAGTAGTTTTGTTCAGACGAAGCACACTAGGACTGTCCGACAAAGCGAGGAATCCACTAGACCATAGGTTCCCAACGTGGGCGATAACACCCCCTTGTGGGCGTTTGAGGCTTTCAGGGGGGCGGTAAAAGACCCAGAGAAAATTAGGAGGCGTTGATATGGCACAGAGGTGTGTAGGAAGATTAACCAAATATAGTCTAAAATGACTTAAAAATCACTTTGATAATTCATTTCTATCACGTGTGCGAAAATTCACATATTTCGATATGAGACTTCGCTGTTGAGAGAAGAGATACCTCTCTAATATTTTATACCAATCTAAAACTTTTACTCCTCTTTTTTAAATGAAGAAGAAATTCAGTAGAATTTCAATTTCCAACAATATTCTATCTACTAGTAATTTTTTTTTATTTAATTCTTGTTTTCACCATGCATTATGTACGCTCTTATTTCTCTGGAGTGGGAAGGGGGGGGCGGTATTGAAATATTCACTAAAAAAGGGGGCACCAGTTCAAAAAAGGTTGGGAACCTATGCACTAGACGGAGAACTTTTTAAGAGGTTCTAACGTGTATTCGCGTTGCATCTGGGGGTATCGGCCAAAACACCAGATTGTTAGATCGAAATCCGCGCGTTGGGCCAGAAATCTGACCTAGGCCAACGCCCCCTAGAGAGGAAAGCCGCGGCGCTTACTTGTGACGTCACACCGAGTAGGTAAAGCAAAGCGTTTCCATTGGGTTTCTCCTCTCTCCCGCGGCGCCGGAGAGAGGAGAAACCCAATGGAAACGCTTTGCTCTGCCTACTCGGTGTGACGTCACAAGTAAGCGCCGCGGCTTTCCTCTCTAGGAGGCGTTGCCTAGGCCATCTACCAGTGTTAGGTGTCTTATCCACTTGGACATTGATCGGCAGTTGACACCACGAGAAGCATGCGCAAGCAACACACTGTGACACACTGTGGCAAATAAAATGTTTGAGTTCGGGCTAGGAAGCTAGAGGGCTCCATGGGCACCTGTGATTTAGGGCTGCCCCAAAGTTAAGAGGATTCCGAAGAGGTTATACAAGTGGCCACGTGTGTAGAATAGGCAGGTTTAACACGCAATCAGCTTCCGCCACGTGGGTCGCAGCAGTATTAATCCATTGTTGGCATATCGTATTTCTATGACACCCAATGCCTTTTACCTTTTAATTGCTGCATACTGAGAAAAATTTAATGAGAAAAATCTAGGATCATGCAACAATTCCGTAAGCTACATAAGGTCTTAACAGTTTATTTCGGTGACAATATTCTATGAATTCAACATTTCGCTGAAGGTTATATTAGATTTTTATTCAGTTATTTGCTTGGTAGGGGTGATGTACCAGTTACCTCTCCCAAATGCAATGAGGACATCTACATCATCCACTGGAGATCGTATATCTTCTTGGAACATCAATGGTATGACTTCGCCCCACATCCGAAACGCCAGCGCCAAGGCAGCTCTCTGAGTGTTTACAGTCAGTTGATTACTGTAAGCAGATCCAACCAGCCTCCAAGTGACTATTTCCTAGAGGAAAAAAAGTGTAAGTAACGGGAGTAATGACCTATTTAAGATTTAATTTAAAACATACACTCATTTGCAATTCTTTGTTCGCCTCCCAATTTTATTTTTACTACTTCGCTTTTCGACCGACTTCAAAAAAGGAAGAGGTACTATGTTCATCGGCACATGATATATATTAGTATGTATGTATCCGGGCACATAAAATTAATAATGGTTTTGAATACGATTGGCAACAGTTTGACAACTCATTTCACGATAAAATAGTTTGGCGGGAATAATACATAAGTACCAAGTCGCCATTGGTGGTAAGCTATTCTAGCTGTTCCGCAGTTTTTATCAAAGGAAACAAGAACTAATTTCTAACTATACATATATGCAAATCGCCAAATTATGAAAAATCTTCATGCGTGGGAAATACTCAAGGTGCTCCGTGGGTTTTATATAATTAAAAAGAGTGTGAAGTTTAAAAATTTGTGTGCCAAGGAAGATGCAAGAACCAAGCAATGTGTAGCTCGGTAACATTTTATCTGATCCAATCTTTGGGTTTTTTTCTGTTAAAATTATGCCTGTTTTACTAATAAGCCTCATAACGAGCCGAATTCCTCATACGAAAAGCGAGCGTAGCGAGTCCAGGGGCCTGGCTCCTAGTTTATAAAAAAATAAATCCCTTATGTCTAAGTGGAATAGTTTCCGAGATATTGCAATTTCCCGAGAGGGTCAACTCCCTGCCGGCTCCACTGCTGTGGGAACGTGTACGCTAACGTTACGCTGGTGCACGTAAAATTCGTCGTGGCTCTAGTGTCCTCCAAGCTCTTAAACGATACCTCTGGGGCTGCCAATTTCAGGTGGTGGTTGGTCCCTCATCTGTAATCGGTTCAAAATTAGGAACCAACAAGTAGAAGTCCAACCCCCTATGGGGCTATGGCAACCCCTCTTTCCATGGATGATGTAATCCTAATCCATCTGCAGGACAGCAACAACAAACGAAACATTATCATATTTCCTTCACTGAAGTAAGATTTTTTTTTAAAGTGCAACTTACATTTGTAAAAGATTGCCCTTCCACACCAGAAGCTACGGACCTTTTCCTCCGCCTTTGTACTTCTTCGTGCTGGTCGTGCAACTTCTTGTCCAGTTCTCCACTTTCCATGTCCTTCAGGTACTTTTCCAACCACCTTTTCCTGCGAGTGATGGAATTTCCCGGGGGTAGTGGATCCTCGGAAGACGGCTTCCTCTCGCCGAGGACAAACTGGTGAACCGGCACGGCCTTCTGCTGGGAGTCTGACGTTGCATCCTCTGCATCCGCGTGGTTCGTGCCTTTGTCGTGATCACTCGGCGACAGCGAGAAGAGGCCGCTGTCCTTTTTGTCGACATCGTGCATGATGAATCCAGCGTCTTTGATTTCGTTGTCGCCGAAGTCTTCTTCGAAATCGTTGATCGTCAGTGGTTCGTCATCATCGTTTCGGTTTCCAGCAGTCTGAAGAGGATTGCCGTTCATCATCGCCATTTCCTGTTCGACGAGGAATGCGTATTGCTGTGTTCTGTCCGGGAGCTGCTGTCTATGGAAACGTCTCTCCTGTGCCTTGCAAGAGGTTGGTAACTGTAGCCTCTCCTCCAATCTATAAGGATGATAATAATAAATTTAATCATTTTCTTGCATGTACTAATGTTCTTTGACTTACCTTCAAAGTCCGTGAATATTTTAATAGTTGTTCGATCACGGGAAATGTTTTTGAGAAGATTTCCTGTTATTGATAAGATCCTACGTAGTTCTTGTGTTTAAACAAGTAATATTCTATAGTTGAAATATATTTATAGTATAATAAAAAGTCGCTAAATTACACTAATTCAATTTACAGTAAAATATGTGTATGTACAAGTGAATAAAAAACAAAAATAATATGAATACACTACAAAAAAAGTCTGTCAAATTTACAGAAAAGAACTGTCAGCCAGGACGTCAGTTTATTTCCGTTTATTTTTTACAGAAGTCTTCCGTAAATGTTACAGATTCTCGGTTTATTTTACAGAAATTTTCCGTATATTAAAAAAAATACGGAAGATTTATGTAAAATATACGGTTTAAACTGGCGTCCTGGCTGACAGTTTATTTCTGTAAGTTTAACAGACTTTGTTTTTGCAGTGTACAAATTGTTCTAATAAGATTCGTAGGCTAATAATACTGCACCTTAAGTGCTCCTGAAAGTAATAAATGGTGTCAGAAAACATATTTACATACTCTACTTAATAACTTATGTTTTAATCATCACGATAACTTCCAAGTGGTGGCAATTTTTAAGGACTACTGTAATGGTACTATATCACGTATATCACATACTACGTATATCACATAAAATAGACATTCCAATAAATCAAAAGAAAGCGCACATCAGATTATGGCTATCTTTTCTTCCTGAAGAAGATTTTACTCGGCACAAATAGTATTTTATTTATTTATTTTTATGGAAATTGTTCAAAAACAATTTCACAATCATATTTAAAATCAACTACACTTCAGGAGAACATCACATCGGAAGTGCATCAAGGGATCTCATACTTTTTTTTTTAAAGAAGAAAAAAAAAAGATTTACTCATGCTTTTGAAAATAATGAAGAATTAACACGCACTAACACAGATTCTTTTACTGTACTGTTCCAAGCAACACTTGCGAAATAATCCTCAAAACTGCAATGTACACAGAAAAAACAAAACAACTCACGCCTCTTTTTGGGATTGACCATGGGCTTAAAGGGCATGGCCCTGTTCTCGTTATCCGGATTCCCGCATCTGGACTCACTCATCATCCGGAGGGTCGCCTGATCCAGTTTTCCGGTGACCGGCATGTTGTAAGTGTTCTGGTAGCGTCGGATGGCCTGTCGAATTTCTTCCGCGGAACACCTCCGGTTGACATGGCGCCCTTCTTTGTGGCGGGAGCCAGATCCACGCCTCCTGGATGAACCGCACCGTAGATAGCCATAACGTTTAAGGATTTCCTGAAAAGAAAAAAAAAAATGATACATGTGACATTCTGCACGATATTAAATTGTCCATTAACTTACAAGCTCAATGCTAAGAAATGATCAAAATTCAGACCCAGCATCATTGGTCCATTTGTTTGTGTTCTTGTCGTTGTCCATGGTTAGACGATCGCACTATCCCTGGAAAGGGGTGCCGTTGCCCCCCTCCCGAGGGGGGCTGGATTTCTGCTTGTTGTTGTTGTTGTAGCTTATGCTCCCTGGCAACCACATGCGGTGCCAGATGCCCCCCTAATAAGGCGGCGATGGGCAGAGTGGGGGCGTCTTTCATTTTTAGTGGGCCCTAGTTGGAGGAAGGCCGACTTTAGCCCTGGGTCCCCTAAGTTTGACCCAATTTCAGAGGAGGAACCAACCCCCTGAAATTGGCACCCCCAGAGGTATCGTTTAACAACTTGAAGGACATTGGGAGCCACGACGGATTTTACGTGCACTAGCTCCCATAGCGTACATGGTCCTACAGCAGTCGAGCAGAGAGAGGTTTTCACCTTCCCAAGTACTGGCCAAACCGGATGCTGCTTCACTTGCCGTGTTCTTTCGGAAACGAAGTTTAGTGACTAGACCACTGCCGGACATTAGTTTGGATTGTTACGGAAAAACTACCCACGTGGCTATCTGCCTAGGATGGAGGGTGCCTTAGGCCATAAGACTTTCTAAGGGTCTTCTAAGAAGTATTCGCGTTACAACTGGAGAAAACAGACCAAAATTCCAGACAGTTAGATCGACAGCTGTGCGATTGGTCAGGCCAGTCCTTGTACGTCTATTAAATCATAAATATTTTCGGTGAACTTCAAGGTTTAGCAATTCATAGCGAAATATTTGATACATCGTCAAGCTGAGTTCAGTTTTAAAAACTTGCATGCGGCACTTAATTTGGCGATATTCCACCAAAAGCCGCCAAGCTTGCAATAGCTTGCGAGATTTTGGACGTAGCCGAAATAGTTATTGACCACAGACTTTTAATGAACTAAAGGTATCCACAGACCTTAAGGTATTAAAAACCTTTGGGTGACTCATTCAATAAATTATACCAAGTCGTTTTCAATCGAAATAGAGAAATGTAGAATTACATGTTACAAGAGTTCTAAACATAAAAACTCGGCATTTTACGGTTAAAAGTTTTATAGAGCTATGCCAAATACGTAATCATTTTTGGTGCCAGATTCGGCGAAATTTTGAAAGCCAAGACCGATGACAGTAGCAAGATTTTGGGCATGCTCGGAACAATGACAGATCGTAAACATAATATATGGAAGATGTCCGTAAAGACCTTAATGTATTCAAATTCTTTTGTGTGTCTCTGTAAATGAACTATGCAGTAGAATGTAATGAAAAAGGGAAGTGCACAGCTAGGTGTTACAACAATCGTAAATACAAAATTTCAAAATTCGACGACCAATAGTTTTTGAGGTATATGAGTTACGTACATACATACATACGTACGTACAAACGTCAATAAAAATTTAAGTCAAAATGGACTTGCGTTTGGTTAGTCAAGATGAATGCATTACCCATGCATTTATACGAACATACATGTATGCGTATGTTGAGACAGCTTTCAAAAATTTTTCGAAATAAATTTAAGAGAGTCAAAATCAATTTTTTCATCAAAATCTGTATATCAATTTTTTTTCCCCATCACTATACTTAATTTTACTTCGTGCAAGGAAGTAATACAAACGTACCTCTTTTATTCCATTTTACGGGGCTTTTCAAACTCAAATTGCAATAGAACTGTGCTAATTTTCACGATGCTATTTCATTAATATCAACGTGGGTAGCTATCGATGAAATATTATTTAGTTACCACTCATCAGCTCAGAGTTAATATTCCATAAACAGACTGAATATTTTTATAACAATTATGGCTGCGGGCTAGGTACCTAATATTTCTAACCGAAACTGCTTTGTTTATACAAATAGTAAAGAAACAATTTTCTCTGCGATATCTTGCAACTGCACAGTGCCATAAAAGCATAAACGTAAATAGAATTCGAGGAAGCCGGAGTCTGCAATCAAGTCTTTACAAAGGATTATGAGGAATATACATTTTTACCATACCCTCATGCAATGGGTGAGAGTTGTGTGTAACGCTTTTATAACCCTTTAACATATTTTACTGCCTTTTATAGCGCAGCATAGAACACTACATTCGATATTACGAGTGTCGTCAAGTGTGGGCATAAATGGTTTCTTTAGCGGTACCCTAGTAGCACAACTAGTTCAAAAAACGCTCAAATTACGTTGGAAACACGTTTTTTGACGTTAAAAAACTTGTTTTAAACGTCTTTCGGACTAATTGTGCTACTAGGGTACACACCTTCTTCTAGTACATGAGTGCAAATTCCATAAACAGAAATCGAAAAAAATACATAGCTTTCCTAAGATAATAAGCCATTGTACTATTGTGTAAGAATAAATAGATATACCAGAGGTATGCGCATGCGCAAACAGTGTCAATTCTTTTTTTTTTTTTTTCCCCACGAACAATTCTTGTTTATTGCTCAAACAAGAATTGTCAAATTGAGGACAGCTGTTTCGATTCCAGTTAACCCTCTATGCCCATGGTAGCATAATAGCTGACATTCCTTAAACGCTATTTTTTTACGGAATCGTTTCGAAACTTTTCGAAATTTTTTCACTTTTACAATACTTTTACAGTAGTTTTCTCATTCGAAAAAAAAAAAAACCACCGACGAAAACGTCGGTGGAGGAGAGGGGCTAATATGTTCTTATTTTACTTATTTTTACAAAAATTAGCATGATAAAAAATAGCATAGTCTAGACAAAAACAATATTAATCTTAAATTGTTTTTTAGTACAATGTCAAATTCGCGCGAATGTTCTTTAAAATAATACTTAAAAATTGAAACAGGTAGAACAAAATGATTGTTTCACCAAGTTTCAAAAATTGGTTACGGAACAAAATATCCTAAAATTACAGTCTTACAGAGGGAGTGCAGGTGACTGATTCCAGTTTTTGGTGCCTCGTATTTTTGTGAGTCTTTGTATTTAATAATTAAGTTTATCAAAAAAATCGGACATCGGTCGTCTCCATCCGATTGCTGACCAGCATTTAATTGAATTAGCGAAAACTGCGCTAACGAATCATTAACCAATCTTTCGAAAAATAATGGATAAAGAGAACTTTCTTTAAAATATCTACAATCAACATTTAAAATATCTACAGTCAGCATTTATCACGCAATGCCTATAATGGCATATATGTTACCATCCTTTAAACGCTATTCTTTTAGAAGCGTTTTGAAATGTAATTTTGAAGTCTCATAAAACCATTAATTGCACCTTTAACTAATAATAATTGTAGTTTGGGTCCACAGATGCCACCATTAATGGAAAAAACTATTTTAGAAGCAACATGGATGAAGTCAGCAAAGAAAACATTTTTCCAAAGATAAATTTTTTCACTATTTTAATAATATTTAATAATGGCTCAATGGTAACGAATCATTAACCAATCTTTCGAAAAATAATGGATAAAGAGAACTTTCTTTAAAATATCTACAATCAACATTTAAAATATCTACAGTCAGCATTTAACACGCAATGCCTATAATGGCATATATGTTACCATCCTTTAAACGCTATTCGTCGTTGAGCCATTATTTTCTGGATCGAGCCTTACTCCGTAAGTCGTATGCTCCACATTTACCCTTGCGTTTCGCTCATTCAGACTCGCTCAAAAAGTTTTTAAGGCAAGGCGAGGTCAAGAAGCAGATCAACACCAATACCTATGACAGAAAACATTGTATATATGTTACCGTTAGAACACTTCATCTTTCACCCAGTGGGGTGAACTTTTACGCCGTATTTTGAACCTTCTGGTTGCAAATGTTGATTGAGACAGGAGATGCGGGTGGCCCCCCTTCCGCGAGTGAGTTGCAAGTTACGTGGAAACGACGTCAGCAAGGGTGTAAGGGAAGTTGATATATATTGCATGAATGAAAAGTTGGTAATGTTCCGACTGTATCCGGGAGATTCTCTTCGTTACATACTAGTGATGGGCAATCTAGTTCATTTTAGTGAACTAGTTCTGAACGAACTAGTTCACGCCATGAACTAGTTCTTCGAAATAGTTCATATGAACTATGGAGATTTAATAATGAACTATACGAACTACGTAGTTCGTAATGAATTATCTAGTTCAAAATGAACTATGTAGTTCAAATGAACTATCTAGTTCAAAATGAACTAAGTAATTCAAATGAACTATGTAGTTCAAAATGAACTATGTAGTTCAAAATGAACTAAGTAGTTCATTAAACTAAATAGTTCATTATGAACTATGCAATTTGGGATGAACTATATAGTTCATATTGAACCATGCAGTTTGTCATGAACTATATAGTTCTTGGTGAACTATCTAGTTCATTACCGGAAATAGTACAGAACTATTTCCGGTGGTCTCCGTACTGGAAATAGTTTAGATCAATTTCAGGTACGGAAACCACGCGCGGAGCACGGCTGATGCATGGGTTCTCTGATTTGTCGGGATCGGGAGAGCTTTTTTTTTTTTTGTATCGGAGTGTTTTTTGACGTAGCAGTGGCGTACCCAGAAATTCATTTTGAGGGTGCGTATCGTCATTACCATAAGGAGCACTGTAGTACTAGGTAAAATCTAAAGAATATGCATGGGGAAGTCGGAGGTTATCGGTAGGCTATCGGTATTGTGGAAGATTTTATAACAAACTGAAATCTTTCAAATGAATTAAGTTCTGAGGTGTTTGATAACTTAAGATGACTCCCCCCCCCTCCACACACACACACACACACACACACACACACACAAAAGGAAAAAAAAGACGGTTCAAATAATGTCCACTTAAGATGTAAAATATTGCAGTTTCAAAAATTTATTACTGTTACTTGAAACTGTTATTTAATGCACAGGCGTCGAGTTATATGAGTCCATGGGGCTTGAGCCTCCTTAATAAATTGTGAGTTGGGGCTGAGCACACCACAGTGGCGTACCCAGAGGGGGTGCAAAGGGACATATGCACCCCCCAAGATTTATTCTCAAATTAGAAATGACGAATGATGAGAGATATTTGAAATGGTGAGAGAAAAGATGAATTCTTTCATGCTCCTCCCCTTCCCCCGCCCCATCAGGAAAGAAAATGCATGATTCAGCTAAAGGAATGTCTGAAAAAAGAATAGAAAGTCTGTAATCACTCTAAAAATGTGCTTTTGTGTTTATGGGGTTATGGGTTATGGGTCCCACGACCGGCCTTCCCGCTGCCCTCAAACAGTAGCCGTTTACTTTTACCAAGCTGTATGCACGCGGAAGCAGAAGCACCCCCAAAGAATATTTGCAGTGGAGTGGAATAATATTAAATTGAACTAAGTAGTTCAAGTTGAACTATCTTGTTCATGTTGAACTAAAATGAACTATCTAGTTCAAAATGAACTATCTAGTTCAAAACGAACTATCTAGTTCAAAATAAACTATCTAGTTCAAAATGAACTAAATAGTTCAAAATGAACTAAGTAGTTCAAAATGAAGTGGATAGTTTAATGAACTAGATAGTTCATTTGAACGAACTATAGTTCATTTAGTCGAACTATTTAGTTCTTTAGTTCATTGTAGTGAACTAGTTCAATGAACTAGTTCGTTCATGAACTACCCACCACTATTACATACGACCCTTATGCAGGGGTCGCGCTGGCTTTTTTTAAAGTTTTGCCAATCCATTCGCCAAATTAGATTTTGCCGGTCATCATTAAGAAATGAAATTGCCAATATTTTCGCCAAATCGTATTTTCTTTCGCCAAACTAATTTTACTATCGCAATTTGTGACGTTGGCGATCGACAGCGCGACCCCTGCTTATGGAGAAACTTAATTTTGTTGTTCAATTAATAAAAAGGTAGAAAATTTAAAGAGAAGCAGAGGAGAAATCGAGAAAAACTCGGACACCTAATTAGTATAAATAATGTGGTTTATTATTTTCTATTTTTTAATGAACAGTTATTGTACAGAGAATGAACATTTGTTTTCTGAGGTAACAGAAAATTGAGTCCAGATAACAGAAATTCAGTCACTGTAGATGAACTCACAAGGCACTCGGAAGTCGGAAGTACGGTGAAACGTTATCAAAGTGGCTGGATGTCCAATTTTCATAGTCCTCTATCAGTTTGCGGCGTGATAACTGGAACGTTTAGTAGAGAAGAAATGGTTCTTCCCTGAACACTTACGGACTGTTCGTGAAAAGACGTTTTCTGACTTATTTATGCCTGTGTCAATTGTTCCAAAATAGGCGATACCAGACATTGTAAAGGCTTTGCCATCGCTGTGGGTGCAGAAAATTGTGGAAACGTATTTGCCTTGAAATGGCACAGGATGATCCCACAAACGTTTAACAGATTAAGCTCTTGCAGTGGCGGCCCGTGGTCAAAACTGTTAGTGCAGCCGGAAGCATATGACCCCCCCCCCCTCCTCCTCCGGACAGGAATGGAAAATCTTTGTTATAGAATTCGAAAGCTGGCGGATTAAGCCCTCACCAAGGAAGAAAAAAGAAATTACATAAAAATGTAAGTGATCCCATTTTGCTTTTCCATAAAATGGACATAAATTTCAACCAGCCGCTCTTATCCTCGAAATTGCATTAATCCGTGTCTGATTCCAAGTTTCCTTAGAATTTTCTTTTGTAAGGATAACTTGAGAAGAAAAGAAAAAAAAAGAAAACGTACTTATTTTTATAAGTCAAATCAATCCTCCTTTCTTTTAAACTTGCGAATCGGTCAGTGATGCCCTCATAAAAAGGCGTTGTTTTAATTCAGATATCAATATTTTAAAAGCTCTTTAAAATTTCCTATGTTTAAAGAATTTTTTCGCTCGCCATGTCCTCTAAATGCCAGTTCTTGCTTACTTAAAAACAATACTGCTTTGATGGGTAATTGTCCATTCATAAGCGTCTATTCAGGCTTACCTTCTTGATAAATTCAGCAATATAAAGACCAGAGTTTGCCGAACATATATTCCCCTCACCTCTTGAGCCAATCAGTGAGTCGAATTCACAAGGGCTGTCCACCTTTCAAATTCTTGAATGAGCTGAGTCTTAGCTGCGTACCCCCATTATAGCCTATGCCGGAGGAAATGTTTACGTAACCGTTGTCATGGCAACGGTGCTGCCAATTTTCTTATCAGCGCTCTGGGCTGAACCAAAGATTTCCCCAATTGAATTGCGGGAAGAATAAAGTGCTTTTTTCTGAATGAGCGATCTGGCCACAATACGGTTTTTTTGTTTGGTTTTTTCTTTGAGATTTTTTTAATTTACCATAGGAATTCCATAATTCTAATCTGAATTTAGGAAAATTAGTAGAATAAATTATTTTAAAGTATGTGCTGATAATTTCAAGTGCAGCCCGGCTGTACTTGCTGTATCCCACGAGCCGCCACTGAGCTCTTGTTGCAGTCCCTGTTAGTAACAGGGACAGCAACAACAGTTTCTTGTTGTGGAGTGAGTCTGTAATAGGCTGTTACAGACTCACTTGTTCCTAAATTGGTGACTCCCGATTCACTTACTTTCGGCGACACCTCCTCCCTCGCCAAAGGCCTACAACCACAACGGTCCCAACAAGGCAATAAACAGCCGTATAAAAACCACACCACACAGGAATAAAATAAAATACAGCAGCAATAGAAAGAAAAGCACGCTATACTTCGAACAAGGTCTAATATAGACTGCATTCAATTGTTGAAAATGGATCACTTTATATTTTTGTCAAGCCGACCGAGTTGTATGGTAGGTAAAGCACCATACTCCGGTTTCGGGTTCAACTCCCGGGGTTCGATCCCCGGCTGGGCGTGGTTGTCATGTCCGTCCCTTCGTAGGGGGGCGACGTTGGTCCACCTACTAGGTGCCCTCATAATAAAGTGGTCAACACCTTCGGGCCGTTGTAAGGAACAATGCCTAGTCGGCAAAGTACCCGCCCATTTAAAAAAAAATATATATATTGTTTTCTACAATGCCGGAATCTCAGACATGCAGTTTGATTGTTTTTGCATTGCTTTCTTATCGATTGTTGAAAAACCAACAGTTATAAAATGATGGAATGAAAAATGGGAAAACAAATAATGTTTTTAAATATTATGAATGCGTTTTGACAAACACGACTTTTCATTCTTTTTTGATGGAACACTAAAAAAAAGTGGCATTTTGTATAAAAAATCTCATTAAAGTCGTCTAGTCGCTATAACATAATAATAAGTTCTCATAAAGGGAGAAATTTAACAAGCTGTTGATTCATACTTTCTTACTAAAGAAAAAAAAAAGAAGAAGAAAGAAAAGCACGGATTTATCATTAAGCTCTCTTGGCAAAAACCTAGTGCGCAGAATGTTTAAAAGGAAGGGGGCTTTTCTGGGTTTTCCCCTCCCCGTTCTTTAATTTCTCGAATTTATGAACAAATATTTGTTCCTTAAAATATATATCTAGCAAGCGTACCAATAATAATTTATACTAAGCAAAAACTATTTGTTGCCATAAATAGCCGAAACTACGAAGTTGGTAATACGAAATTTGGAATGTACGTGAGTTTGCAATCCGGTACCAATTTCCATCGGATCCAGATCGATCCTTATCAATCCAGACTAGATCCTGTCAAATTATCCCCTGGGAACTGCTAGCCTAGACTGCAAGTGCCCGCCATTGGGGGGGGGGGGGGGATCACTTTTTCCGGACGTCGTTTATTACGTACAACGCCTGTGGGATATAATACAGAAATATATATATAAAAAGCCACTTCTTTCTAGGATGATGTTATAATCTTTGGTGACTGGCAAGAAATTTATACGAGAGCACCACCAGAAATCCCACGTCCCCCCCGTTATTAAACCTTTACCACATCGAGTGCCTCTTCAGAAGTCTCCCCCTCCCCCCCACCCCCCTCACGGACTGTCAACATGGGCTCTCAGCGAGCCATACCAGGTTTTTATTCTCACCTCGGTCTTTTCCCTCTTGCAAACTTTGTGAGATTTGTGACAATTTACTCTCACCGAAAACTTCCATACATCTTTCTTAATACTTTTTTCTTGGTAATCGTTGAGGAATATACTACTTTTTGCGGGAGGTCGAGGGGTAAAACAGATTCTTTATTTTTTTTCTCGCATTCTCTCTGAAGTGACAGATTGGATTCAAGTCTTTTTTTGGGAAGTGAACGAGCACCGAACTGCAGTTAGTCGATATTGGGAGACGATGTATATTGCAAAACATCGTTTTTTTTTTTTTTTTACAGAAAAAGAAAAGAATAAAAGATCATGTGTGATGAATATTTCGAATGCCAGAGAAATTTGCAAAAATTGTAAATCTGCTGTGATATTTTTTCTATAGAGAGGTAGAATTAATAAAAAAAAAATATTTTGACTATTTGTAACTTGTAAATTCATGACTAAAAAAATTGGGCATTTACTAGATTGAAAAAAAAAAAAAAAGAAAAAACACCCTGAAACTAAATTCACATACTGTAATAATTTAGTCCCCCCCACCCTGAAAATCGGGGAGTCTGGGGAATATGACCCTCTTGCCCCTGCGATAACCAGTGCCTGTTGCTGCTTCGATCCTGTCGCAGACGAACAAAATTTATTCATACTAGTGCGTGTGCATAGGCGCACCCACGGAGGGGGCTATGGGGGCTAACTCCCCCCCTAAAGGTAGAGATTTAGAAGTGGAAAGCTTTAAAAATTGAAAATTATCACTTAATATTTTCGTTTTAAAAAATCGTCTTCAAGTTATTTCTATTTTTTTAACCTAAAAAAGACATTAATTTTTAAATAAGACTTACAGTTAGTGTATGAAACACAGTTATACTCGTTTACAACATCACTGAAAAGATCTGATAATTATTTATGACTCTATAACGAGTTACATTGAGTGTATATAGTCGAGTTAGATAGTGGACTTATTTTCAATGAGCAAGTCAAGTAATAACAAATATTTCGACGTTATAAGAGAGTTGTAACGATAATCCAGGTCACTATAACCGAGTTCAGCTGTATTTGTAGCCCAGTCCCCTCTAAATTGAAATCCTGGGTGCGCCACTGTGCGTGTGTATAATATAAATATATATTATATAAAATATACTCTTAAAATTCAAAATTTCTAGTAGCTTCCCTCAAAATTCTACAGGGATAGGGGGCGTAGCAATTTTCGTTTTCAAACAAAGGATGTGTCTTAGGATCTAAATTTAATAAAGAACAATTTACATATCTGTCCTCTTTTTCACGCCTTATGTTAATGGCTCCACAGCTCACAAGAATTTCTAGGGACAGCCATGAGACCCGGGCATTTTAATTACCAATAAATGCACCTTTTTCTGGACATGCGATGAGCTTATAAACTATGCAACCGGCAGTAATAAAAGTACGAACATCGCTCAGAGAGTAGCTTTTTCGTGACTTCTATTGCTCTGTAAATTTGTGTAAAAAAATGCCCTCCAATAAAAATATGTGTTAAAGCACCAGCGTCTATTTATTAATTTACATAGACAGCCACAGCCCGAGGGCCGGATCTGCTCCAGTGCCCCGCCGCGGATTATCAACAAACAGCGTCCTGACCAGGGAGTAATAGGGGGAAGGAGATAAAGCGAAACGTTGGAGAAACGTCAACTCCGCCGCGCACGAAAAGGAGGCGCAACGATCGACCTCCTCCCGTGTTTAGCATTACTCCCTATGAGCAAATGAGCCAATTATGCATTTTATAAAAAGGAAAACATATTTTAACGTAAAATATGAAACAAAAATAACTCTACTTGAGTACTTTTATTAATAAAACACAGTTTTGTATTTTTTCCGAACCTTTTTCTAGGCGAATTTAAGCAAGAATTTATTTATCGACAACCGAAACTTACCGACGGCGGCTTCCACCGAAGCAGACGACAGGGAGGGAAAATTTACCAGGGAGGGAAACCTACCGACGACCTCCTTTTTTATGGTGCCGCAGTGAACAAACATTTTTACGGCATGAAAATATGGGCCTTCCGTTCTCTCGGCGTTTCGCTTCGCCGCCACAAATAGGGATGAATTTAGTCAACAGGGAGTATTATGGAATGGGTTATGATCTCTTTGAATTCCATTTCTTACTCGCAAATGAGAACAATATATATTGATGCTCATACATGGTTTTTATATTCTCCCTCCCCCCCCCCCCCCGTTTTATATATAAATAAATCAACAATCGAAATTAGTGTTCCTAATTTTCATGCTGAATTTCAGTGAGGTAATTACGGCATGAAAATTTTGTCTAGGTATTTTATTTGTTCAGGCCCAGGCCTAGGGCCCCAACATTTGGGGGTTCAAAAAAACTAAAAACACAATTCAAATTTTCTTAAGTTTTTCTTTTTTTTTTTTTTTTTTTTTTCTTTTAGATGGTAGATTTTTATATAACCTTTCAAATTTTTTCAAACAATATTTTAAACAAATTGCTAATGTACTTGATGACTAGACGGCATTTATAACCAAAGGGTTTGAAAAAAGTTGTAAATTCTTAGTTATTTTATGTACAGCTTGAATTTGTTCATTAAATTCATAATGAAAAATAATAGATGATTGCCATTTTGGGAGAAAAAAAAATCCAAAACTAGGGCATTTACAGTAATTGACTTTTGCAAATTTCATGCTACCT
The DNA here is from genome assembly GCA_038373885.1 of Cheiracanthium punctorium. Classification (NCBI taxonomy): domain Eukaryota; kingdom Metazoa; phylum Arthropoda; class Arachnida; order Araneae; family Cheiracanthiidae; genus Cheiracanthium; species Cheiracanthium punctorium. Next base: position 235,683 of record JAWZYV010000015.1, read on the forward strand.
ACATCAGTGTTCGGGTGCCAAAGTCCAAGTTGTGCCTATAGTCAAGAATTTTTTTAATTGGGCCCTGGATTTGTTGTTAATTATAGTTGATCTGGAAGAAATTTTGCATTGGGGAGTATAAGGTAAGTTCTTTTAAAGTAGCACTTGAAAGAAATAATAAATGTATAGAATGGAGGTTTCTTTTAATTGTTTACGATTCCTTTGATGGTGAACAATTCTTTTGTAGTAAGTTTTATTTTTCAAACATATTCATATTTTAGAAGCCAAGATTTGGTAATTTTAGTTATTATTATTTTTTTATGTTCAAACTATAATAATTTAAGGCAGGGGCGTAGCCAGAAATTTTTCATGGGGGGGGGGTCCAAAAATGATCTTTTTGTAGCAGATTGGCACATCAGGATTGATTTGGCACAATTTGGAGCAGCTGGCACACCCTGAGAATTTCGTTTAACCCTTTGAGGCGCAACACTTTCCCAATGCTGAAAAAAGGGAAGCCGTTGCCATCGCTCGACTTAATCACCAGCAAGATGGCGGACGATCGTCACATCGCGTGCCACAGATCTAGGGACCCCTTTTTTGCCGACAGCTGGCTGTGCCCGGCACAGCCATCTACGAAAAAGAGGGTCTCTAGATCTGTCTAGAGAAGAATGAACGGCTGCCCTTTTTTCAGCATTGGGCAATCTATCCAGCTGTTCTCGCATTCTTCCATTTTTCGGCAGATGTCAGTGCTGTTAAAAATAATCGTGACCATTTTTTACGGGAAATGACGTGCTAAAAAGTAAAGGATTCTCGTGGAGCTATGTCACCCGCAACTATTTTTTATAGAAATCAAATCTATTCTTTGTGACTGGCAACAGTCAAAACGTCAGAGTTGGGTGTTCCCAGAGCGGGAACACTGCGCGTTAAAGGGTTAAGTGTGAAACATGTTATTTATTAAATAAGTTATTTATGAGAGAGACGTGTGCTTTAATGCAGATGCTTTTATCTTATGACTTCCACTGAATTAGTTTGGGTATGATGCAATAATATTCATTTTAAAATTTGGGAGGATTGAATTTATACTAATTTACTTAATATTTTTAGCTCTTTTTCAAGTATCCAATCTGTTTGCCTTATGTAACTCAGGTAGAAAATTGAGATTAAAGTTTGTTTTTATTTGTTGTGGTGATTCATATGGAAAAAACAAATTACTATAAAAATATGTTAGCTTTGATTTCTTTCCTTTTCCTTTCTTTCTTTCTTTTATTTATTTATTTATTTTTATTAGTAAAGAAAAAATTTAGGCAATACGAATTTTCAGGAAAAAAAAATAATAAAATATTATTTTGAATATTTTAATCCCAATTTTTTCTACAAACTTTCTGGGTCACTCTCTGAACTGCAGAACACGAGGTAGTCTAAATCAGAATTACTACTACTAACAGAGAATATTGTGTCTGTGCATTCCTTTGATAGGTCATGCTCAGATGTAGAAGCAGAATTTGAAAGTATAAAACAGAATCAAACTTAAATTTTATTCATGTAGATTACAATGTTAGAATTATGACTTATATTTTTTGTTTAAATAGTACAGAAATTGACTAATAAAAGAAAATATAGAAAGCTCAAATATGTTCCATGAAAAATTGTCTTTTTGACATTGAAAATTTTCCGGAAAAACATAGTCGAAAATTTTCTGGAAACGAACAGCGACAAAGGAACAAGAGGTGGAAAGGCGGGAAAACTGAAACCGGTTGGGGAAGGGGTAGGAGGAAGCAGACGACAGACAGGGAGGATTTTTATTGTAGCGCCATCTTTTTCTGCCGAAAATTGTTGACGGAAACCCCTGCCTGCTGCCATACAACGTTTATCTCCTTCCCCCTATTACTCCCTGGTCCTGACCAACGAACAAACAACTAGCAAACGAACAAACTACCAGTCATATATCAACATGTTGCAGTGGTACAATCTCATATGAATGGAAATTTCCGACGCGTCCGCGTGGCCTAACGGATAAGGCGTCTGACTTCGAATCAGAAGATTGCAGGTTCGAATCCTGTCGCGGACGAACAAAATTGAGGCGTCTTTTTTTTTTTTTTTTTTTTTTTTTAAATAAATGTGCAGATTAAAATAATCTTCATTTATTCTAATTGAAGGGGAATTTAATGATATTTTACATAACACACTTTGACCACTGATTTAAGACTTATGAATGTAGTTCAGGTACAGCTTTAGTATGGTCCCTTTGGCGCGATTTATTTTTGGCGACGTTTTTGGCGCGATAACGGCGCCAATATGGTAACCCCTCCGGCAGATGCTCCGGAGCGGAGGAGCTGGACATGGCAACCCTAGGTGCGTGACGTCATTCATCCGTGACGTCGCGGTTTCGCTCCAGCGAATAGGGAGCGTTTGTTCCTTTATTAAACTTTTGGAGACCCCTTTGCCAGTATTTCGCGCGGGAGCTTCGAGTTGTGGAACCGCCATTACGCTTTATGGTTTTATTTTAATGGCTTTATTTTAGATTAAATTTTATTATTTAATTATTACTGAAATTTAAAATGGATATTCAGGTTCATACTGACTGTTTATATGCAGTTTTGTATGAATAAACATTCTTTTGATAGTACGTTTCAGGTTAATATGTTCGTTCCCGATTGTTTATTTGTTAAGGGTAGAAGCAACAAATAATTACGTTATTAATATTTGATACAGTGAAGTAATTTTAGATATTTTGATTTTATTATTTCCATATTGTAATAACTTAGGGATTTTAATCAAGGTATGTGATAAGCATTGTTTGTTTTTATTTATTATTACCTTTGTTTATTTGTTAATGGTAGGAGCAACAAATAATTCCGTTATTAATATAATATTTGATATTTTGATTTTATTATTTCAATATTGAAACAATTTAGCGATTTTAATTAAGGTATGAGATAAGCATTGTTCGTTATGATTTGAATTAGTTCTTTACTTTGCTTACGTAGTCTTGTCAGAATGCTAAAATGTATTTTAATTTTTTTGTCTTTTTTATTTGTTATTTTTGTGAGGTATTGCCTTTAGAATATTATTTGTTTGCATTGTTTAATTTAATCTACTCAAAAGAGAAAGGGGGGGGGGGTTGAGGGGGGCACAGCCCCCCCTCACACAAAAAGAAAAGTTATTAAATTTTATTAAACCGAATCTATATGTACATGTAAGCTTGTTATCTGTTTAATTTTTTTTCATAAAAATATTTAAAAGCCATTAAAATAAATCATAGCAAAATTAACGGCGACGATCAACTATCTCGGAACCAGCGCCATCCGATCCGCCATATTGTTTACAATTGGCATCAGCAAGACAAACTTGGGTTGGCGACAAGATTTTGTCGCCAAATCAAAAAATCGCCAAAAAGGGACCATACTAAAGCTGTTCCGTAGTGCAAATTAATCTTAATGAGTATATACTTATAATTGTATAAAAAACTTAATTAAAAATTTTTCAAAGAAAAATTTTAGATTATTTCAACATCTGAAAGTGGTACATAATCTCGAAAGATAGACGTGTATCAAGCGTCCGCGTGGCCTAACGGATAAGGCGTCTGACTTCGAATCAGAAGATTGCAGGTTCGAATCCTGTCGCGGACGAACAAAATTGAGGCGCCTTTTTTTTTTTTTTTTTTTTTAAATAAATGTGCAGATTAAAATAATCTTCATTTATCTTAATTGAAGGGGAATTTAATGATATTTTACATAACACACTTTGACTACTGATTTAAGACTTATGAATGTAGTTCAAATTAATCTTAATGAGCATATACTTATGATTGTATAAAAAACTTAATCAAAAATTTTTCAAAGAAAAATTTTAGATTATTATTTCAACATCTGGAAGTGGTACACAATCTCGAAAGATAGACGTGTGTCAAGCGTCCGCGTGGCCTAACGGATAAGGCGTCTGACTTCGAATCAGAAGATTGCAGGTTCGAATCCTGTCGCGGACGAACGAAAATTGAGGTATCTTCCTTCTTTTTTTAATTAAACTTGCAGTTTAAAATAATCTTCATGTTTTTTAATTGAAAGGGGAATTTAATGATATTTTACATAACACACTTTGACCACTGATTTAAGACTTATGAATGTAATTCAAATTAATTTTAATGAGCATATACTTATGATTGTTTAAAAAACTTAATTAAAAATTTTTCAAAGAAAAATTTTAGATTATTATTTCAACATCTGGAAGTGGTCATTGGCGGTTTTACGGGGGGGGGGTGGTAATGGGGGTAATCAGTGGTGGGAAAAAACTACTTTTTTTTTGTAGCGCGCTACAACTACCGCTACTTTTCGAAAAATGTAGTTAACTACAACTACAACTACTTTTTGACAAATGTAGTTAGCTACACTACTTTTGAAATGTAGTCGCTACTTCGCTACTTTTTCGCTACTTTTAGGAGACAAATTTTGCTAACAGATTCAATTTGCATTACATTCATATTTAAGGATATTTATATCCTAATTAGAGAAAACTATCGATATCTAAAGCCTTGGTTTTCTACTCGCGTCCAGCGTGATTAATGACCTCAGCGGGTGTCTCTCGCGTCCAAAGAACGAAAGGTGGTTTCCTTGTAGCGTTGAGCGCCGCAGATTTGGTGGACGCACGGAAGACCCCGGGCACCTTTTCGCCTTTAATTAGAAAAAAACTATTGCTCTAATAAACAACTACCAGGCGAGTATTTGAGCAGGGGGAGGCGGGCCCCCTCCGAAAATGTAAAGCAATTATTAAAAAGGAGCTATTTTGAAACATTTCTTTTAACTTTAGAACAATAAAGTTTAAAATACCGAATCGTCCCCCTCCCCCCGAAATGGAAGCCTAGCCTATATATACGCTACTGGCAACTACTGCTAATTATTGAAGTATTGCTGAAACTAATTAAGTTTTAATACCTCTATGATAAAAATAAATTGGGAAAGTGAGCTCTGAAAGCATGAGAAAAATCATGAGAACTAAAAAAGTTTTTAAAAATATAATAAAATGGATGTCTGAACGGGAAAAAAAGGCCCGTTTTGAGACCCCTTTCATGTTGTACAAACATTCTAGTTTCTTGAGCACAAATCAAAATTAATGAGTATAAAGGCCTTTTTTCATGACTTACCAAATTAGTGATTTATGACGAATGACCCGTGTGAACCATGTAATATTGTATAATTGTTTTAATTGAAAACATCACATATGATATGCATATTATAAAATAATGAAAACAATTACTAATTAAATTCATGATATATCTATTTAAAACATTGCATTAAAAAAATCCTCTATATATGTTAAAGAAATTTTAAAAGTTATTATCATCAACACAACTTTTTCTTTGTGTTAGGTATAAAAGAATTTTATAGAATTATATTGTTATTTTAAGGCTAAGAGAGAGATAAGTCTAAGGATTTTACAAACTATTAATTATTAATAGAAATTCTCATATTTTCGTATTAAATTCTGAAAATTATTACACAAAAAACCTAATAATTTAAATATAATAGACACTTTAAAATTTTAACGAAAGAAAGCAGAATTTCAACATATTCATGGAAGACTGCCATGCCTCTAGTATAAAATAAAAACCACATAAATTTATTCAAAAACATGTTTATTAAATTTTAACAAGAGCTGGATCTCAAAATTGTTATCCGCCAAACATGATCGTCGAGGAGAAAATACGTCCGATGCAATCGAAAACAATCTTTGTACAGATGCACTGGACGGCACGCCAGTGTTAGTTTTTTTGAAGGCTTCTTTCATATACGTGTACGCCGAAAGCGAAGATACGGGTTTGATTGGCTCTGACAAGAACCTTGTAAGTTCTTCCTCGTAACTATTTCGAGTGCATGCGAAAGAGAAATTAAAAAAACCAGAAAAGTCATCATCCATGGGCCTCATCATCCAGTCATGATCCTCGATACTGATATCTGAAGTTGTCGGAAACATATTCTGGAGGTATTCCTCCATCCATTTTTTTGGCTTCGGTCTTCCTCTCCTCCTCAATCCAGAATAGTTTGAATCTGGGATGGAAACAAGCTGAGAGAACAGTTTCTCTGTCCCACAGCAAATGACTAAATCTCGTTTCCACCTGACAACTGAAGATTTTGCGCCCCCTCCTATTTTTTAAAAATGCAACTAGGTAGCTTTCATATACCATTTAGCGCCCCTTGGCCGATGCTGCGCCCGGGTACAGTTGACCTTCCTTGCTCCCCCGTAGCCAGGGACGGCCCGACACGGTAAGCAAGGCATCGGAGCGCCATATTCGAACTAAAAAACTAAGGAAAACTTAATCTGGAGCATAACACGGGGCTTCTTTACGTTTGCAGGGAGGCTCCACGTACCCTAGATCAGCTCTTGCACCTAGCTACGCCACACATTTAGCTATAAAAGCTTTCAGGGGTTAAAATGAGGCTTTCAACTTCAATAATATACGGACTGTCAAATATGCATGGTGCTCTGAAACTCATTGGCAAAAAGTTAAAGAGTGGTAAAGGTAAATAAGACGGTTATGAATCACGTAACAATGTAGGGTTTGATAAGTCGTCCTCGAGTACCTGTTAATAATTTATTTTTTCACAGAAAGTTCACTAAAATTCACTATTAACATGATTGATTACTACTGTACATTGACTAAAAGATTTATTATTAAACAATTATTAACAGGTAAATGAAACCATTTCCGACATCCACAGTGCTATATTATTCTGAACAGCCTTGGTAGAGATGGCGCCCGGTGCGGTCGCACCGTTCGCTCTACCTTAGGACCGGATCTGAAAACTGTCACTACAAACGAAGAACACTGTAACCGAGGTCAGCAATATTTTTAGCCCCTGAAATAATATCTTGGATGCATATGCTTATACCTTTTGTCCCTTTTCAACAAACTCAAAAAAGATAAGGTTATCAACTCGTCAAAAAAAAAAAAAAAAAAAAAAAAATGTGTACAATTTCTAGATATTTACTTTCTTTTTTTTCAGTTTCAGGTTCCACGAAAAATGTACTAATCAGTTTTTACACTTCTTTGAGACAAAAAACATTCCTAGTTGTAGAACATAATCACGTGATTAATTAATGTTTGAAAAGCTACAATACTGCAGAACTGTCATTACTCTTGTGGAAGTTGAACACACCACCAGGACACAAGGATAATAAAGAGTGCCCAAACTCAAAAAAGTGCACTATAACGTCGAAAAATGACCAAACCTTAATATAAATAAACTTAGTAAAACTAAGCATAAATAAAATTGTTGTTCAATGCATCGATCATAAGGAGGAGGCAAAGAGAAAATTAAAAATGTCGGTGATTCTTCCAGAAGCGGTCTCGATGCTTTCAAGAAAATTCCTGTGAGAAAACCGTAAGTTTTTCTCACGCTTCGTAGTTTTCCGTAGATGGTGAGTGAGAGGATGGGGGGGGGGGTCGCTAATTGCGAGGACTGACTATATATCATGTCAGATTTGAAAGGATATCGCCTAAAAGGAAGTTCACGGAATACTGGACACTGAATGATTGGCAATCATCCTGGCAAGTGGACACTACACTGTATTTATGGGTGCAATAAAAAAAAAGATCAAAGAAAATTAATGATGTTACAAAAGCATACAATTTACAGATATGTAAAATTCCTTTTCGAAAGCAAAAAATACTCATTTTTATGTTGATTTATGTTGCAAACACGCAATAGCAGTCAAAAATATGCAGACCCTGATCAGACATAGAAGGGGCCCCGGGCAAAAAAAAAAAGGTTGTTTTGGGCCCCTATACTATTACAGACATTTTAACTTATTTGTGATTGTTTTCTATTTTCCCAGCATAAAAATGAAACATTTCAAAATAATTCTAAAATTAAATTAAAAATTACTCATGTATTTATACTCATTTAGAACAAGACTATGCATTTAAAATTGATTTTAATATTTTTTTAATCCATTTGTATTATTAGCGTATGTGTGCGCTGAGTTCCACCTGCCAGAAAATTTTCTTTTCTTCATCATAATATTTAAAAAAATGCTAACTAATGGATATTTTGTGATAAGTACATATGGCCATAAATTTTCAATAACGCCTTTAATTTCTATTTTATTGATCTAGTCTTAGAAACCATTATCATTGTGTTAGAAAGAAGAACAGAAAATAAGTCTCGAAGCCTTTTTATTGTTACACAATTATGATATAGATAAAGGAAATTTAGCTTAATAAAAATTATTATTGCAGCATATATAAATTTAATATACAATAAATGGAGAGATTTGCGAGGCCTTTATTTTTCAGGGGCTCACGGGCCCACACGCCCGTGTGATAATGAGACTCTCGAGGCCCCATCAAAATAACCTCTGTTCAACTTTGGACCTCTCTTTCCTTCCTTTTTTGTCCTCTTTATGGCAGATTGGTGATTCTACAAATAATACTGAGAACGATAAAAAGAAAAAAGATGCACAATGTCAGGCTTCCGCTTCAGGCAAAGCAAACCCCCTACCCCCCCCCCCTCGTGTGCGTGTGTCCCCTGCATGAGGGGGGGGGCGGGGGAGAGATTGGGTGTCTTTCAAGCATCAGTTTCAGTTATGCTTGGAGTCAGAAGAGAGAGAAATTGCACCACGGGATCAATCGCCGGAAATGATGGCACGGCAAAAGTAGCTTCCAAAATTCGCTACAAACTACTGTTTTTTTGTAGCGCGCTACTCGCTACACTACTTTTTTAAAAAAGTAGCGCGCTACACTACAAACTACAAAAAAAAGTAGCGGCTACTGTAGTTTCGCTACAAGTAGCGCGCTACTCCCCAGCCCTGGGGGTAATTACCCCTCCCAGGATTTTGAAAACGAAAGTGAAAAATAATTCTGCATGTTGAATTCGCTGTTGTGAAATAAACAAATAACACTATCTACTGGCAAACATAGGAACTCTTCAAATATAACAATACTTTTGATCAATGGGGGCAAAGATGCAAGGTTATTATTTTCGGTATTTACATAATTCATTAATTATGTGATTAATTAAACATTTATTTCACATTTGATGATTAATTAAACATTCTATCTCTCTATATAAAGGAAGATGTCCTGACTGACTGACTGACGATCATCGCTCAGCCAAATCTGCTGGAGGTACAGATATGAAATTTTAGGAGCTTATAGCTTTTGTGCCTGGCATCATTTAAGAAGCGATTTTTAAAAATTCGAACACAGACGGGGATGGCGGCCCAAAACGTTCTTTTCACGTTTCCCTTCTTAACTCAGGATTAAAAGAGATAGCCGTACAATTCTTGCTTTAAAATGTAACAACACAGATACCTAAAAGTTGTTTTCAGGGTTTTTTTAGAATTCTAACCCAAACGGGCGCAAGGGGCCGAAACGTTATTTTACATTTCCTTTCATATCTCAGAGGAAAAAAGAGATGGCCGTAAAATTCTTGTTTTAAAATGCAACTAACAGCAACACCTAAAAATTACTCTCAGGGTTTTAAAAGTCGTATCCAAACGGGGGTAAGGGTCCAAAACGTTCTTTTCACATTTCTCTTGATATGTGAGAGCTTTAAAATTCTTGCTTAAAGGTATAGGGAATACAAATACATAAAATTCGTTTTCTGGGTTCTTTAGAATGCGCATGAAAAGGGGGGGGGGATAAGGTGGCAAAACGTTATTTTCGAATTTGCCATCATATCTCAAAGGGAAATAGAGATGGTCATAAACTTCTTCCTTTAGAATGTAGCGAACAAGGATGCCTAAAAATCAGTTTCAGGGTGTTTTAGAATTCGCACCCAAGCGGGTGTAAGGGGCCAAAACGCTCTTTGACATTTTTTTCACATTTCCCTTCATATGTCAGAGGAAGAAGAGATAGCCTAAAATTCCTGCTTAAAAATATAGTGAACACGAATCCCTTAAAATCATTTTCAGGTTTTTTTAGAGTTCGCATCATAACGGGGATAAGGGGGGTCAAAATGTTGTTTACAAATTTTCCATCATATCTCAAAGGGAAAAAGAGATAGCTACAAAATTCGTGCTTTAAAATGTAGTTAACACGAATTCATAGCAGTCATTTTCAGAGTTTTTTAGAGTTAGAGTTCAAACTGTTGTGAGGAGCTAAAACGTTATTTTCATTGTCTTCATATATCGAAGGAAAATGGAGATAGCCTTAAAAATCTTTCATTAAAATGTAACGAACACAAATTCATAAAAATCTTTTTCAACTTTTTAAAAAAATCGACCATTATAAAGGGTGAGTTGACAAAAAAAGTGTTTTTTTTTTTTTTTACGGAATATTTAGCTTTTGAGTGCTGTTGATTTCAGAACAAAGATTTTTGTCTACCGAAAGGGCGAATCAAGTTTCAAGGGTTGCCAGATCAAACAAGAAAAAAACCTCAAGGTTTGTCATTTTTGATGATGTATCATGAAAATTGGCATAAAAGAAATAAGTCCCCGAAGCGACATCTTCGATCTTTGTCGAGTGCCCCACCAGTGGCCAAGCGCATAACGCGCTGCGCTAGGAGACGGAAGATGCCTGATTCAAAACCAGGTCACGTCCGCCGACTTAACCGTTCGGAATTTTCCATAGTTTCCTCCGGAACTTAGCGTAAATACAGGTTAGGACCCCTTAGAAAGACCCCCACGGAGGGCACCGCACTACTCGGCCTAGATCCCACGTTTTGCTAATCGGCGGTAATCCCTTCAACACAACAAAACACAACCATCTTTGTCGAGAGATTGCCTAACCCTATTGTTTATTTAATTGGGATATCGGTGTCTGTATTCCAGTAAATAAAGGTGAAGTATAGTTAGAATATGCCTGGCGGGGTTAGGCGATTTTAACATAGATTTCAATTTTGAAGAACAAGAGGACAAATACGCGGGGAATATGATGCACAATATTTAAACAGTATTTAAAAAAATGTATTTAAAACAGTATTCAAACAGTATTTAATAAAAAAAAAATCAAGTATAGTGGACTATGCCTGAAGAATATTCTAAAACAATTTTTGTAGGCGATTAAATATATAACCAAAGTTTGTTTGATATTTATTTAACTTATTTTCATTTGTATTTGTTGGTTTGGACAATATTCATTCCGTGCGAAGAACGGCTGTTTCAGCTAGTTTACATGTATGAAGTGTATTGTGTAGTCAGAAGGGTCCCCTTTCCATTGAGCGCCCCCCCCCCCCCCCACAGTAGTCAATCCTTCTCCGAGGCACTGAATTTATTTAAAATTATAAAATATCATTACCCCTCCCAGACTGCAACTCTAGAACCGCCCTTGGAAGTGGTACACAATCTCGAAAGATAGACGTGTGTCAAGCGTCCGCGTGGCCTAACGGATAAGGCGTCTGACTTCGAATCAGAAGATTGCAGGTTCGAATCCTGTCGCGGACGAACGAAAATTGAAGTGTCTTCTTTTTTATTTTTTAAATAAACTTGCAGTTTAAAATAATCTTCATGTTTTTTAATTGAAAGGGGAATTTAATGATATTTTACATAACACACATTGACCACTGATTTAAGACTTATGAATGTAATTCAAATTAATTTTAATGAGCATATACTTATGATTGTTTAAAAAACTTAATTAAAAATTTTTCAAAGAAAAATTTTAGATTATTATTTCAACATCTGGAAGTGGTACACTATCTCGAAAGATAGACGGGTATTAAGCGTCCGCGTGGCCTAACGGATAAGGCGTCTGACTTCGAATCAGAAGATTGCAGGTTCGAATCCTGTCGCGGACGAACGAAAATTGAGGTGTCTTCTTTTTTTTTTAAAATAATCTTCATGTTTTTTAATTGAAGAGGGAATTTAATGATATTTTACATAACACGCTTTGACCACTGATTTAAGACTTATGAATGTAATTCAAATTTTTTTTAATGAGCATATACTTATGATTGTTTAAAAAACTTAATTAAAAATTTTTCAAAGAAAAATTTTAGATTATTATTTCAACATCTGGAAGTGGCCACAATCTCGAAAGACAGACGTGTATCAAGCGTCCGCGTGGCCTAACGGATAAGGCGTCTGACTTCGAATCAGAAGATTGCAGGTTCGAATCCTGTCGCGGACGAACGAAAATTGAAGTGTCTTCTTTTTTATTTTTTAAATAAACTTGCAGTTTAAAATAATCTTCATGTATTTTAATTGAAGGGGAATTTAATAATATTTTACATAACACACTTTGACCACTGATTTAAGACTTATGAATGTAGTTCAAATTAATCTTAATGAGCATATACTTATGATTGTTTAAAAAACTTAATTAAAAATTTTTCAAAGAAAAATTTTAGATTATTATTTCAACATCTGGAAGTGGTACACAATCTCGAAAGACAGACGTGTATCAAGCGTCCGCGTGGCCTAACGGATAAGGCGTCTGACTTCGAATCAGAAGATTGCAGGTTCGAATCCTGTCGCGGACGAACAAAATTGAGGCGTCCTCGTTTTTTTTTTTTTTTTTTTAATAAACTTGCAGATTAAAATAATCTTCATGTATTTTAATTGAAGGGGAATTTAATAATATTTTACATAACACACTTTGACCACTGATTTAAGACTTATGAATGTAGTTCAAATTAATCTTAATGAGTATATACTTATGATTGTATAAAAAACTTAATCAAAAATTTTTCAAAGAAAAATTTTAAATTATTATTTGAACATCTGGAAGTGGTACACAATCTCGAAAGATAGACGTGTGTCAAGCGTCCGCGTGGCCTAACGGATAAGGCGTCTGACTTCGAATCAGAAGATTGCAGGTTCGAATCCTGTCGCGGACGAACGAAAATTGAGGTATCTTCCTTCTTTTTTTAATTAAACTTGCAGTTTAAAATAATCTTCATGTTTTTTAATTGAAAGGGGAATTTAATGATATTTTACATAACACACTTTGACCACTGATTTAAGACTTATGAATGTAATTCAAATTAATTTTAATGAGTATATATTTATGATTGTTTAAAAAAAAACTTAATTAAAAATTTTCAAAGAAGAATTTAAGATTATTATTTCTAATCTAATACATTTTGAAAAATTACCCAAAGAAAGTAAAATTTATATATTCAAAGCAAGAAATGTGCGATAAAATTTGTGGAATCATTTCTTTTTCCGACACTTTCCAAGTAAATAAATAAAATAAGAAAAAGTAAATAAATATATAAATATATAAATAAAATATAATTAAATACAACTAATAAAAGCTTAGTAAATAAATAAAATAAAATAAATAAATTTATATCAGTCTTATTTCTCTTATGAGTTAATAAATGTTTGACATTCTGACGGACTATCTTGAAATATAAATACCATAAGAAGTTGAGTGCACGAGATATATGCAAAATTTTTGGAATATTAAAATCCTAACACGTGGAATCATAATACACCTATGAATCATTATTATTTTTATTATTACTAGTGGGATTTCCTCGTCAGCATTAGCAGGAAACATACTCGTAGCGAAGTTAACTCGACAACCCTGCTCGTAAAGAAATAAACAAAGGTTTGTATATATCACAAAAAATGAACTTGCTGTGGTAGTTGATATTTTCGTCGACGAGGAAAGGAGGGGGGTGGGGGGGTCTCTCATAACTCTAAGAAACATTTGCATGTTATCTTTGTACAGCTTCGAAAAGTCGAAAGGTTTGTTTATGTCGCGCAAACGTAGTTGTTGTAAGGCGATGAAGCAGCTCTAATCTAGAAATTGAAAACGAGCTTCTGAAAACAATCTTCAGTCTATATCCTTGATCCTTGGTTTATGAAAAATCATTGAAATACTTAACGCTCATTTATTGAGCTCGTAAAAAACGTCAAATTTCGGTTTTGGTAATTTCAAAGAGCTGTGTGTTCCAAATAATTTAAACAACAAAAATTAGGAAATTATTTTGTTTGTGACATAATTTTCGCTTTGAAGCCTGATTAACCTAAATGATTTTCAAACGCAATTATAATCAAAATGATGTACATGTTACGATATCTCACTATTTTCTACTTTTGCTACTGAATCGGATATTGGGTAAGGTGAAAAATTCAAAAATTTTTCAAAAATCGCGGAACGGGGGAATTTTTCAGACTTTTAAAGTAGCGCATCCTTTTTTTTATTTTTTAAAAATAGATTTATGGAAATATTCAAGCCTCTCATACCAGCGGCTTGGATTTTATCACGTTATTGAGCATAAATTTTTCATAGTTTTGGAGTAACGGCGGTAAAAGTTTTGCCATGGAGTGGTACAACCCGGAATCGTTACACCTGGGCTTTTATTTATAAGGCAATTATATATCAGGGATTGACAAACATTCTTCGGCTAAGAGCCACAAATGATGGATTATATGTATTAGTCGTTGGAGTTAATTTTTTTAATCATTATTTTAAATACAATTTTTAAATAAAAGACCCATGTTCTATTTAGTACTTTCTGCAAATTAAGTTCAGTTTGCCCCAACGGTTTTTTCCCCAATTGGCTCTAAACACCTCTGCTTTAATTATGCTATTCTGTATAACATAAGAATAGAATATTTAAAAAGAAATTTAAAAAATAGAATAATATAATAAAATGTACAGGAGACGTTTATGATTCAGTTTAAGACTGAATTAATTAAGGAAAACGAGTTTTAAAAAATAATGCCGAGATTCTGAAGAGGCATACATACCCTAGAACATTTTGTAATCGTCTGTCTGATACTTTAAATGATAGCATCAAACTCCCCTCCTAACATTTAAAATTATGATCTCTTTTTATCCAGAATTATTCAAACAAGAACATTTCTTTAGCTAATAATTAACCATTAACACAATAGACACATTAACAAAACATTACTGTTTGCTGTAAGTAATTATCTTTGATAGCTAATGTGTGATAATTGCTCTTCTTTCCTGATTACACTCTTTACTAGATTATGGTAATAAAAAAAAACCCTCCAATTTTTATCGTTTCATCTTCAACACAATTTTACATTAATTAATGCTGGGATATTTCGCCTATGAAAAATCTCGCAATTAATCTCTTTTATGCAATGCATTCGCTAATTACAGCAGTATGAACTGCTGCCATGCTATTATTGGAGCACTAATGCAGAGTGGAGTGTTTTTGTAATTTGTTTTTAGCCTAATTTCATTTTGTGTGCAGTTTCAGCACATAATGCTCAAAAATTAAAGTACGAATTTATCATAAAGTATAACAAAATCGCGGTACACAGTAAAGATATATAGAGCAATAAAATTATGATGGAAAGCATGGATATGAACAAAATAAACAGTGTTGCAGCCAGAAAGCTTTTTTGTTTGGGGAGACTGCTTATCTTCACATTAATAGCTAGATAAATTAAATTAAAACCTAATTAGTGCTAATTACATTATAATTGATTGCTATTTTCGAATTAATTGGTTAATTAAATTATCAGTATTTATTAGATATAAATAAAATATGGAAATAATGCTAGTGTGAATTAAAACTTCTCGAGTGTCAGATTTTGGGGGTGGGAGGGTTAATCCCCTTCTTGGGTAGTACGCCAATGAAAATAAATGCATATTACGATGATTTATAATGAGATCAGGAATCCCTTTTTGATTGTTTGACACTTGATATTAGAGTATATTTAGATTATACTGTTATAATATTATAAAATCAAGTGAAAGTTTGTTAGTTTGTATATTTTTTTGCTCCTTCAAGTTGAAATGGATGAGTTTTAGAACGGAGATTGCATACACCTTGAATTAGCACACTTGGTGTATTTTATAACCGGGGGGGGGGGGGCTGTTTACGTCATTTTCAGACGTGGATAGATGGCGCTGATTTACATTACGGAGTAACATAAAGTAACGTACAGTAGCACAGTAGTAACGTATAAGCATATTCATAATTATGACTATGTATTTATTTTTTTTTATTAATAATGTGGTTTAAAATGTCATATTTTAAATTGATGACTAATATAATTATTATTTTGTAGATGAAATATTTAAAATGCTTAGATAAACAGTGTTAAACACTCTCAGAAATGGATAAAACTCATTGTTATTAAATAATGTATACTTCCAAAAAAACTAACCATATCAGTGCTACAGTGATTAGCATCAGCTTAGGTTGTTTGTACTAGAGGTTGTTTTCATTCTGAGGACGTAAGTTCTGTGGAGTATTCTAGCTCTGGTGTAAGTTCTGGACACTATTGGATCAGGTTTGACCTGTTAGCACCCATATTTTAAAAGAAGCAACGACGGAAATTTCTATCCTCTGATCGTTGTTGATTCTTTTACAAGTGATCGGCTGAGAAAGTTTCAATCGCTAGCATTGCGACTGTGCAAGAGGATTTAAAATATAACAAGCAATAATAATATTTTTTAATCACTACTATGCTCTAAAATACGAAAGAACGTGTGGTATCTGTAAGTGGTATTTTTAAAAATTATATTTTTTAAATGCATACTGCTGTTTGAGATTTTAAAATTGTCATTTTCCCTTAAAATAAAAGAAGATGGGATTAAAAAACTCTTACTTAAAAAAAAAAAAAAAACAGAAAATACAAGCCTATTTGTTTCCAGTTTTCTTCTTGAAATGCGTTCTTTCATTTTTTTGGGGGATAGGAGGAAGATATGGATAACGTGACCATTTATTTTTTCCTTCAAAACGGGACATGTACTACTTTTTTGGCAATATATTTATTTTCTTCCTCAAAACGGGACATCTACTGTTTTTAAAAGGTAATGGTGTAGGGAGACTGAATTTACAGGTCTGGGTATGTTTTAGTTGTTAAGAAAACGCGCAAGATAGCTTGGGTTAATGTTAATATCAAAATAAAATGAAAAAAAAAAACTTTTCTAAAACACACGTATACTATTAGAAATAGTTAAAGACGTACGTTTCGGGTGGTACAAGGGGTAGGCCCTTCTTCTACTTCAAAAACACCATCCGACACAAAGCAGGGAGGTAGGAAAGTGAGAAATGTAAACAAAAGTTCACACAGAAAAAAGGAAGTTGTCATTCGGAAGGAAAAAAATTCTTAGAAAACCAGAGTGAAAAGGGAAAATAAAGTGGAGATCGGGGGAGGGGAGGGATAATCAAAAGAGGAACATGACTTTAAAAAAAAAATAAATAAAAAATAAATTGAAATAGTTGACAAAAGAGAACATTAAAAGAACAAACACAAAACAATACATCCCCCGGCATTTTCTTTGAGTCTCGAGAGGGGAAGGAGGGAAGTCAAGTTTTTTTTTTTTTTTTTTTTTTTTTACAGATACTGCCGTTGGATGGTTTTAGATTTTTAGCGGCCGTTATTGAAATCGGGTTACCGTGGGTTGCCTTACTTTCTAAAAACGGGACATTACGGTGTCCCGAAGCTGTGCTTGGGGACAACGGGACCAGCCACCTAAAAACGGGACGCAGGGTCACCTGGGCCTGAATCTCGCGCAGTAGGTTAACCGAAGGTTCAGTTGCGAGATGTCAAAGTGACGTCACCGGAACCCTGCAGGGAAATGTGATTGGTTGATGCTCCTCGGATGAGTTCCGTGTGATGTCACACAACCGAGCGTTCGGTTACCCGACTGTGCGAGATTAGACCCCATGGATTCACTCAGATGTAAAGGGGTTAGTGATGCCTTCAACTCCAATGTCCTTTCCTCCAGCAACAACCAAAAAAAAGAAGAAGGAAAGAATGAAAAACTACCCGTAAGAAAGGAAAGAACATGATTTTGAAAAGAGAAATGCCTGTTTCTTCCTTCTTTCCTTTTTTTTTCTTTTATGTGTTTTTGTGTGTTTTTCAGCCCTCTCTCTCTACGAATGATAGTTATTTCCGTTAGAATTACTTTCGCTCCATCATTCGTAGGATGTCCAAAATGTTTTTGTCTCCACAAAGGTAATCGAATCGAGACGAAAAGCCCTATAAGTCAGAGGAACATACAGTTCAGAAAAACTCAAATCCCACTTCTTAGCTTTTTTTTCTTCCTTTCACAGTGAACATCTAATTTTGCGGGACAAGGTGCTGAATAAAAATGAGAACGCAATCTAACTCTTAACTGAATCGACTACATCAACGTGTCAAGCGGACTCAAAACCATCTAAGTCAGGGGCGGACCTGTTTGTCAAAATCAATCTCAATCCGTTACCAGGTCTTCGCCACGACAAGCGAGTAAGTCCCAACGCAATGTCGAAAGCTGAAAAGAAGTGATGTTTTAAGAAGCTGAAGGGAAAAAACAATGTTTTTTCTTTTTCCTTTTTCTCTTCTTCTTTGTACCTTGTTAACTGACCTTTCGGGTTTTGGAATTCTACGGAATTACCCTTGTTGCCATGGTAACGCATTAAACTATTCCCGAAACAACTGAACTGAATAGAGCATTTCGACATGACGTCAGGGCAACTTTTTGTAGGACAACTCGGATATTTAGAGGTAGAAAGACGAGTATTCCGCCAATCACCGTCTTTAAACGAACGTTAGTGTGTCCTACAGGAAAGTGTTGCCAGGCTGGTTGCTATGATCTGACGTAATGCAATGACGTAGGTCGAAAAGCTCTATAGAAAGAAAGATAAAACCGCATCGATTATAGAAAATCTTATAGTTTTAATCTGTATAAAGAATGATTAACCTGTTCAATCCTACCGTTGCAAAGATGCGGGGGGGGGCAGAAATTCCTCCTTCTGTCCGATCGTTGCTTACTGGAGTGGCTCACTGTCGCTGCGGTCAGTGGCATGACAGAAATGAATAAATGACGTAAAGTTGCTCCGAGAAGAACGTCACCTGCAGACTACTTCGACGCTGAGACAGAGGCGGCCAGACACAGTAAGCATCGCATCGGGGCGCCGTCTTCGAAGGGACGCCATTTCGAACTCAAAAGCTGGAATAAAGTGTAAATGGGGCGCCTTTTCCCCTCTACGCTGAAATTTCAAGTTATTTTAATCAGTTTCCGTTTAGCGTCCGAGGGGGATCGATCGCGGCACCTAAGGTGTGGGAAGCCAGCGTCCTAACCACTCTGCCAATCTGACTCGCGGTGACATAACTAAAGTTTGAAGTGACTGTTATGGTTGTCACGCCGTTTTCTGGCGAGATCGATCAGTGGCCGATGCCGATAAGTTTCTTTTATTTTTCCATGGGATGAATCAAAATTAAAATAATATTATGTGTGATTTATAGACTCTACTAATAGGGAAATAAGCATAATATAAACTTAAAAGCAGCACACGTTTTCAAACTTTCAATATCGCAACACTCATGTTGGGCAATATTGGCCAAAATCGAAACAAATGACTGATTTTGAAATCAATTTCGTAGTATCTTTGTATTTTATTTCGAAGAATTTCAATATTTGGAAATATCGAATCTTTTTAATTCTATGGTCAAGTACATTTATGACTGATGATAAATTATTTGTTATGTGGATGTGGCTTTCCAAATCAAGCAGTCATCAAGTTGTATTCAAGCTTGACAGTTCAAATGACTTAAATTCGCGGGAAAATATTTGCTGAGTCATTTCTTTTTGTAATCTCCAAGCTTGCTGCAAGCTTAAAATGAAGTGAACTGTCAAGCTTGTATTAATACGTTAAATTCAAAGAAATGTCAAGCTTGATTCAAGCTTATGTGCTGTCTGGGTAGGGCCTCCCCTCCACTGAGAAATATATCTGGCACGATGGTACGATCCCGAGTGAATGAAAGAAGATGCATAGTGATTTGCGTGACTTCACGTTGTGAATCTGTCTGATAACACAGCCTGAGCCTGACTGACCTCTGAAGTTAGGGGAAGCTTCAGTCTCACTTCGAGAGTTGACTGGGAAGTTGGATCCCTTCTTGTTTGCATAAATTATACCCAATTTGAAACGAAACTCACAAATGCAACAAATTTTAGGTACTCATGTATTATACCGGCGGTCCGCCAAGACGAGCGATTTATCGCCAAGATAAATGCCGGACGCATGAAATTATTGAAGGTTTGGAAATACTATTGGCAACAGTTTGCCAGTACATCTGGCGAAAAAACACGACGATCCTGACGATCGTAATTAGGATAATGGGATAAACTTATCAAATTATTGTATTGTCATCGGTCCTTGATAAGTCTACAAAGTTTTTAAACTAAATCTGACCGTTTAAAGTGGATCAAAATCGAGTTCAAAGGAGTCGGTTACAAACAAGCAAGCAAACAAACAAACAAACAGATTAAACTAATTAAACAATGTTAAAAAAGAGCGTCGAGTAACAACGGTTCCTAGATATTGAAAGCCTTACAACTCCTGTCACCAAGCTTTGACATCGTCACTAGGCCTACATTTAAAAGTTTCATTTTCACAAGATAAAACTATTAAAATTTTCTGGTAAATTTACCCATGAATATGGCAAGATTTTAAAAGTTTGAGATAAAAAAATATAATTTTACGACAAATGGCAATTTTTAGCCACGACTCATTAGATAAAATGATAAGGAGATAGATCATAACGAATAATTTTGTACGAGAAAGGTATTTTAATTTTAACGTTTGATTTAAGATATTTTCTAATATTTGTAGCATTCAGCAGAAATTTTTAATAGTTTTATTTCGTGAAAATAAAACTTTTAACCCTTTAACGCGCAGTGATCCCGCTCTGGGAACACTAAACTCCGGCGTTTTGACTGTTGCCCGTCACGAAGAATAGATTTGAATTCTATAAAAATAGTTGCGGGTGACCTACCTCCACGAGAATCTCTACTTTTTAGCACGCCCTTTCCCGTCAAAAAAATGGTCACGATTCTTTTTAACAGCACTGACATCTGCTGAAAAACGGAAGAACGCGAGAACAGCTGGAAAGATGGCCCAATGCTGAAAAAAGGGCAGCCGTTGCCATCGCTCTACTTAACTACCAGCAAGATGGCGAACGATCGAAACGTTCATCGCGTGCCACAGATCTAGAGATCCTTTTTTGACGCAGCTGGTTGTGCGCGCACAGCCAGCTGTCGTCAAAAAAGGGTCTCTAGATCTGTGGGACGCGATGAACGTTTCGATCGCCCGCCATCTTGCTGGTAGTTAAGTCGAGCGATGGCGACGGCTGCCCTTTTTTCAGCATTGGGAAAGGGTTGCGCCTCAGATAGGGAAGGACGCGAGACGAAAAATAAGCGTCTCGCGTCTCGCAAAATAGCCTAAAAGCTTGTCTCGTCTCGCAAAAATCCCTATATCGTAATGTTAAAAATGCGTGTCTCGTCTCGCATAAAAGCTGTAAATCCCTATCTCGTCTCGCAAAAAAGTCGTCTCGCGTCCATCCCTAGCCTCAAAGGGTTAAATACAGGCCTAGTGATGATGTCAAATCTCGGTGACGAAGGAGTTGTTTCTGTATATCTAGGAGGCGTGGCGAGTCAAAGAGACAGCAACAGCAAGAACAAAAGAGAGCAAAATGCCATTACCTTACCTCAGCCTTCTCGATGGAAGTGACCACGTTCCTGTCCTCCATAGTCCTGTAATGCACGTTGTCTTGCCGGTTCCTCATGTGGAAGAACTCCTCCGAGGCGGCCAGCGTTGCGAGGATCAAGATGAGAAGTCCAACAAG
Source organism: Cheiracanthium punctorium (assembly GCA_038373885.1). NCBI lineage: Eukaryota > Metazoa > Arthropoda > Arachnida > Araneae > Cheiracanthiidae > Cheiracanthium > Cheiracanthium punctorium. The sequence goes on from JAWZYV010000015.1 coordinate 257,151, forward strand.
TGCATTTAGACCACTTTGCATTCTTGAAGGCCTGTCTACGAAGACATCCACCTGAGGGATGGACTCACGGGTTCACTCGGCGGCTGGTCAAAGAAAGAAAAAAAAAGAATCGATAGTACTTTATCCTTTTAACCAACGCCCCCTAGAGAGGAAAGCCGCGGCGCTTACTTCTGACGTCACACCGAGTAGGTAAAGCAAAGCGTTTCCATTGGGTTACTCCTCTCTCCCGCGCCACAGGAGAAAGGAGAAACCCAATGGAAACGCTTTGCTTTACCTACTCGGTGTGACGTCACAAGTAAGCGCCGCGGCTTTCCTCTCTAGGGGACGTTGCTTTAACGCGCAGGGAACACCAAACTCTGGGAACACCCAACTCTGACGTTTTGACTGTTGCCAGTCACGAAGAATAGATTGGATTTCTATAAAAAATTGTGGCGGGTGACATAGCTCCACGAGAGAATCCTTTACCCTTTTAGCACGTCATTTCCCGTACAAAAAATGGTCACGATTCTTTTTAACAGCACTGGTATCTGCTGGAAAATGGAAGAAGGAGAGAACGGCTAGATAGATTGCCCAATGCTGAATAAAGGGCAGTCGTTGCCATCGCTCGACTTAACTACCGGCTGGTACCGGCTCGACTTAACTACCTAGCTGGCTGTGCCGGCACAGCCAGCTGCGTCAAAAAAGGGTTCTCTAGATCTGCGGCACGTGATGAGCGTTTCGATCGTTCGCCATTTTGCTGGTCGTTAAGTCGAGCGATGGCAACGGCTGCCCTTTTTTTAGCATTGGGAAAGGGTTGTGCCTCAAAGGGTTAAATGCGCACTATACAGTACCATATACTAAAGTTATGATTTACGTACTGGTACAAGCCCTGTGCCTATAGTCAAGAATTTTCGAAATCGGGTCCTGTACTGGTATAACGTGAAAAATTCACAGATTATCTCAAAAGTTCAATGGCCCCCCTCCGAAAGCTCTACGCGTATTTTTACTTTTCGGTGATGTACCATGTAAGAAAAATATTGTAATCTTGAAAAAATTCAACTTTGGAGTATTTTCACGTTTTGGGGTCTTTTGAAATCATTTTTGCTATTTTTACAGTATATGTATGTGCGTGAGTATATGCATTGAAAATAAATATGCCACGGACATCTAGAAAATAATTGGTCAGCGTTTGATAATTTTACCACGGCCCGCCGAGGGGGGGGGTAATTGTTTATATTTTAGATTATTCTGATTTAATAATTTTAATTTAATTGTATTTAAATATGCCTTCGAAATAAAATACAGTTACACCAAAAAATGAATGTAAAGTGATTTAATATTTTTACTCACTAGAAATATAAATCACTGAGAACCCTTATGTGCAACAAGACTTCCATCTGAGGGTAATGGGATTTCCAATTATTTACAATTTTTTGTTTACAATTTTAATTCGTGAAATGTTGATTTAAGAAATTTTTGAAATGTTTAATAAATAATAAACTAATTTAAAATAGCGGTTGCAAGATTTCTTTTGTTACAAAGATATGAATTAGCACAAGCCCCCCAAAAATACACCGCAGTAAATAAAATGGGAATAATTTAACGTTCCTTGGGCGGCCCAGTATTATTTGATCCACATGCCGGTACCGGTCTGCGGCCCGGTTTGGACACCACTGGTCTAGAGCACCGGTTCCCAATCTTTTAACATTGCGCCCCCTGCCCAGCCCCTCTCAATACATTTTTTTTTTTAATTCTTCAAAAAAGACCATTTAAGTTGCCTTTTCTACAAAATGTTATCGGTAGAGTTTGAATAAATATTTTAAGCGAAAACAGATACGTTTTGGTGTAAAAATAAGAACAAACAAGAGGATTTTTTAAAACATGCATTATCGCTTGCTCTTGCCCTGTTTTTCTCGAGCCCCACCGTTTGGGAACCGCTGGTCTGGAGTACAGAGGTCGTCCAATGCCAAGCGGAAAGTCATGCACGTAAATCCGAATAATTCCGTTCCGGGTTACCGATCATGGTTGTCAGTGATAAGACTGTTGAAGCGTCAGTCTTTGAAGAAGGGGGGCAGAGCGTTGAAAAAGTGCACTGTCGCTTTCCTGCCATACTGGAGTTATGGTGGGAAAGGGAGATTTACAGGCATAGTTATGGCTCCAGCAAGCCTATGCCGCCTTGACCTTGGCACCGTTATACGTATTTGGCGACAAAATGAAGTTTCTTGAATATTTTAGAATTTTCCTTTTACCTTGATTAGGAAAGAAATCACAAGATACCATCCAGAAATTTTTAGGTGAATTCAAACCCGGTCAAGAAATCTATAAAAAAGAGAGGTTATCCACTCTGGTGAATTAGTCGTGTTGATTTTGCAAGTGGATAAAGCCGTTATAATCTGAGCGCTTTTGTTTGAACTATCCCTTTTATTGCTAGCTATTGGCTGTCGGTTTGTCACACTATTCTAAAATTCACCGACGTAATTAGCAGGCGAAGACGTATGGGGCTTTCTTATTCTCAGATATGCAAAAGGGCGCAAATAGTGTAAAATGTAGGGACAAAAGTAATTTTGCAAAATTTCGGACAAAATCTAGAAAAGTAGGCAAAATAAACATAATTATTTTAATATGGACTTAGTGAGAAAAAAGTTTTATAGAATTAGACAGTCATGCTACTGGAAAATGTTGATTAATAGTAATATCAGAGATGAAATAGGCAAAAGAGCAAAAAAGCTGAAATCATACGAGAGCAAAAAATTTGTACATGTGTTATTTGTATATAATTAATGCGAAAGAAGTTTTAAGAAAAAAAACATTGGAACATGATAAAAAATAAAAATATCACACAGTTAACTAATAACTACAAACAGGAATTCACAGAAAAAAGTAGAATTTTCAGAGAAAAAAAGACAAAAAAGTGAATTCGTCTTTATTCACAAAAAGCTGAAGAATTTCATCCCTGTAATATTGAGATGTAAATCTGCTAAAATGTCGATTTTTGAAATTCTAACATGTCCAGTCCTACAGACACCAGTTTTTAACTGTCATGATCCCAATTTTTTAAATGTTTTAATTTTTTGGGGGGGGGGGGTGCAACCCTCGCGTGCACTATTTTTTAACTTGAAAAGATGAAGGCAGTGTCGAGACGAGAACTTATTTTGTTTCTAAAATACACAGATAAAATAAACAAATATAGTAAGTTTAACTTTTAGGTGCGCCCGAAAGAAAAAAGGAAAAAAGAAATATTTTATTCAAGCTGTCAAATGTCATTGTAATTAGTATTTGTAATACACTATCTTATAAATAAAAATGAAATTCTGTTTGTTTGTTTGTGGATTTGATTCGTATACAAATCCACAAAAATGGACCTATCGGCCTGAAATTTAGCACAGATATGTAAAATAATATAGAATAAATCGTAGTCCACTTTAAAACTTTGAAAGTCCACCCGTTCCCGGAATTTAAGAGATTTTTTATGTTCTCCATGCAAAAAGCTTTCCGTAATTGTAACCCCTGTAGTGAAAAAAGTGTGAAATAAGGATCGTGGTTGCCATGTGTGGCGATTTTGCCGAATAAAATGTTTTAAATTCTCAAAGTAAAAATAAAAGAATAATAATGATTTTTTTTTGGTTAGTTTATATTCGTAAGGTTATTTTCTTTTAATTATAATATCGTGTGCATGGGAAATCAGAGCAGGAATGAAATGTTTTATACGCAAAACAATAAGAATTGAAGATTTCCGAGGCTAATGTGTAAAATTTTTTAGTTTGGCGAAAAAATAAAGTGGCTGAAATATCGATTTTGAGTAAGTGAGTTCTAGCGGTTTGCGCAGTTTTCGGCTTGGCGCAATTTATTGAGAGCTTAAGGAAATAGATTTTTCAAAACAAGTGCAAAGGTTTTATTAGAATACAGCGTTAAATTTTAATGATCCGTGAAGAAATAATGCAGTTATTAAGGGATTTCAAGCGATCTAACTTCAGAATTCTCGCCCATTGAGTACATTGATTTAAGTTGGGGGAATTCCGCTAAATTTCAGAAAATTGAAATCTTCTCATTTAGTACACCGGAGTAACGATGAATAAAACACATTATAGTTGATAATTTTAAAAAATTCGGCTGTATTAAGGGATTCCACTTTTCAAATAAATGCGTGCTTTACTCTTTGGCGGTCGAACCATTTCCCATATTGATTGCTGCTAAGTCAATGCTTCGAATGATTCCCTGAAAAAACTCTTGCAAAATGGCGTATGTTGGCACTTTGGCGAGGATTAGATTTTAAACTGGATTTTATTTGAGACTTGTATATATAATAACACTGGTTATAGATAAAAATGAATGTTGGTATGTGTTTATGAGGTTGAAAAACTCCAGCACCGTTGAGCACCGTTGCACCATGAAATTTGGTTCACCTAAGTCTTTTATGATGGAGAAGGTTTTTATGCTATCCGTTTTCCTTAACTTGCCACTTGGTGCCGCAGCACAACGTCGAATTCTATTCCGTTTGGCCGTTTGCTATGCGAATATCGTCCAACCGATTTCGATGAAATTTGGTACGCGCGAATATTAGAACACGGAGAATATTTTTCACTATCCATTTTGCTGTAACTTGCCGCTAAATGGCGCTGCAACGCATCAACTTCTAAACCGTTCGACTGATCGGCATAAAATTTTTTATACTTACACATTTGAGCACGAAGAATATATTCTAACTGATGTTACTCACCACTAGATGACACTGCAATGTATTATTATTTTAACTCGCCACTAGATGACGCTGCAGCAGGCCAAATTCTTGACCATTCAAACGGTCGCTATGAAAATCAGTATACATAGCTATTTGAACAATGAGAATATTTTGGCGTTATCCATTTTGCTGTAACTCGCCACATGACGGCGCTGTAGCAAATCATTACTTTAATTAACCACTAGATGGCCCTGCAGTGTATCACTTCTTGACTGTGCAAATGATCGCTATGAAAATAGGTATACATAGATATTTGAACACGGGGAAGAGTTTGGCGCTATCCATTTTCCTATAACTTACCACTAGATGTCGAGTCAACACATGAACTTCAGGACTGTCCAGCCGATAGTCATGAAAATTCGTATACATCGATATCTGAATGCGAAGAATATTTTCGTCCTATCCGTTTTGCTAAAACTCGCCAACAGATTGCGCTACGACGCATGGCCTTCTGCACCGTACAAACGATTGTCTTGCAATTCGGTATGCATGATTATTGGACACACTATAACGCGATATCCATCTTGCTATATCTGTTTATTACAATGAATAGTAATCACCACAAATCGTAATATCAAGAAGTCCATTCATTCCCGTGCGAAGAACGGGTACTTCAGCTAGTATATATATATATATATATATATATATTACTCATATATTCAAACGAACTTTTGATGTCTTCTTATTGTCTGCGACGTATTTGGGAAATTTGAACACTCGAAGTAAAAAGCCGACACCGCCAAGCAAAGTAGGTACTCTAAATTCTCAATTAGTCACAAGCAATTTTCCTGGACATTTTAAGTTAGATATGAATGTTTAGGTTACGGAAGACGTTAAAAATAATGAACTCTGTACCTCTCAAATCTCGTTTAGGTCAAAGTACTGCTTCACTACTGTCAGTAACGCTCCATTTAAAAAAAATTGAAAAGAATTATTGCCCGTTATTAAGACGTTAGTGGGCAGAAAAACAAAATAAACAGAGTCCTTGTGTCAATACATAAATTTTATCGAAACGTTCCTCTGACTTGCCTATGCCTTACGTGTGTCATTCCGATATCGCAGTGAGGTCACACAGTTCACAGTGAATCGAGCGTTTCGAAATGAGGCTGAAAAATTGTTTTTGAAACTCCTTCAGCTCTCAATTTATAACCAAATCAGGAAAGCATTTAAATCTTTCTTGGGTTATACTTTCCGAACATGGACTGTTTTAGAAAAATGCTATAATCATGAAAAAATTCGTCTTTCAGATTTTGATTTACTATTTACACGTTTTGAAGTGTTCCGAATTAATTTATGCTATTTTTACCTTCATGTGTGCGTGTGTGTGTGTGTGTGAATGAACACGATAGCTCCTAAACGGTGCATTCGATCTGCTGAAATTTGGTATATATATTATAGACCACCCTCGTACGACCAGTATTGACTTTTGTGAGTGTAGAACGTATACTTTTTTTTCCAGGAAAAAAAAAAGAAAAGAAAAACTGATACATTATGGCCGACGGAAATTCTTGAAAGTGCGGTGACGTTTAGCCGGTGCATTTGATTGAACGCAAATTGGGTAAGTATATTATAGGTGACAGTCACATGGACTTCGGTGTGTATAACTGATAGTTTGTTCACCGTGTCGCAAAAATGAATTCGTATATATTATGGTCTATGGACGCAAATCAGTTAAAGTGTGCTATTGTCTAAATGTTGCATTCGAATAAGTTCAAATTGGGTATGTAGATCATAGTGTCAAACAACCTGTATAGATTTTGGTAAAAGTAGATAATTTGTACAGGGCTACAAAAAAGAATTCTTGTACATTATAGCCTACAGATGCAAATTATTTGAAGTGGACTACCGTCACTCGAGAGTTGAATTAAATTTACTTAAAAGCTTGGTAACGATCAAGTGTTTGGAAAGTCGAATGGTGTCACTCCAGATATTTTTTTTCTTGAATATTTTTGATTTTTGGTATAGATGTAATGGAAGGATAAACTAGATATTTTTTAAAGTTAAGGAAGGTTTTGGGTTAGAAAATCTAGCACCCAAGGAAAAAGTCTCATATTCGAAGATAAAATTGTTATTTGTTGATACGCAGAAAATAAATTTAAATATCTCGCAAGTGGTTATTTGCAGTGCAAGTTAGTATTCGTGCATTTTATACAAAGTCTAATAAAGTCGGAATTTATGAAATTTTTTTAGTTCCCTCGCAGTTACTCACAGAAGAACGGATGTTCACGATACTAATTGATCGTTAAAAAAATTATGCCCCGTCTAGACTGAGAAACTTTATTGAAAAGTTTAAACTGACTCAATTCAATTACTCGTACTTACTAGTACTCATTTTCTCTTTAAATTTATAGAAAGTTTAAACTTATTATAGAATTATCTACAGAATAAAAGTTTAAATTTACTCAATTTATAATTGAGAAAAAACATAAAGGGTGTTACGAAATGATCTGGATTTCCTACAGAACTTATTTTTGGCAAGTGACACCAAGAACCATTGAAGTTGAAATGCAATTGAGCAACACATAAAAACTGTAAAAATTTACCGGAAATTGGCCATGGCCATGTTATTTTGCTCCCCGGGCCGATGTGAAAAGGCTACTGCGATCGTGTGATTGGACGGCCATTAGACTTCTTTCTTTGATATTTTCTGAAATTGTCATGGATATGATAGTAGGTTTCATACCCCTTGTTTGTACTTTATATTAAAATAAAATCATTCGCTTTTTGAAAATAAATGATATACCTTTTATTAGTACTTTGAAATGAAGGTCATTTTGTTACATTCTTTATTAGTTACAGTTTAGTTTAAATTTTACACAATAAATAAAGCTTAAAGGGTAATTTAAATAAAAAAAAAATACAAAAGTTTTAGCGATTTGGGATATTAACACACAAAAAAGTAACTATTGGACATGTGTTGGTGCAAGATAGAAGATGGAAGAAACACTGCTGTACATTCTATGCGTAAAAAATCAAGAAAATTTGTAAGTGTGAATAAAAATGTAACAAATTTATCTAGCTGGCTCTCATGCGGCCTAGTATCTTAAAAATTTGAGATTTTTGTATGTTCGCTCGTCTTAATCTGCTTGTAGGGACCGGCCTTCAGGTCACCTGAGGTGGAGTCTTAAGGAGAAGCGTCAGGGGGTTCTTGTGATTGACTAAACGACCTTCCGATGACCTCCAAAGTTGTTAGAGCAGTCGATAACCAAGAAACTGTTTTTGCACAGTCGACAGCTAACCATAGACTCTTTCGGGAACAACCGGGCAGAATAGATCTACGGCGCCGGATGCAGTCGCAGTGATCACTTAACTTTTCAAGCCGGATCACCTATCCCTAGTAGTACAACTGGATCAAAAAACGTTCAAAGAACATCTTTTGAACGTTTTCTGAACTAATTGTGCTCCCAGACAGCACGCATAGGTTCTCTGAACGTCTATTAACGTTCAGAGAACGTTTTCTGAACGATTATAGACGTTTCAGAGAACCTGTGTGTGCAGTGTGGTAAGGGATGTGAGCTGTTTGAAAAGTCTGATTTACGGTAACCCGTAGACTGCAAAGAAGACCTTTTCAAGGATTGCTGCTGCTGCCGGTGTTGTCCAAGAAATACCGCGTGTTTTTTCTAACGTGCGATGCTTGCTACAGCGTAGGTGTGAGGATGCATCTCAATACTAGTTAGTGGTTACAGCAGTTCCTGTAACTTTGTGTATGCTGCAGTTTCTGAATATTAATTCCATTTTGTGCATTCTAAATCATTTTTGTGTTGACAAAAAATTGAAGACATCAAGACAAAAAATTGAGAACATTCTGTGAGCGCGTGAATTGAACATTCTCTCCAGGGTGGGGAGGGACATTTGAAAGAAAACATTCCCCAGGAGGGGACATTAGAAAAGAAAAATAAAATGAGGGAAGCTGTAAATGCTCAACTATATAATATATCAGGTGTAACATATGAGAAATGTAGTCACCAACATGTCTGGGAAGTGACTTAAATTCAAACAAAAGTCGACCCCCAATTTTCTATGCACATGTATTCCTGTCTATGTCGATTCTACATTTACCCTCCAATTCGGCTCGCGGCAGAGCGGTGATTGTTCGTTCATTTCGCAGTCTTCCTTTAAAACCGACAACACTTACAGAATGAGAAGTGGTATCAGGCATGTGTATATCTATTTCAAAAGGGTGTTTGTAACTTGCTCCTTTGTCTAGTAAACAAAAGAAGAATTTCTATTCCCAATACTCTAAAATCGTTAGGTACTGTTGAACCTGTAGGGACAGAGATTAGCATTTCTCCTGCATAGGATAAATAGTATCCCTGGCGGGGATCGGTTAACATTTCTTTAGCCAGGGATATTACATTCTTCAGCCGGGAACGATCCCAGGCATCCCCCTCCCCCCCGTCAATTCGCACCCTGCATTCCGTTTTGTTTTGAATCGTTTGGTTTAGCTTTGTTCTAGTCTCCATTTTCCCTCGTTCTAAATTTGCAGTCCTTTTTTTAATCGAAAAGCTGAGGAGAATTTTACGAGCTCACCCAATTAGACGTGCTTCCTGTAGTGAGAGAGCACTGGAAGGCGTTTCTAGCACAGCGATTTCACTTCCAGCACTTCGTGGACAACGATGTTAATAAAACCAAAAATAAAAATGAAAAACCAATGCATAAATCAGATGTAAAAAGTCTTCAGGAATTGCTTAAGCCTTGCCCACGCTTTTCCCGAAGCCTTTGTAAAGCGGGCTCGTTAAAAAAGACGCAGGGAAAGTTATTCCCGAAGACAACTAGCGTTATTGTGAATGTCACATCTTGTTACAGCAGTTTGATGGAACTGTTAAGTGCCCCATGGAAGCTGTGTTTTGAAGGCTGAAGGTTAGGCCAAGTGAAGGTAAGTGTCGAGAGAATAAGAAAAAATGAAAAAGGATTAAAAGTTCGGGAAGTTGAGTGTGTAGGTGGATGCATATGGATTAAGTATCGTATATCAATCAAAATAGATTCTCTTTGACAGTCTTCGTGCTGTTAACAATGTTGCTCAATTATTTTGGATTTCAAGGATAATAAAAACGTATTTGTCCTTTATTTTATTTACTTATTTTCGTTGTAAGTGCGATATTTATGAATCGAGTTTGTGACAGACAGTTGGGTGGAGAGGAAAATGGATCTGGTATCTGTTCATGATGCGAAAAAAAATTAGAAACGTTACAGGCTGTGATGTAAATCTCAGATTTCATGTTATTATCATCACTAGCGTAACATATTCTGATAAAGAGTAAAATATGAGTTTGCGATTTCTAGAAAGAATTTAGTTCACCTGTAGAAAACGCAAACTTTCTATTTCAAAATAGACGAAAGCTTCCTCTGGAAATTTTCAAAAAGTTAACCTTGTCACGTCAATAATTACCAAGTCTACGTTGACATATCTGTCAGGGATGTAGGATGCCGTAGGTAGTGGGAGGAGCTGGGTCATTCTTAAATTTGTATTTTTGCTAACAAAATGGCAATAATCTATGCTTTTTTTTCTAGTAAACTGTTTCAGGACCAAATATTTTTTTCTGGTTGTTTGATGAACCAGTCGGACGGTAAGGGAATGTCGGACATAAAAGAAATGCGGATTTATCGGCTAACAGACCTTTGCAATTTTAAAAAGATCAATACGGTGAAAGCAAGATTGTCCATAAAAGAAATGCCCCAGTTTCAATGGTTTGCGCATTTTCGGCTGCAGTAATTTGAAAGATCGCTTAATGTTTATGCGAAGGAACTAAAATGTAAAATATCAACGATAACATTAAAATCCGAGTGTTTTAAATTTCCTGATAGTTCATGTTCCGTTTGATAGTTTTGTACTTTTGTTTTCTGATTGGATTGATTCTTTTACACAAACCATTCATTCTAAGAATACTGGATATTACCTTTATTTTCGTTTAATTCTTGAATTTAGCATTTTGTTACAATAAACATCTTATTACTGTGATAACTAGAATGTTGAAAATAAAAAATAAAGTCAGTTATTCCATGGATTAAAATTAATTTAACACAATACAAGTCATTTTTTGAATTTAAAGCATTTTATATGTCCTTCATTTTATATGTAATCTTTCGACGATACCAGATATCGATGCATTTGATAAGGGAAAAAGATACAATGAGCATGTGCAGCTCTGGGTAATTTAAAGGATTTGCTACCACATATTCAGAAGGAAAATAAAGTGCAAGTGAAAGGAAATAAAATGCAAAACAGATACGATAGCATCCAAATCAGAGTATTTTTAAAATTTAGAATTTTATTTGTAACACATTCATGTATTTTTATTTCCGAGTTTTATGAATTTTAAAAATTATTTTTGTTTTCCTTTGATTGCATTCAAGACTTAAGCGACAAAATTGGAGACTTTGATAATTACTTTTTTTTGTGTTAGTTATTTTTGTTTTCAAGAAATTGTTTAACAATATTGGTTGAAAAAAATCATATCATTTTGCATCATTTTCTGATTTCACCCTAAGCTATTTTCAATGATTTGTTCAGTCTGGAAATGAAAGAGGTTAACTTTTACAGACCTACTTCAGATCCAGGTATAAGTTAAATTAGATTTTTGCATATTTTGCCTTCTAACGTGTTAGTTACAGGATATTAAAAATTATACCCGCCAATTTTCACTGTGTTCCCATTTAGGAACATTGGTCATATTTGACTATACTTTTTGGAGTATATTTTTATGGAACGAAAGATTTATTTTTAAATTTAAGTAAAGATATTAAGTTTGGAAGGGGGAGGGAGGTATCCAGATAGCTCCGTAAAAATATATGTAAAGTTCTATTTTTATGATTTTTTTCCAAGTTTCCTTATGATGATAGAAATCCAAAATCTATTTCAAAAATCATGTCATCTTTTAACTATGTTTGTTAATTTTTTTCAAGTCAATATTGGTAAAATTAAAATTTTCAGTACATTTTCAATTTGATGTCCCCAAATGGGAACATAGGTCTGTAAAAGGTTAAAAACCATTTTCTCTTATCATCATTTTCGCATACTCGTCTTCAGGAAATGCTCCATGGGAGTTAACTTTCTACCTGCAGTTCTGAGTATTGGATTGAATTCCTTACTATTTTTGTTGCTATGCTGAAGCACAAAGTGAAAATTTGATGTGCAATCAGGGAAAATTTAGAGGAAATTATTATTTAATAATTCCTTTAATTAAAATCTATTTCTCATATTCTTAAATGCATACACACAATTGTTTATTACATTTTTTGGAGGTTTTTCTTTTTGGTAAAATGTATGAAAGATAAATAAACAAATAAAAAAACTCATGGAAAATTTTCTGAATTAGCTTTCTTTGAATTAAAGAATTGAATTAAAAATTGCTGTAGTGTTCAATTTTACCACTTAGCTAACAGATGCGGATATGAGTACGGATTTCTATTTTTCTTATGGGAATCTATTTTGACTAGTTTTGTGATGACGTCTCAACGGGCACATGGGCACATGTTATTCGTATAACTCAAAAGCAATTAGCCGTAGGACACTAAAATTTTGTATTTAAAACTGCGTAACATCTTGCCGTGCCTGCCCTGTCGTCTTTGATCGCAATCGACTGGATAATTTACTGGCAGTATCACTCAAAAGACTTTCAATACATTAAGGTCTGTGGGCATCTTTAGTACACTAGAAGCCTATGGTACATAACTTGCCAAATTTTCGCCAATTGTCAACAAACGTGAAGACTTCTGGCGAAATATCATCAAATTGGCGACCAGAAGTAAGTTACCAAAACTAAATCTAAATTGGTGATATCTCTTATATTTTGCAAAAAATCGTCAAATTTAAACATGAGTGAAGTATTGTATCTCAATTTCAAATTAGCAAGCTCCAATGAAGTGCATCAAAATTTTTCACCGGGTGTTTCAAAATAGATGTTACAGCGATTATCTTTTAAACCGTAAGTGATAGAAACATACTTTCAATTATATAAAAGTTTGTCAAATAAAGAGCAGATTTCACATACGGCAAGTTTTTACTAAGGGCTATATACATATTAAAGTATGAAATTTGATTTTCATACGGTTCCTCCTTTCCTATCCCTTATATTTAGAAAAAAATGCTACTCTTTGTCTAAGAAAATTTATTAAAAAAAAAAAATCCTTTGTCTTTAAGTGGAATAGTTTCCGAGATATTGCAATTTGAAAATTTTGGCATTTGTCGCCAAGCACCAAGGGGATGTCCCAAAACTGAGAAAAATGTAATTACTTTTCAAATGTAGTTATGCTACTAGTCATGCAATAGACACAGTTGACTCCTCAAACCCTAGTTTAGCTGGAATTTTCCTATAACACACGTTTGACGATTTCTATTGAAAGTTACCGCACCGTTATTTTGTTATTTTATTTTACACTTTAAAATTCTTTCCTCTATCAGCGTGATGTAATTACTGGATGACCCCGCTAAAGCACAAAATTATCGCTAATTTCATAACGCAATAACGATCCATCCAGGTAAAATTGTACCTGTTAATTTCACGCGTTTGAACGTGTTTAATTGCCATTCGCGACAATGCGATCATTATTTAATATTTATTCATTCGTTGGTCCCGTAAAATAAATATTTTTTTTCGCGTGAAAACCGACGCCAGCACAGTAGGTAAAGTGGTGTAAGTCATCATTTTTAACATTAGATTTCTGGCAAACTATTTCACTTAGAGGCACGGGATTTTTTAATTAATTTTCTTAGACAAAGAGCAACATTTTTCTAAATATAAGGGATAGGAAAGGAGGGAACCGAATAAAAATCAATTTTCGTATTTTACAACCCTAGTAAAAACTTGCCATATTTAAATTCTATTCTTCGGTGGCGTAGCTAGAAATTTTTCATGGAGGGGGGGAGGTTATGACTTCTGCAACTTATATATATGTATACGGGTGTGTGATAAGAAAGTGAAGAAATGACATTTTGTATGCCAAAAAAATTCCTCATGGGGGGTTACGACCCCCCTATCCCCCCTTTGGCTACGCGACTGCTAATCTTAACCCATTTGTGCCTGGATATTTTTGCGACTTTCTTCGATTTTTACTGATAACAGAAATAATAGATAAATTTCTGGTGTCAACTTCTTGAACAAGGGATGACTTTCTTTAAAAATCATTATGCATAAAAATCGAAATATCAACATCCTACTTGGTCATGTTAAAATATTTTGTAGAGTTGAGGCTCAATACTCATGAATAAAGCCTAGGAAAAATAAATAATGTTTTCGACTAATAGCAAAAATGCCGTCCCAAAAAAGGGACACTAGGCATAAATGGGTTAATTGGAGGAACTTTTCTAACTGCAATTATGTTTCGTTCACTTACGGTTTAAAAGATAATCGCTGTAGCATCTATTTTGAAACACCTGGTGTAATTGTTTGTTTGTTTGTGTGATTATGGCAATGCTTTTCCTGGGGCTATCTGCCACGGATGGGGGGTGCCTTGGTAGGAGGACTTTCTAAGGGGTTCTAACGCGTATTCACGTTACATCTGGAGAAAACCTACCAAAACTCCAGACCGTTAGATCGACAGCCGCGTGGTGGGACCCGAACCCGGGACCTTCACACTTCGGCCATTTACCATTTTCAGTGACATAACCACTGTGCCATGGTGAGGCCATAAAAATAGAACATCAATAAAAGCCAAAAAAGCCCCATGGCTGTGTGGGTTTGCGCACCCATCTCTGCCACCCGTCTGTGATTGGTGAGGTCTCGTGTTCGAATCGCGTTAACCCATGGTTGTCAATTTCCCCTTCTGTGTTTGCACTTCTGTTGTGTTCTCCTGATATTGTTAATAAATGTTATTTGGAATTAAATAAATGTTAAACGGATTAGAGGTATAAGACCATCTTCGACATTGCAGTCAGAAACCTCAAGAAAAACTCTCAATTACTACCACAACAGCAAGATGTATTTCGGATTCGCGTGCTTGCACCAAAACCCTCTCATAAGCCCAAGTCAATAATAAGCGACAACACAAGGGGGGAGTGCCCTCTGTGGGCACTTTCTTTCGTTCAAAGGGGTCCTAACCCGTCTTTCTAAGGGGTCCTAACCCGTATTTACGCTAAATTTCGGAGAAAACGAGGGAAAACTCCCAACGATTAGGCCGACGGACGCGACCTGGTTTTGAACCAGGCACCTTCCGTCTACCATTTTGAATGACTTAACCACTCGACCATGGCGGGGCAACAAATGATGAATCTCCGAGATTTGAAAATCGCATAAGTGGAGGTATTACTGCACTGCTTTTCCCCCTAAAAATCTCAGGTAAGATGTTCGTAATAAAAGCATTGGAAATACGGGTTGGGACCCCTTAGAAAGACCTCCCCCCCCCCCCCCAAGGACGTCACATGAGCATAGAGCAGTTTCACGTACGTCTTTATCACTACGCTACATAGCAATCAACTTTTTTTGGTCAAACATTTGATCATTTGAGAATTTCATTGGCGGAAAACGTGGCTTTGTATCCCTAAATATCCGAGTTAACCGAAAAAAAATTTCAGTGACGTCACGTGAAAATACTCTATTGTGTTGGCCGCTTCACTTGACGAGGGTTTATAAGTGGTTATTCGGACCAAGCACACAAAATCGAAAATGTATGTTTCAATTACACTAACAACATCAACAAACATTGAAAGAAGTTTATTAAAAATTTAAATGGTTGTACGGCTAAAAAGCTCATTTAAATGTGTATAAAATTAGCTTCAACGGATAACACAATAAGAAGATATACGTAACGTAAGTAATCTGTTCTGAAGGTTTGAGCTTCATTGTGAGATATCACGGGTGTGTGTGTGGTATAGTGGCAAGATTAATGAGGCAAGTCAAATTTTTATTTAACAATTCATTACTGTCAAATTTCACGCCTGTGACTATTCGTTATGTAGCCATAACAATGAAGTAACTGACGGCTTTCAAACTGGTGATTAATATTCATACGCCAATTTTAAAAACAACAACTCCTGTGCGTCTTATAAAATGATTTAAACTTTAACAACCAGGAGGTGAAAGGTTGTTATTATAGATGTAGGTATCAGGAAATTATGGCGGTGTGTGCATCATTAATTTGTCTCGGATAACGCGTTTGAATACTATTAATACAAACTAATCTTTCATAGTTCAAAGTTCATTACTTATAAATATCGATTTATCGTATAGTTAGAATTGCTCCGCACGAACATTTTCCTCGTTGTGTCAATTCTTTTTCAAATTTTATTTATTGATGAATTGTATCTAAGTACATGGGTGTGTTTATGTTTTTGTGTAATGCAATAGGTTTGAATTCGTGTTTGATTTATTCAAAAAGGGAGTTTCTGCGGCGGCTAAACTTAATTTTTAGAAAAGGAACATAAATTCACCCTTTCAAATTATACAGCCTCATGTGAAGGAGACTTATTTGGGGCTGTTTCATCTTAACTATACTTACTTATACGACTCTAAAGTCATACGTTGGATCATGTAACTAAGTAGATTTTTTCTTTTTTCGTCTTACTAAATCGCTGTAATATAAAAATATTGCGTAAAACCTTACATTTTGAAAGGGTCATTTCTCTAATACGCAAGAAATGTGCTCAAACTGCGGGGAAAAGTAAATCAAAATTTATTCAATATAAGAAAGTGACAGAAAAACTTACTCATTAGTGTTATTTATTCAGTTGGGGGAGAGGAAATGACTATAAATTCTGTTATTTGTGTATACGTTGGTTTAGTTTGAACAGTTCTCGTTGCTGTTTGTTTGTTGTTTGTGTGATAATGGCAACGCTACGCTAGGGCGAACTGCCAAGGATGGGGGTGCCTTAAGAGAAGGACTTTCTAAGGGTTTGTAGAGCGTATTCACGTAAAATCTGGAGAAAACCTACCAAAACTACAGACCGAGATATGTGACATTTGGAAATTAGTGTTACATGCCTAAAAATCATATTTAACTCTTTTAGAGTTTTTGGGGCCCTGACTCTTCCGCGGGCCCCCTGGAGCCGCGGGGTTCCAGGGGCCCTCCGCTGAGCCACTGCTTAAAGACGCAAGATTACTGGAAAATAAGGGATCCAATTACTCTAATATATATATATATATATATATATATATATATATAAATAATAGCTTACTTACGTAAAGTGAAATCCCAAGATAATCCATTGATAAAGTGAAAAAAATAGAAAAGTAGATAGCACATGGTGCCAATTAACGAGCTTATACAGGATAAGTGTTTAAATATAGCCTTTTAAGGCAATAAAAGAGTGGATAAATTGGATATAAAGCGCCAAGTTAGAACTGGTGTGCTTTTTAAGCCTAATCGCATGTAACCACAAATAGACGGAAAATGGAATTAATATTGAAATGGTGTGCTCTATCATCAGGCGCCACCGCACACACATTTCAATTTAATCGAAAAAAACAATAATAGCTAGGTTTCTGCAAGTTACCTGACCAAAATTAGGGTCCTTTTGTAACTTGGGGGCGCGACCGTAGCTATTAGAAATAAACAACGAGGAAGTGGACCGACAAGATATATATATATATATATAAATAATTACTCTAATTATAAAGTAGTGTATCCATTTTGGGGACTTCTCCAGAGGTCCGTAGCAATAACCGACCAGGCCAGTCCTGGCCTGTACTGCTTAGAAGTGCAAGAATTGGCCGACTTAACGCCACCATATCAACGCAACACTCCTTTTTCCGGCAGTGGGGGAGGGGGGGGGGATGGCTAAACTACAGTGCATCCAAAAGAATTAACAAAACATATAAAACGTCCAAATGCTAGTAGTGATTAAATTCTAAAAGCACCGCAAATTAGCATTCAACATATTTCAAGTGTAACCCTGATCGTAACAGCATAAACCAGCGTTTCCCAATCTTTTAGCGTCTCTCCCCCCCAATCAAAGGCTAACTTACACTGGCGCCTCCCCACACATTTTTTTAGCATAGGTACTAGAGTTTTTTTTTTTATTCTTCAATGAAGATTCAGTAGAATTCCCTACAAAATAATACTATTAGTAGAGTTTAAATGAACAATTTAAGCGATATATTTTCCAATAAAAATTAGAAGAAATAAGATTTTAGAAACATACATCACTCCTTGCTCTTTGTTTTTCTCGCCCCCCCCCCTACCCCTGCAAAAGCTCTGCGCCTCCTACCCTAGGGGACGCGCCCCACCGGTTGGGAAACGCTGACATAAACTAATCTGTGCGAAACGCAAGCCTACCTGACAAAATCGAATTCCATTAACCGAAGTGGATCTCGTCACGAAAAACGCCTACAATCCTCGCCTGGTGGAAACGCAAAAACGCCTGGCGAATCTTTGACGAAGTCATCCATCATAAACCCTGCTTGCAATTTGTCCCGCATGCTTGGTGAAACCATCACCAGGCGCGCGGTAGCCGTATAAGCATACGCATAAGAGCGTGCGTTTATTTCTTTCACCCTTCGAGTTTTTAATCAAAAATTTCGCCTTATCTTAAACAGCAGCCGATTTGAAAGTGGCGATAGCGGACCATCAGAAAAAAAAAAAAAAAGAAAGAAAATAAAAGGTCCCTCGGAAGCCTTAAATCTCGAGCTGACCTTTCAAAACATTGATAACCCCAGTATTCAGAGACAGATGAATTTATTGGCCGTGGCTGTTTTTCAGGCTTTCTTTTTTTTATTTGACTTTCCCAAAAATGATCTGTTGATTGGTCGCTACTGAGCGCGAAACATTGACCCGACGTACTCCGTGAAATGCGTAACTTATTATTAATAATAATAAAAAAAAAGTCAGAAAATATGAACTATATGAAACATTTATGGGATTTTTTATCGATAAATTGGTTCCTTTTTATTTATACATAAAAAAAAGTGCATTTCCAATGAAGATTTTCATGTTCCTTTTTAATTTTTGCTCTTGTGTGGGTCTTATTACAATATACTATCGCATTTAAGCTTGTTTTATCTGTAAATATTCACATACAGTTCATATAACTATTTGTTTAGTTTCTTACGTCACGATGTACTCATATAGTTAAATTCAGGACTTGCATAATAAAGTCAGAGAGAAAAGCTGTTAAAGATATTTTACTGGATATCTTGTATGACATAACAAAAGTAATAGGTAAATAATTAAAAAAAAGTTTCATAAATAATAAAATGAACATACAGGGTGCCCAAGAATTGTTGGTCACTTTATAAAATTAAAATTTTAAAAAAAGGGTCTAAACACAGTAGTATTAGAATGTAATTGCTGACTAACTAACTCATCTATCTATATTAATAAAAATGAATGTCTGAAAATCTGTATGCGTGCGATGTCTAGAAAAAACTACTGGACGCAGAGCTCTGAAAACTCGAACATATGAGCCCATGCCTTCAATAATGTGAACCTCGATCTCAGAATTTTAAAATTTTAATGACTTTGAAATAAATCTACATATCTTGATTAAATCTACAATAATAGAAGTTAATGTCTGTGTGAGATGGCCAGAAAAAAGTACAAGACGCAGAACTCTGAAAATTTGAATATATGAGCCCATGACTTCGGTGATGTGCACCTGAGGCTCAGAATTTTGAAATTTTAATTACTAAATTATTAATTAAAACCGATTAAGGTCAAAGGTCATCTCTCTTCCATTACATGGGCAACGCCGGGCTACGCTGCTAGTAACAATATAAATCTTTCAATGAGATCTACGACATCTGAACGGTATTCTGTTTCAGTCGAAGAATTTGAAAGTATCTGAGGAGTTATGGAATGACTAGGGGCTGTAGTGATTTGCTGATTGAGTTCCTGTACATTAGGACATTGAGTCCTATAAACAATATCTTTGACGTAAGATCGCATGAAAAAAAAAACAAAACAAAGGGAACAAATCTTACGATCAAGGAAGCCACTGAATTGGACCATCGTGACTTATCCATCCGTTTGCAAAATGTTGATTGGGACAATAGGGCACATACGTAGACCAATGTGGAGGTAAGCCGTCCTGCTGAAAAATCACATTGCCACATCCTTGACACAGTCTCCATGGTTCTTTTACCTTTTTATCTACCGGAAAAAATTACGGAAATTTACGTGTATCTTGCCAAGATCAGCAGCCGCTTACGTGGATGTTACGTTTTTACGGAATTAAAATTGAAGCTCGCGATAGTGCATTATGTTTTTCCAATGATCACTACCTTGCAAAAACCTTAGAAATGTCCATAGTAGGGTTAAGCGACCAGTGGATAAACATTTAACGTATATTTAAAAAAAAAGAAAAAGTTTGAAGAGTTTAAAGAGTATGGATTAGCAACAGTAACTTTCTTCGATGCAACAGAAAGCTATTCCACGCTTAATTGGTTTCCTTGATCATAATCCTTCTTTTGAAAAAGTAATCATTTATTCATGTGTATTCCACTCTGTTCGTTTATTGGGAATATTATGGGAGTCGAGTAAATGAACATACAGTGTCAGTGTATGATCATTTATTGGGCTTTTGTATCATTCTTTACTTGAACCTCCCAAATCCAGCAACTTATAAACTTCTCCATTTATTTCTTATTTTATTTATTTATTTTTTACCTATAACCTACCATAAATTACCTATAACAAAAAATGTGTTTATACAGATAACTTCAGAAAGCTACAGTAAAAAATATCAAGATTTTATAAGAACTTCATTTTGCCAAGAATTGGAGGGGGGGGGTCATATTTAGTACAAGGTAAAATTCTTTCTTTCATTAATTTGAGTAAAAATTCTCCTTTATCAATAAATAAATACGCAAATAAATTGATTATGGCTTTGTCTCCATCAGAAAAAGTTATTTAACCAGAAATCCCCAATCCCTCGCACACACACACACACACACACACACAAAAAAAGGGGGGGGGTAAGAAAATCTGACTTTCAGATTTGAAATACGCACTAAAGTGCTATGTATTGAAAGCGTACTATAATCCATGCGTCTTCCCTATTTTCTTTCCTTATTCCATTAAGTTGGAAAGTGTATCATTATTCATGAGTGTGTCGTAGTTTTCTCTCCTGTTCCATAAAACAAATCTTTGCAATGGAAATTTATTTTAAAATCGCTTACTAAAACTGTTTTACAATCTTCGCCAAGCATATACCGACTGTACTTCATCATTTTAAATACTGTTTAGAATGTCCATCATAATCCATAAATCTGCCGTGTTTGCCTTTCTTGTTCCATAAAACACATATGTGGAATTGAAATCTGTATTGAAATCGCCGAACACTGTTTTACAGTCTTCACCAGGCATATTTTAACTATGTTTTTCTACTTTCTAGCCGAATTCGGAAGATATCGCGAATTTTGTTTCGGTTTTGAAGTTATTTTTTGGCAGCAAACTTGATGATCCATCATCAAAAGTTGCAAACCTCGTGCGACTTTCAATATTTTGATCCCCCCCCCCACCTCTGCTTCATCTGGCATACACATTTGAAAAGATATTCACCGTGACAGTTCATGTCTACAAATATTTATATATTATAATTAATAATTAATAATTGCTCCTACAAAACTGTCTCCTACAAAAACTGTCTACACACAATGTCTACAAAACATGTCTACAAATCATGTCTACAAATCATGTCCACAAAACCTGTCTACAAGACCTGTCTACAAAACTGTCCACAAATCATGTCTACAATGTCGCCCACACAAAACCTGGGACTGAACTAAACACTGACTGAAAACACTGGACTGAACTTTTTGTCTAGCGACACAATGTCGCTAGACAAAAACCTGGTACTGAACTAAATAGCACCCTACTGCTTAAAAAAATCGGAACATCGGTCTATTTTAGCTGATCAGCACTTAATTCAACTAGTGAGAACTGCACTAACCAAAGTCATTAACCAAAGTTTCGAAAAATAACGGTTTAAAATAAAAAAATTGATTGCACATTCACCAAATGGATGATCATGATCAAGCTTTCGTTTCTTTTGAACCCTACTGCTTTCTTTACAGTTGAATCTTTCCTTTCACAAATGAGGATAATTTAACCACGTTTGTTGGCCTGGAATTTCTCGGGAGGCTCATTTAGTTATGAATATTAATAATTGCTCATTAGGTGTTCCAAGAAGGAAAAAAAAAGACTGTTTTTAAATCATATTTTCTGCGCAATCTAAAGACTTACGCACAGATTTTTTTTTCTTCGACACAGTTCCTGTAAGATATTTGCAAAAGGATACTACACAAATCCTTGGAATTAGTGAGGACGGTTGGGGGGGGGGGAGCAGACTACGCAGTGAGTGAAAGTAAAAGTGAATTCCTTGCAGAAAACCTTGGAGGGAGATTTCCAGGTAAATCGTGTCAAGTTTCGTTCACGGTATGGTTAATTCACAGACCCATGTAATTTGATGGGTTGAAATTGAGATTCTTCCATAACGTTTGCCCAATGGAGCTTGATAAAGAAGACATTTTTTTTTTTCACGGAAAGTGATCCTTTTGTGATTAATTCTTTCCCGCTAAAGGATTACTTTCATCGTAGTACAAAGAGGGTTGATCCCCCTCTTTTTGCGGTTAAGTCCTTTTTTGAACTGGATGGAAAAGTCCGACTTTATGTTTCTTAGCAGCCTAGTCTTTTATCAGATGATTAACGCACATCCCAACTAGGACGGGGCCTGCATGTTTTAGGAGCAACCCAAAACGGTTAAAACGGTTTAAATTTTGTTACAAAATGCTTAAAAAAACAGTAATGGTAATAAAGATATTTACAACACATATCGCTATGCCAAAATTTTTGATGCATACCGAAAAAAAAAAGTTTTGTTCAGTTATACAAAATTTTGTTCATTCAATAAAAATTCGGTGGGAGCTATTTCAACCAAATAATTTTGGTTTAGCAAAATATTTTTTGTTTTTAACAATATTTTTGTTAAATTAACAAAATATTTTTTGGTTTTAACAAAATATTCGTTAATTAACAAAACAACAAAACAATTAAAATTTTTGTTAACAAAAATTAACAAAATAACAAAACAACAATTAACAAAAATTTTGTTGATTAACAAAAATATTTCGTTGAAATAAAGCAAAACCAAAATTTTGTTGAATCAACAAAACTTTTCTTTTCCAGTGCAGACATGGAACGAACATCGCATTCAGGTCCAAAGAATTCCTCCATGAAGCATTCATCAACACTGCGTCATTTGAAGCATAACATCTGCGTATTAAAAATTTATGGATTTAATACTCAATATCTTGGAGGGGGGGCGGTATGTGCGCCACTTAAGATTATGGGACTCTTAAGTGTCAACAAGGAATGACCGTATGGGCGCCACGTTCGCTATGGCGATTGAGAGTTACGTCCCCTAACGTTTTTTAATACATAGGAAGCAATTAAAAAGTAATGCAGGGTAATTCGAAATTACCTATGCAAGGGGTAGGATATACTATTACTATACTAAGACTATTTACGAGGGGTAGGATATACTAAGACTGTTCAGAATCACAAAGCAATACGGCTTCGGAAACGTCGCCGTCATGTAACTGTTAATAATCACTTTGGAAGATGTGTTGAAGTGTGCGTCTCATTTCTTAACCGAGTTTCATAAACAGTGGGCTCTCCTGAGTGCTAAAGGGATTATTAACAGGTATATGAAGACAACGTTTCCCACCCCGCATTGCTATGTGTTCGGAACCGTCTCTGTACCCCCCTACACCCCCTACACCCCGTCCGTCTGGTAGCAAATCATCCTGCATACATATATTCTTCTCATTGTTCAGATGTCGTAATTTTTCTGTAGTGTGTTTTAGTGTTGTATGAAAACTGAATAGGTGTCCACTAAATTCAGATACATAAAAAATTATGAAAGGGAAATAACAATAAAAACAACAGCAATAAAAAAATATATACAGCTCATTAGCAAAAGTTATCTTTCAGCAAAACTCTTCATAACTTATTTCTGCAGGCCTCTCAGGTAAAAAAAAAAGTTACACTAATTGGAAAGTCTGAAGAAACCCCATTCATTTGCGCTATAAAAATGTTCAATATTCGTAACGCATTAATTAACGGGGAGAAATAAATAAAAAATGCTTCTATGAAGCTGCAGTGGTTTTTCTAAAGTACAAGCGCAAGACACGACCGTGATTAGTTTAATTGGGCTAATAAAAGAAAACACTACTTGGTGATATTCGACAGCAGTTTTTTATTTAATAAAAAGGCAGGCAAAAATAGTTAAGCTAGTAATTAATGTAATTTAAACTATCAGAAAACCAGCGTCTGATCGGATAAATATCTCAGTCTTTTGTTGAAATTCTTTCTTTTTGATGCTTGTATGATAACGTAGAAAATTGGTTTCCAATTAGAATTGGTTTTCGGGGTACTTTTTTATTGTAATCCGTCTAGACGCATTTTTTACGTA
This sequence comes from Cheiracanthium punctorium, assembly GCA_038373885.1. Classification (NCBI taxonomy): domain Eukaryota; kingdom Metazoa; phylum Arthropoda; class Arachnida; order Araneae; family Cheiracanthiidae; genus Cheiracanthium; species Cheiracanthium punctorium. The sequence goes on from JAWZYV010000015.1 coordinate 281,213, forward strand.
TTTTTATTCCTTTTAGTCGGTTTCAAAGCGATATTTTCTTTTTTCATAAAGTTTTCTTTATTTTAATCCTTGCCCTCGCACAAGCGACTTTGGAAAGTTTGGGTAAAAAGGAAAAAAAAAATTTTTTTTTGGATTGCCTTACAAAATGTTTTGTTATAATACCGGATGTTTCACGAAGAACCCTTAAACTTGAAAAAAAAAATAATTCAAAAAATGTCGATTGAGAGAAGCATGAAACAAGTGGTATGTTATTAAAAAAAAAAAAAAAAAAAAAAAGTACGAATTTTTGATACTGAAGCCACAAAATTTTATTTACAAATTCACCGATAGTTCGCGCGATAAGCAGCAATACCGATACCAAAAATACAACGCAGACACGCCAGGTCGTAGGCAGGAAAAATATTTTCATAAATATTTTCCTACTTTAAAACTGTATTTAGAGCTGGTTTTCTCCTAAATATAGTTGAGCTCACCAAAACAGGCCGCCTTTGTTTTCGTACCATGAAAGCTGTCTAAGCTCTGTAGCTTGTATAGAATTTTTCCAAGGGAAATGCTTTTCTTCAATTTTAATCTGGAACCTAACCCTTATAGCACCGTGACCAGAACACGACTCGAAAGTGACTGTCGCAATTTAGTCAGATTCGTCATTGTGACGGTGATGTGTGGTCTCAATGAAGTCAATATGTCCGCCTCTGGTGACGTGATTGTAGGGTAACAAGGTGACCAAGACTGCGAAGGACCCGATTACACTAGTTCGAATTCCGAAAAGTCAGTTAATATTCCTACTTTTTACACATTTTTTTTCTTTCTAATGGCCGGGTCAGCTGTCAGCTAGAGTTCTGACCACAACGAAGGCCACAGATTTCGGTCATTTCATTATGGCGTTTCCTTTTACGCAGAGCAGCGTTTCCCCCTATAAGTGGTATCAATTTTGAACCTATTCCAGACGAGAGACCTAGCACCTGAAATCGGCATCCCCAGAGGTAACGTTTGTACAGGGAGAACATTGGAACCACAAACAGATATTACGTGCACCAGCTCCCATGAGCGTACCAGGCCTCGCAGCCAGTCTAGCTGAAAGAGGAGTTCACCCTCCCAAGCCCTTGACAAGCCGGTGCTTCTTCACTTTCCGTGTTCTTACGGGAACGGAGCTTAACGACTAGTCCACCGCAGAACAGTCTTACATTAGTGCAGATTATTTGATACAGATGTGCCGAATTCAGCTCCTCACAGTCTCCGCCGCTTGTTTACTTGCTTTCTTTTTTTTTTCAATTTCTTCCACGCTATTAAAAGAAAATAATAATGAACTAATTAAAAGACCTCGCAAATTTCACACCTTTCATCTCTCCAGCACGTGGCAAGACACCAATTTATATTTACGTAACATTCTCCACACTTATCCAGCTAAGGGGTCATAATACCACGGCGGCGGCCATATTTACACCTCTCCCTAATTGGCCGAGCAAAAAAACTTTGAGCCTCAGCGGCTGGTTTGTTAACTTTTCAGGGGAGCAATAGCAGCATCCCATCTGGCGAGGCGCAAAGAGATTTAAGAGCCTGTTTGGGTGATTTGATGGATTTTTTTCTTCTTCTTTTTAAATTCCTGTTCCAATAAGCACTTCCGTTAAGTAGCTAAGGTGCAACAAAACTCTGCTAGTTATTCGCAATAAGTTATGTCCTTTCTTCTTTTTTTTTTTTTGCAAGAAGAAGGTGCCCTGCGTTACATCAGCTTCTGACTGAGCCTTGTAACAGAAAGGATGTTTTCTTATTCAGAGTGCAACCCCCCCAGTACACTCTCGTACAAACGTATTCTTTTTATTTATGACGCCCCCTCCCCTATCTTATGTTTACACCATGTAGATACAGCAACAGCTAATGCGACTTAATTATGAGGTTTCTAAATCTTTCTGGTTGACGTAAACTTGTTTTATTTGAGTGGGAAGGGGCATTGGGCAATATTCTTCAAGCTACCGTGCTGAACGTCATGTCGCATCAGCGAGTCAATTATGACGTTATTAATGAAGCTCTTGAGGAAACGGGGTTATTAATACAGTTCTTGCAGAAATTAGCAGGCAAGATAAATCATGCCAAATGCATCGATTATGAAAAAACTTGTCAAGACAACTGTCCTATTTATACCTTCACAGTCGCATGACCATAGGCGCACCCACGGGGGGGGGCTATGGGGGCTAAAGCCCCCCCTAAAGGTCGAGAGTTAGAAGTGAAAAGCATTAAAAATTGAAAATTGTCACTTAATTAAAATATTTGTTTAATCTTTAAATTATTTCTAATTTTTTTTTCAATAAAAGTTATTAATTTTCAAATAAGTAATTAATGTCTAACTACTAACAATTAGTGCATGAAACATAGTTAAACTCGGTTAAAACGCCACTGAAAGGTCCGATATTTAAGACTCTGTAACGAGTTACATTAATAGTGAGCTGTGGTCTATGAGCAAATGCAACTGGTACCGAATATTTCGACGTTATAAAAGAGTTGTAATTATTGATGTCACTATAACAGAGTTCAGCAATATTTGTAGCCCAGCCCCCCCCCTGAACTAAAATCCTGGGTGCGCCACTGCGCATGACGAATATAAAAGTTTACTGAACTGCCTAGAGCAGGGGGTCCCCAAACTAAGGCCCGCGAGGCCCTCTCATCCGACCCGAGGAGACCTTTTTATCTACGGAAAAATATTACGGAAATTTACCTGCATCCTGCCAAGATCAGTCGCCGCTTACGTGGACGTTACGTTTTTACCGAATTAAAAATTGAGGCGCGCAAGTAGTTCGTTGTTTCTCAACCAATCACTACATTGCAAAACATTATTCCCTGCTTTCTTTCTACTTCTGTTCACAGTCGATAAGATGAGATGATATAACGAACTTCTCTATGGTAGAACAATTTTATCTGATGATAATTTCTGGTCACTGTTAGTGTTAGGGACACCAAATCTAAAGCCAGAAATTTCCGCTACTTTGGTTGCCAGGAAATAAGTTCACTATTCCCACACTAATATTGACTTCTTCTTCTTTTTTTTTTTTTTTAAATTTGACCTCTAGTGGGTATTAGACACCCAAACTGTTGTTTGATAGCTAATGCGGCCCTCGGACTGAAAAGTTTGAGACCCTTGGTCTAGCCCCTTAACCCTTTGAGGCGCAACCCTTTCCTAATGCTGAAAAAAGGGCAGCCGTTGCTATCGCTCGACTTAACTACCAGCAAGATGGCGGACGATCGAAACGTTCATCGCGTGCCACAGATCTAGAGACCCTTTTTTGACGCAGCTGGCTGTGCCGCACAGCCATTGAAGAAAAAAAAACTATTTTGAAAGTAGTTTAGAGAGAGTGACTTTTTTAACAACTGTACGGACTCCATTCAAAGAGCATTATGCAATATTATTAAATTTCATAAGCCATTCTTTCCACTAAATTAAATTACCAAATTTGAATTTAGTTAAAATTAATGAAAAAGGTATAAATAAGAAACTGAAAATAACCATTATAGCTGATATGTTTGGCCGTAAACGGCAGAGTGAAATGATTCTGTTTCTTGGATCTACATAGACAAAAATGCCATCATAGAAAAAAGAATAATCATGCATTTTCCTTTTTTGATTTAATCAAAATATCACCTGTATGTGAAAAGAGAGTGAGAAGAGTTTGCTAAGTAAAATGAATGTGGATTATGGTACACTCTTTAGCGTAATGAAACAAGCAAAACAAACAGGACCGACATATGGATCATGTTGTATTTTCCAGCTTAACCCATTGAGGCGCAACCCTTTCCCAAGCTGAAAAAAGGGCAGCCGTTGCCATCGCTCGACTTAACTACCAGCAAGATGGCAGACGATCGAAACGTTCATCGCGTGCCACAGATCTAGATACCCCTTTTTTGACGACAGCTGGCTATTCCGCACAGCCAGCTGCGTCAAAAAAGGGTCTCTAGATCTGTGGCACGCGATGAACGTTTCGATCGTCCGCCATCTTGCTGGTAGTTAAGTCGAGCGATGGCAACGGCTGCCCTTTTTTCAGCATTGGGCAATCTATCCAGCTGTTCTCGCATTCTTCCATTTTTCAGCAGATGTCAGTGCTGTTAAAAAGAATCGTGACCATTTTTTTACGGGAAATGAACGTGCTAAAAAGTAAAGGATTCTCGTGGAGCTATGTCACCCGCAACTATTTTTATAGAAATCCAATCTATTCTTCTCGACTGGCAACAGTCAAAACGTCAGAGTTGGGTGTTCCCAGAGCGGGAACACTGCGCGTTAAAGGGATAAAGAAATATGAAAGACAGGAGGACCGACTCATGAATTATGAAAAACTTTTAATATATCAATATACTGCCTATTCAACCCTTAAAATGGATGTCTTTTTTCAAAATGGGCTGAAAATAAAATAGTAACTTCATTTATGCTTACTCATGCTAGGAAAAATATTATTAAAATCATTCAGCATGTAGTTTCACAGAAAAATCATAAGAAAAAAGGGTTCAAATTCGAAACATTAGAATGTCCACTACTTCGTGCACAGCTATCCTACTTTGTCCGAACGCAACTAGAAAACTAATATAGCCTAATCCTACTTTGTCGACAGAAACTAATATAGCCTAATCCTACTTTGAGTTTTCCTAATGCTACTATTTTTTAATAGTTTTGTATTCATTTTCACTCAGCAATAAAAATTAGAAGCAATCAAAAATTGGTTCAGCGAACTGGAGTGCGCACGCAAAAAATAATGCTGCCATACACATTTTAAAACGAAAAATTGTTTCCATAATGGCCTTACATTTACATTAAATGCATATTAATACAATAACTACAAAATTTTCTTTTTAATACAGAAAAGCGAGAGTGTAGCCAACTGGCTACAGTATGCACAGCAGGGGTAAAATCTGAAAGTACTTTTTAAAATTAATTTTGAATTCAGTTTTAATAAAATTAAATTGTTGCAAACAGTTTAAGTACAGTAAAACCCGCTTAAGAAGTTTTCCAAGGGGATGAATGGCAAAAACTTCTTAAACGGGATAATAATTTTTGGAAAAACAAATTAATTTTAGAATAAATATTGAAAAAATATCTTTCGACACAATTAGAATATTATACAAATAATATTAAGTTTGCAATTACTTATATAAATTTTTTCACACACTCTAAAAGTTAGTTAATAAAGTAAAACAATATAATTACCGTATTAGCGCCCGAATATAGTTGATCCGGTTTTTGACTGATTCTTACCAATTAACCTCTTCCCGGCGGGAAAATTTTAGCCGTACTGTTTCAGAAGGACGGGAGCATCTTAAATATGCTTTCCCCCATTTCAGCGACTCTTAGCTGAAGCTGCTCTTTGTGCAACAATCATTGATGGATTACCCTTTCCCACCCCCGAAGTAAAATGAACTTCTTGAACAAGGGGATTCCGTTTGCGTGTAAATTCTCCTTTTCAGGAACTGGGGTGCAACTGAGTTGATGGATGGATGTTGACATCTCTCCCCGCCGGTCCAGTATTGGTGAACAATCACAGAGGGGGAAAGCATTAGTTGGTCGAAATATGAACCATGCTCGTCCTTTAAGGTGTTCTAAGGCTTGGTTGAAAAATCAACCGCCCGTCCTCAAAGGGTTAAAAGCCTGATTCGCGCTAAATTCGAGGCCTAAATATAGGATTTTTCTAACTATCTTGATGATAAACTTCGAGGTCGCGTTATATTCGGGCTAATACGGTAACTATTATAGATTAAATCTTAAAAAGTCGTTTTAAGCATTATTGGAATCGATTTTAACGAAAAAAAAAATCCATTTAATTTTTTGTTTTTTATCGGCAATCTTTAATTGATCTTTAGTTAAAAAAATTCTTTCATATCTTTAACGCCTTTAATAAAACTAGTCCTATTACAGCATTTCCACAACCTCTTATTTAGTTTCATCCATTTCTTAATTTTCTGTAACCGAACGAATTCCATCCACTGTTAGCATTTCACTGGCCAATACAATAGTTTTCAGTTCTAAAGATAGATTTTCACAAACAGTAATAAGATGGGGAAAAAAAAAAAAAAAAAAAAAAAAAAAACACGGAAGGCTCGTGTAAACACTCTCTGAAAGTGAACTTAGAAGTGAAAAAAAAAAAAAACTTTTTAAGCGGGAAAGAGTTTGGAACGAAACTTTTTAAACGGGTTATTTTAACATAATAAAAATAGGAAAAAATTGGGAACCGTAGATAAGAACTTTCTAAGCGGGAAAACTTCTTAAGCGGTAACTTCTTAAACGGGTTTTACTGTAATTTGAAGGTTAACCGCCATAAAAAAAACAAATAAGTCCTTGAAGTTCCCAGCTCTCACTTATTTGTGTGTTGTATGCAGTTTTTAATTGACTTTATCGCGTTTCCCTGACTTAACCTTTTACAGGCCAATGTTCCCGATTGAGAACATAAAGTTAAAAAATTTATACAAAAATGAAATTTTTTCAGCATTGACTTGAAAAAAAATTAGCCGATAAAGTTAAAAGATGACTTGATTTTTGAAATAGAAGTTGCATTTCTATCATTATTGGGAAACTGGGGGAAAAAAATCATGAAAATAGCCATTTTCAAAGAGCACACATAGAGCTTGATACACCCCCCCCCCTTTCGAACTTAATTCATATCCTTACTTCAATTTTAAAATAATTCTTTTATTAATTCTCAATGTTTCACATTATTTAAACTACCCATCTGAATATCTAGTTTTTGAAACCAATGTAAAAGTATTGTCAGAAATGACCCATGCTTCCTACTGGAAACATCAGTGAAAATTGTATTTAAAAATTTTTTTCCCATCATTTAAATGACTAATATCCTTTAACTAACTATTTAGAAGTCAAAATATGCGAAAAACTAATTTGAAATATGCCTGGATCTCAATGTGGTCTGCATAAGGTTAAGCCGTTTGGTAAATGCCTTATTCAATTCACATTTTGATGTTCAATACCGTGACACTGTTTTTAGATTTTAAAGGAGAGATTGGCTTGCCGATGTTTACATTCACTTGCTCAGTCTTTTAATCCGAAATCCCCAACAACAATCAGACTGTACCCACATGTTTATGTTGTGTACAACTGGAAAAACAAGGCTAAAGCCCCAAACGTGTGCGCGCATGCACACTCTGCACTTCTCTGGCAAAAGCCCCCCCCCCTCCCAATCCACACTCCATAAACATATTTAATGCCTGAATGCCCAACACCTGGTACCTACATCAACACTTCCAATTGCACATAACCAAATGGACAATGCCCCAGTCTATTGTGCGCTCTTCTAAACATCTTATTAATGTGTCTGCACCCTCGCGGGCGCTTTATTGTTAATTCCCCGTCAACACACCTCTGGGGCCCAAGCGAGAACTCTTTGAAGCTTTGTTGTGCGGCGCATGGACTTCGACAACTTATGTTCGAATACATTTTTCCGAGTGATGATTATTTATTCGAATTTGTTCCCGCAGATCGCCGGGATATACGGGAAAATAAGCTTTAGGGTGAACACGTGAGAATTAAAAAATTGTGGCCAGCAGATGTTGCGCGTTCACGCCTGCTTTTCACTGGAAGATGAAAATATGAGACAGAAAGTGATGACAAGGCGCTAGAAGGTAACATTATATAATTCTATCACGGACGTAGCAATAGATTTCATATATGGGAGGGGTCCAGCTGTAAGGACTGGAGGTCCATTTTTACTGTAAAATTTGATTGACAGCAAATTTTACTGTAAATAACTTGAAGTGGCGCACACGGGATTTTGTCTTGGAGAGGGTCCAGTTATAAAGATGGGCCGCCAACCTCCAGAAAAAATACTGACTAAAATATTTTTTTTTTTGTGGCCACCATTTATAAAAACTTCCCCGCCATACAATTTTGCATGTTTTAAATTGTGCTTTAATTGACTTATCTCGACAGCTGAAAAGGATAATCTAATCGGCTTATAATATATTAAAATATCAAACTACAGGATGATTTTAAACTCTATATGTTCCTTTAGGTGTGTTCCAGACCCCCTGGACCCCTACCTTGTGCGCGCCACTGACAATGTGTAAGAAATTGCAGTTACATTACAAATTTATAGTCTTTAAAGTACTTTTTAGCCATTAAAACGTAGAGTTTAGAGGTGGATGTTGGAACAAAATTAGCATTTTTATGTAGACTAAGGCGGGACACAGACCCCCCCCCCTATCCCCTCCCCTCGGTCGTCGGTAGAATATTTTCCAGGGGGTGTCAAAACAGCATGACTTCAGCTCATGGCTAATATATTGGAAAGAACAGAAAAGCAGAGAAAAAAAAAAGGTATACAAAAATCCAGGAAATTTGAATAATTCCCTACTAAACGAGAACTCAAAAATTGCTAAATTATTTGATTCCTGGGGTAATTATTTGTATTACAGCCAGTATACTGTGTTGATAGAAAATTCAGTTGAAAAATTATGACAAAAATTAAAGCACTGTCTCACTTGCGATCTAAAAAAGAAAAATGCTTCACTTTTGCAAACGACGAAACTAATGATTTCCAAAATTCCATATTTCTGCAGAATGAATTTTTATCATTTGTATTAATAATCTTATAAAGCGATGTATTTAAATATTGTAACGTTGAACAAAAAAAACGCTCAACAAAAACTGGTGTTAAAATGCAAAATTATTAAAACTTTGCACAATAACACGCATAAATTGTATTTATCTGCAAAATAATCATTTTGGCCAGGGAATGTTACAAAAGATTCAGCCTTCCTTAGTTGTTAAAATGTCTAAGTAACTACAAGAGCAGAAAGCCTGAAACTCAACAAGAGTTCCAACTTTTTTACAGCCAACGAAATGCTGTCGTTTTGAAGAGTTCGAAATGATAATTTTTTTGATAAGTACAATTTGCGTGCGTTATTATACAAAGTTTTCATTAATGTTATTGTAACTTTGTGCTGGATCGAAAAATTTGCATATTGTTCTTTCTAGGTATTGGGTTATTAATGTATTCTAATGAAATTTTTAATGTTCGCATTCCAAACTGCCCGCAGGAAAATTTCTAATTGTTCACTGCAGATTTTACCAAAAAAAAGGTCTCCTTTTTCTATTTTAAACTAGCTGCGTGCCCGTTCTTCGCACGGTAGGAAACGAAAATGTTCCTTACATGTGTAATTCCACTTAATTCCAGTGATGTGAAATCTAAAATAAAAGCGAAATTATTTGACTTATAATGTAAAGTTTGCGTCATGAGTACTAACTTGGCATCATTGCAATATCATGACTCAAAAAACTACATCAGTGTCATTCGCGATCAGAAAAGTGAAAAGCTTAGCGGTTTGCAGAGAACTCCTGACTTTCAAAATGTGTTATTTCTATATCATACTGTTTTGAGGTTCAAGTTGTAGCATTAAATACCTCAGACACTACATGAAATGAACAACTATTTATTTTAAAATAGCTGCGAATTTCATTTTTAAAAAGTTCAAGTAATCTCTTCTGTCGAAATTACTGCGGTATATATCAACGCAAATTAGAATTACTTATCGTTCAGTTGGTTGTAAAACAACCCTTGAAAAAGGATAAACAGAACACTTTTAATTTCATGAAATATTTATTAACGTTGTATATTGGGATTTATTCATATCATCCTTACAAATCTACCAATACTACCTATTACGCATATTAATACTATCTATCTTCGCTTCTCCCTCTTTAATGCTCAATTTAACGAAACAGCTTACATTATTTGGCACAAATGGGACCTTTATATTCTATGGCGATTCTTTAGCAATTTACGCATTACCATAAACATTATTCATATCCCATAATAGTTGCTATTAAGGAAGCTCTCCATACAAATTTAATTTATGCATAGTTTTGTAGGATTGGCGTATTTAGCACCGCAAAACATTTAATCTCACCGTGGTGAAAAATATTCAAGCGGTGCCAACTTAAATATCCATGTATTCAATATAAAGATACCTTATAAATCCCCCATAGTTCTGTCTACTGAAAACATCAAACTGTGCCATCTCGAGGAGCTATTTAGAATCGCTATAACTGTGACAGGACGTTAGAGTTGCAGAGTTTTCAAATTTCACGCATTTTTAAAAATTTATGACGTCACTGTTTAACTACCGTAAAAGATACCCCGAAAACATAAAATAAAAAAAAAATTCTAGGTCGAATTTTGAAAAAATTGCTTCGAGGTGCACAACTTCATGTTTAGATCTTCCCGAGTGCCAAATTTGGTGTTTCTAGGTGTAGCCGTTTGTCCGTAACGCCTCCGACACACAGACCCACAGACCCACACACAGACCCGCACACAGACATCTTCTTTTATAATAAGTAGAGAAGACAATCTGTATTCCATTTACCAATTTTTTGGACATAAAGTTTATCCTACGAAAATTCACGGACGTAAATAAGGGGGGGGGGGAAGACATGTGCGTTGGCATTGGTCAAGGGGGGAACCTTCCCCTCCCACACAAGCTAATCTAGCACCACTTTATAATACGTATAGTATTGGTTAGAGAAGTGATATCCGAACGCATGAACGTAAGGATACCTTAATTAAGGATATTCTTTCTGTTCCTGGTGATGACCTACACTGTTATAAAAAATCTGAATTTCACAGACAATGTCTACCTAGTTTTCACGTGAGAATATCCCTTATTTTTGCTTTTTTTTTAACGGAGGTTCTGTTAAAAAACGAAAATTATTCGTGAATCTTCCGAAGTCTTGTACTAAAAGGGCATTTTCCGTTCTCCTTCTGGCACCTGCAAGCTTGGACGAATGAAATGTCTCCCAGTCACTTCCGCCCGTAAATCAAAACAATACCCACAAAGCTGATTTTAGCAGTTTTGAATGCAATATGTTCTTTGCTCACTCTGCCTGCTGTTCAAGTTGGAGTTAAGATCCCTTAAAAAAAAATACAAAAATATCGTCTCATTACGCATGTAACAGACGACTGCAGATAACTGGAATAGTATTTTACTTAATGCTAAGTCGCTTTGCTATGAGTGCTGCGTTAACCCTTTGAGGCGCAACCCTTTCCCAATGTTGAAAAAAGGGCAGCCGTTGCCCTCGCTCGACTTAATTACCAGCAAGATGGCAGACGATCGAAACGTTCATGGGCCCGGCACAGCCAGCTGCCGTCAAAAAAGGAGTCTCCAGATCTGTGGCACGCGATGAACGTTTCGATCGTCCGCCATCCTGCTGGTAGTTAAGTCGAGCGATGGCAACGGCTGCCCTTTTTTCAACATTGGGCAATCTGTCCAGCTGTTCTCGTATTCTTCCATTTTTCAGCAGATGTCAGTGCTATTAAAAATAATCGTGACAATTTTTTTACGGGAAAGGGCGTGCTAAAAAGTAATGGATTCTCGTGGAGCAATGTCACCCGCAACTATTTTTATAGAAATCAAATCTATTCTTCGTGACTGGCAACAGTGAAAACGTCAGAGTTTGGTGTTCCCAGAGCGGGAACACTGCGCGTTAAAGGGTTAATGCAGTAGGCACGACTTAGGCAGTAGGCTTACTTCTCGGTGTATTCGCTTGTGATAGTCTTATTTTATATCCGAATACCAAATGCATCTTTTTCATATTCAGAGTTGTGAAATAAATTTAACCTAAATATGGAGGGGGATGCTTTCGGTAAAGATTTTGCTGCAATGGACATGGTTTCTTACGATTGGATTATAAAAATCTCGTAGCTGTTGTAAAACAAATGAAGTTTTGAATTCGGTAAAGATTTTGCTGCAATGGACATGGTTTCTTACGATTGGATTATAAAAATCTCGTAGCTGTTGTAAAACAAATGAAGTTTTGAATTTGGTAAAGATTTTGCTGCAATGGACATGGTTTCTTACGATTGGATTATAAAAATCTCGTAGCTGTTGTAAAACAAATGAAGTTTTGAATTCGGTAAAGATTTTGCTGCAATGGACATGGTTTCTTACGATTGGATTATAAAAATCTCGTAGCTGTTGTAAAACAAATGAAGTTTTGAATTCGGTAAAGATTTTGCTGCAATGGACATGGTTTCTTACGACTGGATTATAAAAATCTCGTAGCTGTTGTAAAACAAAAGAAGTTTTGAATTTGGTAAAGATTTTGCTGCAATGGACATGGTTTCTTACGATTGGATTATAAAAATCTCGTAGCTGTTGTAAAACAAATGAAGTTTTGAATTCGGTAAAGATTTTGCTGCAATGGACATGGTTTCTTACGATTGGATTATAAAAATTTCGTAGCTGTTGTAAAACAAATGAAGTTTTGAATTCGGTAAAGATTTTGCTGCAATGGACATGGTTTCTTACGACTGGATTATAAAAATCTCGTAGCTGTTGTAAAACAAATGAAGTTTTGAATACTTGGACTCAAAGAAGTGAACTAACTGTAAGTGAGGGAATACTCAATTCACAAACATAACGTCCTTGAAAAAATAGAAATTAATCAGGCAAGGGAGCGATTAAAATTAGAGATAGCCATTCAGCACTTGAAGCAGTGATGGATGATAGTATGGGACATGCATGATTACTCATGACGGTCCTTTTACAATTAATAATAGAGCAAAAGTATTTCCCCCAAGAACTTCGTATTCATCGCCTTTCATATTAATTTAATACGATGAAAAAAATTAATTATAAACAAGGCGGGCGAGACAAACGAGAACAACATGAAGGCATGTTTCCCATAATTAATACTGATAAATTGTTTTTTTCGGCATATAATCTTCGTTCACGAAGGCAATATATCTAAGGAGTGTAAGATTAATTCAACATTGTTTTATGCCTAAATGTTTTAAAAAAAAAAATTCATGAATTGTGTGTGTTAACCATTAATTTTCTCCTGCATTTTGTTGTTCCTTAAACGGGGTAAGAAAATTTGTTCGCGACAGATTTATCACGTATAAAACACAGCTGCTAAAGTGGCATGCTTTTTTTCTTTACATTAATATTTTAAAATTTGGGTCCATGTTGGTATATATATCATCATGAAAAATGTGGATTTAAAAGGGTTAATAACAGCTGCGTAACTTTATTGCAATTTTCGAAGCACGCTTTATATCCAGTATAGATATATAACCTGTTTTAGAGTTATTGATTATTTCATGCTTTTTAACGTACGTTCTTCCATAACGGTAAACGGTTGAAACTTTTCTATGTATAGAAAAATTTCAACCTTGTTAAGTTTCAGTGTTACTCCGTTTGAAACATAACTGTGTGAGCTAACCAGGTCTTTCTTTTAAGGCAGTCAAATTCTTAACGTCATAAATAAAAATTGTGTGAAATTCAAAAACTCTGCCACAAACTTTACGTCCTTTTCGCAATTTGTTCGTTACTAAGTAGCTCCTCGAGATGATACAGTTCGACATTTTACACGAGACTGAACCGTGGAGGATTTAAATATTTAATCTGATCATATAATAGGAGGGGGGGGGGACGCGTACATAGATAATATTAGCATAAGTAATAGGTACCGTATTAGTCCAAATATAACACGATATCAAAATTTTTCATCAAGATAATTAGAAAAATCCTATATTTAGGCGTCGAATTTAGCGCGAGTCAGGTTTCTCTCTATTCTAAAAAAAAGTAAAGGCTGCTGTCGCCGCGGGTGTCAAAGCTTGTCAGCGTATCTCCTCCTAAACCGTGGGGATTTGAGTTTCGACTAAGGTGCCCACAGATTCGAAAAATTCCGACGAACCTGCTAAGCTGATTTAAATTTTGAAAATCGAATTATTTTAAAAGATATTAATAAAAAACTGAAAAAATAAACCGAATGGTTGCCAGATTTGGCATAAAATCATTCATTCCTTTGCAACAAAGCGTTTCCAAGTATCTAGAATCGCGTGAAATTTACAAACATGAGTTAGAATTACGCCCATTTTACGCCAAAATAAAAACTATATGAAATAAGTAACTCAAAATGTGTTACACAAAGTTGACAATTTTCAAATAGTAAGTTCGCTTAGACAACAGGAGTTTAGAATGAGCGATTATTCGTTTTTCGAAAACAGAATAACTAATATCTTGAAAATGAAAAATAATTAAAATGCAGATTATTTTAAAGCCGGTTCGGTCCAGCTGGATTATTTGCTAGCAGTAGAAATAGTTGGCGGCGTTAACTATGCCATTATAGCAGTTATAGTACACTTTGGATATTTGCTAGCGCGACCAGATGGTATAATTCGTGGTGCTAAGTACGCCAATCTGCAAACGATTATGTAAATGAAAATATGGATAACGGTTTTCCGGTAACCTTAAATGAACAGTAAATATAGGTTGTGAGCATGTGTAAATCGCCAAATAATGAAAAGTCGCCATGGGTGGCAGGCTATTCTATCTGTTCCGTAGCTTTTATTAACTTTACATGTACGCAAGTCGCCAAATAATGAAAAATCGCCATGGGTGGCAAATTCGCAAGGTGTCCAATAGGTTTTACATTATTAAAAATACAGCTGAAACAGATGTTCTGATTTTATTACGCTTTAGCTCCTAATTAATATAACTTTTGAATGGCAACATTAAATATAATTGTGTTTCTGAGGAGTGCAAATAATTTTTCCAGCGATTATAAGCGGAGTCCGCACTCCAGGTGGAGTATAGCTCAGGACCCGTACAACACGGATTCCCATAACAAAATATCTTCCGTGTTATGAGGGGTAGAGGGTCTACTGTAGTGTGAAGTTTAAGTTTTTATGTACCAATGAAGATGCAAGAACCAAGCAATGTGTAGCTTAGCTCAGTAACATTCTATCTGATCCAATCTTCGGGTTTTGTCTGTTGAAATTATGTCTTTTTTACGAATAAGCCGAATCCCTCATACGAAAAGCGAGCGTAGCGAGTCTGGGGGCCTTGGCCCCTAGTTTTTAATGAAAATGGTCAGTCAAAAATCATCGCGTTATATTCGGGCTACTACAGTAGTAAGATTTGTTACGGTACATTCAAGTACACTATACCATGTTAGTAAATGTTTTGTGAAAATAAATGAGTTGTATTTTTCATTTCAATCTGGAACCTTACTAATAACTAAACGATAAGTATGCCACGAAAACGTTAATATATCACGAAATAGTTTCAACAGGTTCCGCTCCACATGAACACGGTAAGTGAAGCAGCAACGGCTTGGCCAGAGCTTGGGAGGGTGAAACCCTCTCTCGGCTGGGCTGCTGGGGAACCACGTACGTTATTGGGAGCGGGTGTACATAAAATCTGCTCGTGGCTCCAATGTTCAATCGATACCTTTGGGTGTGCCGATTTCAGGTGCTAGGTCTCTTCTAGAATTAATTCAGAATTAGACCACTCAACATTGCTATGCCTGATATGCGCTCCCATAATGAAATGACCAACATCTGCGGTCATCGTTACGGTCAAGCCTTCACTAGGCCGCTGACCGGCTATTAGAAAGAAGAAAATAAGTTTCAACAGAAGTGACTACCTGACTCTTGTTTAGCAATATTTATGTGAAGCTATTAAAAACAAACGGTCCTATGTGGCTAATCTAAGTATTTACTTCCATCTATCTAAGTATTTGCTTCCATCAATTGTCTCAATGGCTGGAAAGTAAAATGATACTTTAGGAGATGAAACTATCAGATCCCCTACTCATGAAATCGAATGTCCAAAAACGCACTCACTTTTTGCTACCAGTTCCGCCCTCATTATAAATTGGAACATTAAATGCATTGCTTTAGAAAATTAAATGAATCGGAGAGAGAATATTTAGAAACGAGTACTTTTTTAAGTACAGATCTCTGTCTTGTCTGTTCTGTCTTATTTTCATGGATTATGGGGGCTTCGTCACCTCCGCTTTATAGCATTTTGCGCCAACACCAAATCCTAATTAGATCGATAGCAGCAGTAGCTGCCATGAGTGCTCATTTCTACCACAGACTCCCGAACAGTTCATTTTCACCTCATTCAGGAGCCGATAGATGGCAGCTCTACCAATCGTTAGGCGGTCTTTGATTGGTCCCAGGGTCGAATTCACAACCAATCATCAGTGCGTATTTGCACTTTACATTTTCTTTTATTGATAGATATTAATATTTTATATCAATTGACGTGACCAAAATTATCAGAATTGACAATAAGTTCTATAATACTATAGAACTTAGTATTTTAATAATTTAGGGGAAGTTGTGGGGTTGGTAGCTTGGTCATGACTTAGCCAGATTCTGATCGAAACAATTTTGCATTTCAATAAGCATTCTCTTTTTTCTATGAGGGCCTATACTGGAGAGAATTTTCGAGAAATTTTGTAACCCCCCCCTACACATTTTGTGACCCTGCCCTTGTACAAACAGAACAAATATTTAACCTGCAACAGCTCTTACAAAGTGTTATGCAAATTTAAAAGGATGTTTCTAATGATTTCCAGAGTGTTTCGAATTGAGTGATTCGCAGAAATTCAACAGCTTAAACCCCATGCTGTTTGTAATCTTGGAGTTTGCTGTAGTGCTGTTTCACAACATTTTACTTAAATCCAATTACACACATGCAGAACAATTGACGTGTGTAACTTAAAGATCAATTTAATATTTAATGGTGAAAGATGAAAGAAAGATTACTTAAATTCTTGCAATGCCCTTGAGATTCTAGTAAATTTTTCTTGCGTTTGCTTTGAAAGCATTGTGCACCCCATAACAAAAAGTTTCAAATAAGGAAATCTGAAAGCCCGATTATTGAATTCAGATTTCTAAATTACGTGGAAATGATTTCGCATGAATAATAAATATTTTTTTAGAAGCTTTTTTTTTTCGAATTAAATTGATTATCTGCAGTATAATATAAACAAAAAAGGTAGTGATGGATTGTGATCTATTTCATTGTAAATATATACGAGTAGTCTCAGTGTTTCAAACTGTTTAACCATTGCGCACTTTTTACTTTCCGAACATGTGCCATGTAAGGAAAGTATTGTAATCATGAAAAAATTCGACTTTGAAATTTTGATGTATTGAAACTGTTTGAGATCTTCTGAATGCATTAATGAAATTTTTATGATGATTGGTGTATGTATGTATATGCTTATATGTGAGTGGACACGATAGTTCATACACGGTGCATTCAATAGAATTCACAACATACACCTCTCTTGTACGACTGATATTGATTTTGGTTTGTGTAAGACATAGATTTTTTATAGGGCTACATAAATTTTACTTCTCAAATAAAAAAAAAGTTATAGTTGTTTATTAAAAAACTTATTTTACTTAAAAACATCAAACAAACTACGTATTTTTAAATAACTTTTCGAATAAAAGCTATAATCCTAATCCTTGTTCCAACAGTAAAGAATTGATGCCACCCATAAACAAGTATTATAAAGAAACTTTTAACGATAAATGATCTCCTTACAAGTTCTTTGCAGCTGCGCGAATTTTGGATAAAACAAAAACTATCAAACATTGTGTCTGAAAAGTTTCTCTAATATTTAAAAATTTATTTAATTATTTAATTTAATTATTTTATGTGTGTGTTTCTTATGTGACGGCAAATAAAAGTAAAATAACGGCGAAAATAAAATAAAATTTGTCAGTGGCATGATTTTCACACTCACGTGAGTTAAAATCATTTTATTCAAAAATTTTAAGCGAATTATTAATACAATACAGTGAACTTTCATTACAACGCGATTTGTCTTACGCGAATGGGATATTACGCGAGTTTTTTTTACAAGTAACGTATCTGAAAACTAACGGCCTCACCATGGCACAGCGGTTATGCCACTGAAAATGGTAGAGGGCCGAAGTGTGAAGGCCCCGGGTTCGGGTCCCATCGCGCGGCTGTCGATCTAACGGTCTGGAGCTTTGGTAGGTTTTCTCCAGACGTAACGTGAATACGCGTTAGAACCCCTTAGAAAGTCCCCTTACCAAGGCACCACCCTCCTTCACAGATCTCCCTAGTGTAGCGCATAGGCGTAGAGTTATATGGGCCCGTGGGGCTCGAGCCCCCCCCCCCCAATAAATTGTGAATAAGGGCTGAGCCCACCCAACAATTTACCACTAAATACAGAAAACTAATTTATACTAACATAAAAAGAAAGTATTTCACGCCATTTACAAACGTTTAAAAAAACCTTTACTTGTACTTTTAAAAATTTTCTTCTTTTGATTTCAATCATGATTTAGTATTCATTGTGACGCCACGTAACACACAATGTTACAATAAGCTGCCCTCGCCAGGCTCTGGTTCATTAAAATCAGATTATGCAATGTAAATTATGAAATGAAGAAAAGTTCAGATGTGTCTAAAATGCACTATCTCATCGAAAATGTTTTTTTACCCCTCCTTTGGATTTTTAACTTATAACATGGTAGGAGGATACTAACATGGATACTTACCTTACATAGGTGTAGAATTCTATGGATCCATAGAGCTCGAGCGCCTCCAATAATTTACACTTATATATAGTAAGTCATAGCTGCCAACTACTATGGAATATAATTAACCACTTTTTGTAAACAGTATATATTTTAAGCCGAAAAATCATGTAGAAAAAGTGGTTAATTATATTCTGTAGTAGTTGGCAGCTATGAGTAAGTTAAATGTACGTGAATCCGTGGCGTAGCCTGAAATTTTTCATGGAAGGGGGGCGGTTACGACTTCTGCAACTCACATATATATATAACGTGTGTATGATAAGGGAGTGAAGAATATACATTTTGTATGGCAAAAAACTCCTCATGGGCCGTTATGACCCCCCTAACACCCCCCGTTGGCTACGCCACTGACGTGAATATATGTGGTTGTGGGGCCCGGCCCCCCCCAATAATTTTGAAAACTTTACGCTTATGGTGTAGCGTTGCCATAATCACACACACACACAAAAAAAAAAAAAAAAAAACTGAAAACTAACGCGAATTCTTCATCCACAACACACTAGCAGAATCACGGATGCAATATTATTCTGTACAGTACAGTACAGTACAGTTATAATTATTATTATAGTGCAGTGTCATACTTTACAATAATGATTATTATTATAGTATAGTACAATAATAATTATTACTGCACAGTACAGTGTTATTATTAAAGTGCTGCACTTGATTATTATCAGTGCATACTGTACGTACAGTACTGTACTTTATGTCTCTGATCACAATTTAGGTCATTTACAATACTGTGCATTATTATGTTGAATAACACTGTTTTTTATAATACATTATTTATCCATTACCTCACTTGGGAATAGTTAGGGAATGGAAAAAGGTTTAAGGGGTGCTTATACGTATTTAAAATAACTGTGATTGTGTTTCAAAAAGAGGGGTCTTGTAACGCATCAATCCCGTAATTCAAGACTGCGCTATATATTTAAAACCCTTGCAATTATTTGTGTGAGGGTGATTACAGAATTTACGAATGTACCTTATTGGGTACCGTGGGTCGTAAGAGGTGAAGAATACAATAAGATAATTGTGATGGAAAAATATTTTATCGATGCATTTGGCGTGATTTATCGCTCATGTTTGAAACTTAAGTCCATCATTAACCCTTTAACGCGCAGTGATTCCGCTCTGGGAACACCAAACTCTGACGTTTTGACTGTTGCCAAGCACGGAGAATAGATTTCATTTCTATAAAAATAGTTGCGGGTGACATAGCTCCACGAGAATCCTTTACTTTTTAGCACGTCCTTTCCCGTAAAAAAATGGTCACGATTATTTTTAACAGCACTGAGATCTGCTGAAAAATGGAAGAATGCGAGAACAGGTGGATAGATTGACCAATGCTGAAAAAAGGGCAGTCGTTGCCATCGCTCGACTTAACGGTGTTATTCGAAAAAATCATGTGATTTTGGTACATAATAACAAATAAACTAATTATGCCAGGCACTTCAAAATTTGAAACTGTCTCTTTACAAGCTGTATTACATACTGCGAAGACAGGCCAATCTGTATCGGTTTCAAACTTTTAGAAAAAAATCTTAAAAAGCGGAAATTTTCGCAAAGCGTGTCACTCTTCGAAAATCTTGCAGCTCAGATCCATGTTAAGAATTTTTTCTGGACATTTCACAAACGCCATAGCGTTTTCGCTTATCGCAGTGTGTAAAGCAGCTTATGAAGAACCATCTGGAATTTTTTGGAGACATGGTGCTATTAGCTTATTTCAATTGTGTACCAAGACTAAAATTAGAGTTCTTTTTTTTCGAAGAACAGCCTTAACGACCAGCAAGATGGCGGACGATCGAAACGTTCATCGCGTGCCACAGATCTAGAGACCCTTTTTTGACGCAGCTGGCTGTGCACGAGCACAGCCGGCTGTGGTCAAAAAAAGGATCTCTAGTGCTCGCGCACAGCCAGCTGCGTCAAAAAAGGTCTCTAGATCTGTTGCACCCGATGAACGTTTCCATCGTCCGCCATCTTGCTGGTAGTTAAGTCGAGCGATGGCAACGGCTGCATTTTTTCAGCATTGGGAAAGGGTTGCGCCTCAAAGGGTTAAAGAGATCTCAAACTTATCTTTATCGAATATATAAAAGTACGGCACGAAGAAGTTAAGAGCAAACCATTAAGTATTTTAATGGGTTTGAATTAAACCACAATATGCAATTGCTGCTTGAGTTTTTTTTTTATATTAAGTACATAAGAGCGGCACTTAACTACATTTTTAGATTTTTCCTTGATAATTTTTAAGGACTAGATGTGAAAGAAAGAAAGAATAGTATGCAACAACGCAATTTAATTCATCATTCTAATGGTATATCGCTTTCTGTTTTGCTGTAATTCGATCGATTAAAACCTGAACCAGAGTCGAAACAATTGCAATTATGAGTTTTCTCTTGCACTGAAGTTTTCTGTCCTGGATTAATTTCTTTTATGCTTGTTTTAGATGTTTCAATTTAAGTAGTTTATTTCGCAAATCGATTGGTTGTAAAATTTTAAATTGCTTTTATCTGCATCTTGTACAGCGTCGGCTTTCATAGTACAGAAGCTTAAAAAATATTGAGGGAAAAAGAAAAGTGATACTTTCAGCTCTCTAATTCTTACAGCAGGGGCTTAGACAGGGGGGGGGGGGGGGATATCGGGATATATCCCCCCCCCCGAAAAATTTTCCTGGCTACGCGCCTGCCTTACAGAAATAACTTTTATCTTTTTAGGTAAATTTTAACCGTTTTGGAACATAAATTTCAATGCAAACTTTTTTTAAACATTGTTTTTTTTTAGCACTCATTTGATTTATTGAGCCTTGATTACCCCAGCAATCAAATTTCGCCGTTACAATCAAAACTGAGGGAGTAACCGTTTGGGGATCTGTATCATTGTTTGACTCCGTCCTTATGAAGATTAAAGTTCACAGAATCGTAGAAGTTGTCAATTTCATCATTTCATGCAAAAAATTAAGTTTCCAAAGCCTAGGTCCGAATGGAATCGAAAAAATTTCTCTTTAACGCGCAGTGTTCCCACTCTGGGAACACCAAACTCTGACGTTTTGACTGTTGCCAGTCAGGAAGAATAGATTTGTGATTTCTATGAAAATAGTTGCGGGTGAGATAGCTCCACGAGAATTTTTTACTTTTTAGCACGTCCTTTCCCGTAAAAAAATGGTCACGATTCTTTTTAACAGCACTGAGATCTGCTGAAAAATGGAAGAATGCGAGAACAGCTGGATAGATTGTCCAATGCTGAAAAAAGGGCAGTCGTTGTCATCGTTCGACTTTACTACCAGCAAGATGGCAGACGATCGAAACGTTCATCGCGTGCCACAGATCTAGAGACCCTCTTTTGACGCAGACTGGCTGTCCCGCACAGCCAGCTGCGTCAAAAAAGGGTCTCTAGATCTGTGGCACGCGATGAACGTTTCGGTCTTCCGCCATGTTGCTGGTAGTTAAGTCGAGTGATGGCAATGGCTTCCCTTTTTTTCAGCATTGGGAAAGGATTGCGCCTCAAAGGGTTAACTCTGTTCTTATGAAGATGAAAGTTCACAGAATCGTAGAAATTGACAATTTCATCCTTTCAAGCAAAAAATTAAGTTTTCAAAGCCTAGGTCCGAATGGAATTGAAAAAATTTCTCTTTAATACGAGAAGACTCATTTTTTATTGCTTTGTGACTTGCACAATATTCCCTGGAAATCAAGGAACATTTGTATTTTGGTATTCGGATATGGAGTAAAAATGAACTGCAAACCTTGAACTTTCAAAAGTTGGGTTCCGTTTTCATATTTAGATGATCCCTTAACGCTTTGCAGCATTTTCACGTCAGTATGAAAGACGAACTGGATAGACTGTCCAACGTTGAAAAAGTGCAGTCGTTGCCACCGATCCATTGAACTACCAGAAAGATGGCGGTCTATCGAATAACCCATCTGGCGCCACAGAGCTAAAGAAGGGGCTGTCTGCACATCTATTCGATCGACCGCCATCTTATTGGTAGTTAAATAGATCAATGACAACGGCTGCACTTTTGCAGCGTTGGGACCTTTCAATCCCTTTTTTCTAGGCAGTGGAAGCGCTGAAACAAGGTGGTTTCACGGCACAACCACTGCACGTCAAAGGGTTGAACAAAAATTACAAAATAGAACAGTAGTAGGGATGTACGCGAAGCGATATTTTGCGAGATGAGACAGAGATTTACAGCCTTTTTGCGAGACGAGACAGGCATTTTTAACATTATAACATAGGTATTTTGCGAGACGAGACAAAACTTTTAGGCTGTTTTGCGAGACGCGAGACGAAAAATAGTCGTCTCGCAAAACATCCTAAAAGCTTTGTCTCGTCTCTCAAAATCTCTATATCGTAATGTCAAAAATGTTTGTCTCGTCTCGCAAAAAAGCTGTAAATCTCTGTCTCGCCTCTCATCCATCTTTAAGGTAGTGTTTTTGTGTTATGGCAACTATACGCGAGGGGCATCAGTTTCGGGCAGGTGCCTTGGGTGGAAGACTTTTTAAAGAGTTTTAACGGGTATTCACGTTACATCTGAAGAAAACCGACCAAAACTCCAGACCGTTAGATCGAGAGATTCGCGACAGGCCCGGGACTTTCACACTTGAGCCATCTACCATGTTCAGTGTCTCATCCACCCGGCCATGCTGAGCCGATTAGCTGTTTTTAGCAGTTGGTTCAATAATTTATCAGGACATTTTAGAACAAGTTTAACACAATAACTAAAGTTTAATTTGTTCAAATTCAAGTTTTAGCTTTGTAATTTCCTGTGGATTCATTGCGAGCACACAAACCAGATCCTCCACGTAACTCCTCCAGTTAATATTAGTAAAATAATTAAAAGGGTTAAATAATTATCTCTCTAAATCTAAATCCGTTACTCGAATGATCCACCTTGTGATCGATCACTCCATCTGGGTAAAATCCATATTTCTGCTTAAGCATTTCCGTTTCAGTTCTATAAAAGATTCTTTTATGCATAAAATGACGTAGTAAAGTACTAAAAGTTGAACTTCATTAAATCATTTTTCTGTACCTGAGCTAATTAAAATAGGTAGATAATAAATATATCTCTATTTCAACATTCATTTTCAACCATTTGAAATGCATTGTACTTTCGGTTTGTTTATCTGCCGTAAATATGTATGGATTGCCACTAAACTGACGTGTTTCATTACAGGCGCGTAGCCAGGAAAAATTTTCGGGGGGGGGATATGCGCCTGAAAATTTTTTTTTTGGGGGGGGGATATGAACTTATATGTGTATAAATAGACGGAATTTCATTACTAATCCAAAAATTTCGGGGGGGGATATATCCCGATATTCCCCCCCCCTGGCTACGCCCCTGGTTTCATAGGCATTTAGGGCTGTCGTAGCAAAATTTATCCAAAGCATAGAATCTAGATTTCGATTAGATTTAGATTTAGATTAGGCCGCCCAGGTGGTGTAGTGGCTAGAGAACCATTCTATCACGCCGTGGGTCCGGGTTCGAATCCCCGCTTGGGCATGGATGTTAACTTGTCCGTCCCTTCATTGGGGGTAGTGCTGTCCGCCCACTGGGTGCTCCCATAATAAAATGGACAGTAACTAGGGCCGTTGCTGGCAAAGGCTTGTGGCCAGTGCCTGCCCATTAGAAAAAAATAAATAAAAAGAAAACCGATTTTGACTACCTCTAAATTTAATTATAATATTCAGCCTTCAGCTGAAATTAGTTTCCCCTCCGCTAAAGAGGTTTTTTGACAGAACCTTTTAATTTGTATTGGCAGCCATGTACAGGATGTATTTGCATGTAAATCAAACGGGGAGAAACCAACCGTTCTTCCAGTGGTGTCAAGTATTTTAAACAATCCGGTATTTCGGGGAATTCGAAGCCATTGCTTATAGCTAATTCTGGTATTGTCAATTTAATCAAACAATCGTAACATGTTTTGCAAAATTTGCCAATATCATCGATATCTTTGTAAAAGACTAGTTTTATAAAGTCCGTTGTCGCTCCTTTGGACAGTAAAGTTGTTTTGGAATGGGTTCTTATTGACTTTTTGAACCACAGTCGATCACAACAATAGCATTGGTGGATTGGACCATCAGCAACAGCTTCGAAAAATTTCTCAGCTAATTTACGAAATTCTAGTTCTTCACACCTTACATTTAGATCAGTATCTGTTCTTGGTCTTTTCGATGGTATATCTAGACAGAGTCGTAAACGTTTTCTGTCTTGTCTTCTGGATTTGGATTCCGCTTCTTGAGCACGAAAATCTGGATCTTCCCTTTTTCTTTGCATAAATAGACGGTTAGTTTCACGATGACTTTCTTCCGGATCAGACAACTGGCGAGGACGGCCAGCGCGGCCTTGAACAACAGTCCCGGGTATATTCTTCTGATATTTAACGATGTAATACTGAACAGTAGAGCGTGAAATACCAAGCCTACGAGCTATTTCACACTGATCCCGCAAAAATGAAAATTTTAGAAATGCCACGACAGAACACCACCACTTGCTCCGAGGAGGGACAAAAGTTTGAACGCGACTCTGGAAACAAATCCAAGTTCTGAAAAATGAAATCGGAACCTCGGGAACTTGACAGCCAGTCGCAGACGCTCTGACAAAATCTTACAGTTTCCCCTTTTGTTTCATCTGACGTTACTTTGAAATTTTTCAAGTATCCATTATTCCAATCATGTGTCGGATCTTGGTGTGTTTCAAATTTCCGTGAGATCTGTAAGATTTTATTTACTATCAATTATCATCCACGACTTTTTTCGTCTGCCCAAAACTATTACCCTCTTTAGCGGAGGGTAAAAAAAAAAAAGATTTCGATTAGTTCAGATTTCAGACCTTTTACTGTGATACATACAAAATATTCTTCCGCTAATGTTCCCTACCGAACAGCTTATCGGTCTTTGCTTGAATTTATAATGAAAGCATGGCACAGAAAATAAACGAATCTCAAAAATTAAAAACCTGAGCCTACAAAAAACTCACCTTCTTTACAACCTATTTAGCACCGATAAAACCGTTTTACCGCTTTAGTCTTAATTTCAAAAATAAATAAATAGGACCCATGAAAACAAAAATGATCTTAGATTCTCCAAAGCAATTGCAGTTTCCTCCAGAGGTCCCTAAGCATGTCACTGCACTCTTCAGAAAGCTCAAAACTTCTTTTTTGCAGACTTGGCCGTAAAATCCACGGGAAAGAGACACTCTCGCGAGGTGTTTCCTGTGGGGTAAGCCACCTCCCACAGCAAATAATTATTTATCATTCAAAAGATCATTAGTGAGAATTTTTCCGAAAATAATAATCATGAGTGGAGACAAGACGCCCAGGTTAATGGGAGGTTTCAGGCATAGTTTTGTTATTGAGCCTCTTACTAAGGTTATTTGAAGAGTGATAGGAAAAAAAAAATAGCTGCGGTAACTTTTGAGTTTAACTGTCTATGCAATACGGAGGGGGATAGCTATAAAGACGATTGAAGTCATTGAGATAGATGATGTATGATTACGATATTTGTGATCGATTTTGAAATTTTCAAAGGAGTGTGTCTTAGATAACCAACGGAAAAATTTTCGATATCTCTTCAAAATTATATTGGAGATTTTTATAGATATAAAATAATTTTAATCGAGTGAAGTTTCAGGAAGTGCGAATATTTTATTCGTGAAAGGTTCGATTAACGGTATAGTTCGAAAAATTCATGCGTGATTTTGGTACATAAGTATAAATAAACTAATTATGCCAGGCACTTCAAAATTTTGAAACTGTCTCTTTACAAGCTATACTACATACTGAAATAAACGATAAACCTGTATCAGTTTCAACACTTTTAGAAAAAAATTCTTAAAAATCGGAAATCTTCGAAAAACGTGTCACTCTTCGAAAAATCTTGCAGCTCAGATCCATGTTTTAAGAATTTTTTCTGAAAATTTTACAAACGCCACAGCGTTTTCGCTTATTGCAGTGTGTAAAGCAGATTATGAAGAACCATCTGGAATTTTTTGGAGACCATGATGCTATTAGTTTATTTCAATTTGTGAACCAAGACTAAAAACTGAGTTCTTTTTCTTTTTTTTCGACGTACACCCTTAAATGCGTTTATCTTTCTAAATGGTGTATCTATAGATATACAGGTTGCAGTTATGCGAAGAGCGTCTTTTAAAACACCAGAAAAGTTCCAATTGGGTAGTTGATGATTTTATAAACAGAGGGAGGGGTTTCTCAAATAAATTACAGTTTTGTAAGAAGAGAGATCAATCCTATTTTTACTATGAAGCCTGGAAAAAAAGTAGGGGAGAGTCATAAGCGTAAAGTTTTCAAAATTATTGGGGGGGGGCGGGCCCCACAACCACATATATTCATGTCAGTGGAGTAGCCAAGGGGGGGGGTTATACCCCCCATGAGGAATTTTTTGCCATACAAAATGTATATGCCTCACTCCCTTATCATACACCCGTACCGTATACATATATGTGAGTCGCAGAAGTCGTACCCCCCCCCTTCCCCTTAAAAAATTTCTGGCTACGCCACTGATTTATGTACATATAACTTACTCTTAACTGCCAACTAGTACGGAATAGAATTAACCACTTTTTCTACATGATTTTTCGGCTTAAAATATAGCAAAATTTTTGTGCTGCGCCCTCGAGCTGGTTACTATTTTGAAAAATATAATTTTAAAATATACTGTTTACAAAAAGTCGTTAATTATATTCCGTAGTAGTTGGCAGCTATGACTTACTATGTATAAGTGTAAATTATTGGAGGCGCCCATAAAGTGGCTCTTTGGGTCCATAGAATTCTACACCTATGTAAGGTAAGTATCCATGTTAGTATCTTTCTACCATGTTATAAGTTAAAAATAGAAGCAAAGAAAACGTTTTTTAAACGTTTGTAAATGGCGTGAAATACTTTTTTTTATGTTAGTATAAATTAGCTTTCTGTATTGAGTGGTAAATTATTGGGTGGGCTCAGCCCCTATTCACAATTTATTGGGGGGGCTCGAGTCCCACGGGCCCATATAACTCTACGCCTATGGGGAGAGTGGGGTCAAAAGTAACAGAGTTCAGTTGAAATTTTCAACATTTAATGTAT
The DNA here is from genome assembly GCA_038373885.1 of Cheiracanthium punctorium. NCBI lineage: Eukaryota > Metazoa > Arthropoda > Arachnida > Araneae > Cheiracanthiidae > Cheiracanthium > Cheiracanthium punctorium. The sequence goes on from JAWZYV010000015.1 coordinate 308,655, forward strand.
AATGCAGTTCTTATAGCATCACTAAGAAAGAAGATAAGAGTCGTTTGACAATGTGAAATATCGACACGAAGAGTAATAAGCCTAAAATAGAAGTTGCCTTAGAGGAAACGCTCGAAACTATATACAGCTTGCAATCACCGTATTATCGGAAGGCGCTAACCCGACCCAGCTCCCAAAATCCAACTTAGATACTCGTTACCAATACAAATTTCCTCCTTAAGCCAAACAGCTGGCACAACAAATGAAAGGCATATTAACTTTAGTTTAAAGAAATTCTAGTTTGCTTAACCCATTTGTGCCTGCATATTTTTGCGACTTTCTTCGATTTTTACTGATAACAGAAATAATAGATAAATTTCTGATGTCAACTTCTTGAACAAGGGATGATTTTTAAAAAAATCATTATGCATAAAAATCGAAATATCAACATCCTACTGGGTCATGTTAAAATATTTTGTAGAGTTGAGGCTCAATACTCATGAATAAAGGCTAGGAAAAATAGATAACGTTTTCGACTACTAGCGAAAATGCCGTCCCAAAAAAAGGACACTAGGCATAAATGGGTTAAACTAGCCGAATGTTGGATTCTTAAACGTTTGCACAAAAATTGCCCGTAATTTTTGTCACCAAAACATATTCAGTCATGTGAAATATGCTAGTAATGTGAGAAAGACACCGCGATATAAAAGGTGCCCCACAATACCCTGAATTTTAATTTATTAATAAAGCATATTATTTGTTTTAAAAGAACGAATGCTTTTATTTTAATATACATTTTCACATAACTGCAGATTTTTGTGGATTTCTTCCTTGAGCTGCGGAGTGGCTTGAAGATAATTAGCGCATACATTCATTTTCAAAAGCTCCAAAAGAAAGAATTCTAATTTTGGCATATTGGCATATCTCGGTATCCAATTCAAATTGTTTTGATGAGAGACACGCCTCTTCAAATATTTCACCCTTGAAATAACCAAATATTGCATTCCCAGAATTCAAATATTTCACCCTTTTTTGAATTTTCTCAATGTCCATGCGTTGCTCGAGTCATGGGCGTAGAGTTATATGGGCCCGTGGGGCTCAAGCCCCCCCCCCAATAAATTGTGAATAGGGGCTGAGCCCACCCAGTAATTGACCACTCAATGCAGAAAACTCATTTATACTAACATAAAAAAAAGCATTTCACGCATTTACAAATGTTTAAAAAACATTTATTTGTACTTTTAAAAATTTTCTTCTTTTGATTTCAATCATGATTTAGTATTCATTGTGACGCCACGTAACACACAATGTTACTATAAGTTGCACTCCTCTGGCTCCAAGCTCTGTTAATTAAAATCAGATTATGCAATGTAAAGTATGAAATGAAGAAAAGTTCAGATGTGTCTAAAATGCACTATCTCATCGAAAATGTTTGTTTTTTTTCCTCTTTTGGATTTTTTGCTTCTATTTTTAACTTATAACATGGTAGGAAGATACTAACATGGATACTTACCTTACATAGGTGTAGAATTCTATGGACCCATAGAGCTCGAGCGACTCCAATAATTTACACTTATATATAGTAAGTCATAGCTGCCAACTACTACGGAATATAATTAACCACTAACCACTTTTTGTAAACAGTATGTTTTTTAATTATTTTTTTCAAAATAGTAACCAGCTCACGCGCGCAGCACAAAAATTTTGCTATATTTTAACCGAAAAATCATGTAGAAAAAGTTGTTGAATATATTCCGTAGTAGTTGGCAGCTATGAGTAAGTTATATGTACGTGAATCAGTGGCGTAGCCAGAAATTTTTCATGGGGGGGTACGACTTCTGCAACTCACATATATGTATACGGGTGTATGATAAGGGAGTGAAGAATATACATTTTGTAGGGCAAAAAATTCCTCATGGGGGGTTATGATCGCCCTAACACCCCCTTTTGGCTACGCCACTGACGTGAATATATGTGGTTGTAGGGCCCGCCCCCCCCAATAATTTTGAAAACTTTACGCTTATGGCTCGAGTGTGTCATTCTGTGTGGCTAAACTTCAGTATTTCCTGATGCCAGCTGTCATAAATGAGTGTTGTGCTCCATTTTATAAAAAAGAAAGTAAGAAAGTTTAAAAAAAAAGGTGAGCAAATTTAAAATATTACGTCAGTTTCAGGTATCCTTCAGTAAAATAACAGGTATGCCAGTTGGCTGGTATAGGGTTAAGGCAAATCTACACAAGAGCTATTTGCCTGAGGGTGGTGGATTTTTAACTGGCTTTTAATACTTATTCTCTTTCCCTCTGGAGAAAACCGAAAAAAAAAATCCAGACCGCTAGATCGGCAAGGCCAGAACCCTGGGCCATCCCACTTTTTAGTGTCTCATTCACTCGGCCATTGGTCAGCGAGATGTATACTATAAAATACGATAGCCATTGGCCTAAAACTCAACTTGCAGTGAAATATATCAAATAAGTACAGGGAGGCAACACTGAAAGTTGGACAACGTGCGGCTCTCTCAAAAAGTGTACAACTTATAGGAGTACATTTCAACATTATATGGACACGTTCCGTTCCCTGAAAAATGTACATTTTAGAGAGATGTCTATGCTTGGGGGTGCCCGTCTAGGGAGGTTTCTCTGTATACGGATCAGATTAGAAAAATATTCATTCCCCAGAAACCACCCCCTCCCAGTCGAACAAAATTCTTCGCTTGCAACTTCAAAGATGCGACTGACGTCATTCTTATCACCCGGACGTCGAAACGTCTTTTAAGGGTTTCCAAAGAATTCAAGATTGCGTCAATAGTGAAGTCGACTTATGAACTTTTCAAGCAATTCAGTTTTCAAAATTCACAGCGTGGAATTTTTTCTCTTCTTCTAATTATTATAATTTTATTTATTTATTTATTGTCTTCTGATTTTAAACTTAGCAATTTTTTGGACAGAGGAAATACTTTTTCACATATTTTGGAGAAGAAAACAAATTTCACAAAAAAAAAAAAAAAAAAAAAAAAAAAAGCATGGAAATAATTAGTTGGGAAAAAAGTCTGATCTAATGTCAAACTGTAAATACTAATTACTTAGTTTAATATAATAAACATTTAAAGCATTTAATTGTTACTGCAGAGGGAACGAAGCCTACTTTGTAATCGGTAATGTAGGAAAAGGAAATAGTGAAATACAATAGAAAAAGTTCTTAGACTGCGAGTGCCTGCTGTATTAGGAAGATTAGACAGTAAACTATGATATTACTAGTTAAAAATACGTAAAATAAACGATTTTAAATTTTTAAAAGTAAATGTGAAAATTTTATTTAAATACGTAAAATAATGTGGTTAAATATTTAAGTACGTAAAAATAAATGTAAAATTGATTTAAGTTTGTGAAAGTAAGGGCGAAAATTCTATTTAAGTACGCAAAAATAAACGTGGTTAAGTTTACCAGAAGCACACTTAATTTTTAATGCATTGAGGTACGTTTTGCCAAGGCATTAAAATTTATGTTAGTGTTAATTGTTTAAAATATATTCATCCACTGCCCACTAATTATTAAAGCTAACTTCCATATGCATTGGTATTTAATACGGTATATCAAAGTATTGTTATCAGTACATAGAATTATTCTGATATACGCTAATATGCTGATATAAATGCAGTATTTATTTGATCTGACGTTAGTTTCCACTGCTTAGGTACTCGTAAATTTGATAAAGCCACTGTGCGCGGTGAACTCATTTATTAGGCATTGGGCAAATAACTATTTTAGACAGTTTCAACATTATTAAGCTTCAGATTGATCCACTACTACATAGAATATTTAATTAATGTATAAATTGACTTTTTGTTAGTTTTACTAATCTACAAACTATAGTTAGAAAATAGTCTCAGTAAAATCCTAAATCTGTGGCTTGATAGCACACTGAAAACGGAATTACTCTGGTATTTCTTTAAGATTAAAAAGTAGTAAAATATATTTTTTAAATTCTTATACATTTAAATAGGTAAATTAAATGTATTGTTAAGCCTTTTTTTTTTAAAGCGTACTGATAGTTATTATACTACCGAGAAATTGACTTTAGGCAAATTAGTTACAAAATACATTGGACATATAAGGACAAAAAATGAAAATGTATTAAAACGTATTTAAGGACAAAAAATGAAAATGTATTAAAACGTAGTTAAGGACAAAAAATGAAAATGTATAAAAAGTATTACGCAGTGTAAATTGTAGTTTACCTAAAATGGTCAACAGATTTAATAATTTTACTGTGTGACTGCTGCAACATTGCAACATGCGTTATGTGTATTCATACATTGCAACATGTCATGTTTGTTTCTAGGCACCCAGATGAAAATTCATTTGACTATTTTAGGATACAGTTCCACAAAATATAGTAAAGAAATCAAAACCTTACAACGATTTTATGTGTGTGTATGCGTTATTGGTGTTATTAATCAATCAAATTTACATAATTTTGTTTAACCTAAAAATAAATATGAAGTGTTATTTTAATCAAAGCATTCTGAGCTCTTAAATGTCGCATAAAATCAAAAATATAATATTAGGAAATTAGAGGCAATATTTCACGTTATTTTATGTAAAATATAAATTATGGGTTATAAATGTAGTGTAAGTTCAGTAAAGTTTATTTAATTGCCTTAAACAAGCAATATTTAAGCTGTGGGAGATTTCTGCCCAAAAGACTAATTTTATGTTACTTAATACATACTGTTATGTTACTTAATACATACTGTATACATACTGTTTATCAAAACTTTGAATACTATAGCTTTCAAATAATGTCAAATAAACGCACACATTTCTGTGGATGTTATTAAAAGTAACAATCAATTTTTTATGATTTTTGCAGCCAAAAGGTTTGGACTTAAAAGTTAGGAAATATTTAATGGATTCTGATATTTTATATGATAGAAAAGTAGAGCAATGAAAGAATTTCTTGAAAACATTCCTTTTCCAGTTTTACGATTTTCGAAAAGGTTCATTGACGAACGTGTAAATCACACGGCCTTAGTATTTAAGGTCCATTTATACATTTAAAAAAATACATTTTTAATAGATTAGATATCTGACGAATATTATATTTTTAGCATGGAACTCCAGTATATGTCGGAGTTTTAATATTTAAAAAAAAAAAAAAAAAAAAAATTTGATAATTCGCATAATTTATTGATTTATATGACCCTCGTTAAGCATATTTAATATGTGCTCAGGGAAATTTAATTAGTTTTAGGAAATTAATCCAGGAACTATCCCCTTGAAAGATTTACAATATTTATATTTTTAATATATAAGTATTTCACGAATTTGTCTAAAAAAATATTTAAATGTGTTGACGATATTTATGCAAATAAATACTAACTGTGCAATTAGAAGGCGATGTGCATTTGCATATATTTTTAATGAATAAAATTTTAAAAAGTCATTTCAATATTCAAAAACAATACAGATATTTAAAATAAAGTACAATTCAAATCGATTAAATATCTCTCAGATTTTTCATTACAGCATTAAAAAAAATATTTATATATTAAGTGTATTTATTGAAATAAATTTTCAACAAGTTTTTCATTATAAGCAAGTTGAGCCTAAACATAACATCCATATTTGTTTCTGTATTTTAAAGCAAGAATTTTATAGATTTTTTTTTTCTTTCAAGAAAGATGTGTAAAGAGGAAGAGTGGCGTCTACCCTCTTTGGAGGAATAATTTCATGTAATTAACTGTTAGGAATTCGTGTAATTTTAGGAATATATCTATTTTCACAATGAGATAAAGAGAGATACGGGAAAAGAACATTTCGCCCCCGTTAGTTACAAATTTTGGAAAATGTTGTCTAATCGAGCACCTATATTTGAAAACCCACATGCATGCCAAATTTCGCATTATAAGCTTCAATCGTTTTTTGCTAAGCGAAATAAAACCGCACTACTTTTCGGCACATTACTTTGTTATACAGTAAATCTCATTACATCTCTCTAATATTAGCAATATTTACATGAGCAAATAACTGTGCAGATTCAAGCAATTTAACATATCCATCTCACCTTTCTTTGAGAAATGGAAAAATTCCTCCAAACAGGCAAATAAGAATATAGCAGTGTTCTTATACAGTAAATCTCATTATATCTCACTAATATTAGCAATATTTACATAAAGCAAATAACAGTGCAAGAGATACAATTTAATCCTCTAATGCTCACTATAAGAAATTACCAAGCAAAAAAATTATTTCTTCGTTGAAATGTCCTTTTAAGTCAAATAACGTAAACATAATAAATTATGAAAAAAGAATTATTTTTATGTTTTTCAATGGTAGCACCATGATATTAAAATTATTCTAAACATTAACAATGAAACTTTTAAAAAATACATTTTGTATCTTTTGCAAAAGCATATATTTTTTTTTCATATAAATGACAGTTATTACTTTTTTCTTCATATCAAATATTATTAAAATAGTAGAAAAAGTTATCGCTGGTAACATTTTCTTTGTTGACTTTATCCATGTTGCTTCTAAAATAGTTTTTATTCATTAGCTGGCATCTGTGTTCCGAAACTACTACTATTATTAATTAAAGGTACAATTAATGATTTTACGATTTCAAAATTATATTTTGAATCATTTTTTCCAGTAAAAAAAAGAGCATTAACCCTTTAACGCGCAGTGTTCCCGCTCTAGGAACACTAAACTCTTGACGTTTAGACTGTTGCCAGTCACGTGGAATAGATTTGATTTCTATAAAAATAGTCAAGTGACATAGCTCCACGAGAATCCTTTACTTTTTAGCACGTCCTTTCCCGTAAAAAAATGGTCACGATTATTTTTAACAGCACTGACATCTGCTGAAAAATGGAAGAATACGAGAACATCCGGATAGATTGCCCAATGCTGAAAAAAGGGCAGCCGTTGCCATCGCTCGACTTAACTGCCAGCAAGATGGCGGACGATCGAAACGTTCATCGCGTGCCACAGATCTAGAGACACTTTTTTGACGCAGCTGGCTGTGCCGCACAGACAGCTGTCGTCGAGCGATGGCAACGGCTGAACCAAAAATTCCTCCAGACTGAATAAATTAAAAACACAACAGTATTCTTATACCCTAACTCTCATTATATCTCCCTAATATTAGCAATATTTACATAAACAAATAACTGTGCAGAGATACAAACAATTTAACTAATCCACCTTACCTTTTATCTTCGAGAAACGAAAAGATTTCCTCCAAAACGGAATAAAACAAAAAAATATAATGAACCTATTCCGCAATTTTCCAGCGTCCAAATCCTAGGTGCGAGTAATAATCCATCTGACACAATACACGGCACACACGTTGTTCATTCACAAACCGAAGAGAGGAGAAATACCCATTCACAAACAGCACAAAACTAGACACCGGGAGACAACAAGAGCACACACAAATCGAACGCCCGAAATGTTACTGAATGAAATTTCTTCTCGGGTAGAGAGAGGATGAAGAGCAAAAGATTTTTTCGGAAATATCGCAAGGTGGGGGTGGGGTGGGGGGGGAGGATGTTGGGCAGCCAACGGGAAGGCCCGCTTTCGAGTGGCCCGCTAGAGGAGGCCGGCCCTGATTGGTGCCGCTCGATACAGGTGTAGTATGGGCCTGAGTGAAGTTTTCGTGCGTATATAGTTGAATGAAGGCGATGGTTTCTGGAGCGAAAGGACAAAATTTTTAAAAAGTTTTGTGCTAAGTGTTGCTGTGGTTTGGTGATAGCGGGCCGACAAGGGTTGGTGTAATTAGTGGATTATGCTTAGAACTTTTGTTGTAAGCATTTAGTTTGCTTTCGGTGTATTTATCGGTGAAGAATTTCCGTGACTGAGAGTAGTCCGGTCAGTTAGATGCACAGCAAAGATTTTCTGTCATTGAAAATGAGACTATGGGATGTTCACGATTATTGCTGTTGGAATAGCGGACCGACAAGGGTTGGAGCAATTAGTGGATTATGCTTAGAACTTTGGCTGCAAGCATTTGGTTGTTGTTGGTGGGCTGGCGATGAAATTGTCGGTGAAGAATTGTAGTGATTGAGAGTAATTCGCTCGGGATGTTCACGATTATTGCTGTTGGGATAGCGGGCCGACAAGGGCTGGAGCAATTAGTGGATTATGCTTAGAACTTTTGTTGTAAGCATTTGGTTGTTGGTGGTGGACTGACGGTGAAAGAGTGAGAATGAAGAATTTGTACTGACTGAAGAGTAGTCCTCGCTCAGTTAGATGCTCAGCAAAGATTTTCCATCGTTTAAAATGAGACTATGGGATGTTCACGATTATTGCTGTTGGGATAGCCATAGCGGACCGACAAGGGTTGGAGCAATTAGTGGATTATGCTTAGAACTTTGGCTGCAAGCATTTGGTTGTTGTTGGTGGGCTGGCGATGAAAGTGTCGGTTAAGAATTGTAGTGATTGAGAGTAATTCGCTCGGGATGTTCACAATTATTGCTGTTGGGATAGCGGGCCGACAAGGGCTGGAGCAATTAGTGGATTATGCTTAGAACTTTTGTTGTAAGCATTTGGTTGTTGGTGGGCTGGCGATGAAAGTGTCGGTGAAGAATTGTAGTGACTCAGAGTAATTCGCTCGGGATGTTCACGATTATTGCTGTTGGGATAGCGGGCCGACAAGGGTTGGAGTAATTAGTGGATTATGCTTAGAAATTTGGTTGCAAGCATTTGGTTGTTGTTGGTGGGATGACGATGAAAGTGTCAGTGAAGAATTGTAGTGACTGAGAGTAATTCGCTCGGGATATTCACATGGGCGCCCATAGGAATTTTTCTAGGGGGGGGGGGGCAAACTTCAAAAAAAATTTCTAGGGGGGGGCAAATTTCAAACTTTTAACAAATTTAGTTCTGTTTTTGCGATTTGTTTGCATCATGAGACACTAACCTAAAACTCAAGTGCCCTACCTTGCCCCCCTCTATGGGCGCCCATCAATGTTCACGATTATTGCTGTTAGGATATCGGGTGAACAAGGGTTGGAGGATTTAGTGGATTATGCTTAGAACTTTTGTTGTAAGCATTTGGTTGTTGGTGGTGGACTGACGGTGAAAGAGTCAGAATGAAGAATTTGTAGTGACTGAGAATAGTTCTGAGAGAGATGCTTAGCAAAGATTTTCTGTCATTTGAAATGAGACTATGGGATGTTTACGATTATTGCTCTTGGGATAGCGGATCGACAAGGGTTGGAGCAATTAGTGGATTATGCTTAGAAATTTGGCTGCAAGCATTTGGTTGTTGTTGGTGGGATGGCGATGAAAGTGTCGTTGAAGAACGGTAGTGGCGGAAAGTAATTTGCTCAGTTAGCCGACAGCAAAGATTTTCTGTCATTTAAAATGGGACCATACGATGTTTGCGATTATAGCTGTTCAGATAGCAACCTGATAAGGGTTGGAGTAATTAGTGGATCATTCTAAGAATTTTGGTTGTAAGCGCTTGGTTGTTGTTGGTGAGCTGGCGATGGAAGTGTCGGTGAAAATTTGTAGTGGCTGAGAGAGTAATTCGCTCAGTTAGATGCGCAGCAAAGATTTTCTGTCATTTAAAATGAGACTATGAGATGTTCACGATTATTATTGCTCTTGGATAGCAGCCCGACAAGGGTAAGCGATTATGGTTAAAACTTTGGTTGTAAGCATGTGGTTGTCGTTAATGGGCTCGCTATGAAAGTATCGGTGAAGTATAGCAGTGACTGAGAGTAATTCGCTCAGTTAAGTGCTCAGCAAAGTTTTTCTATCATTCAAAATGAGACCATCTGATGTTTACGATTATTGTTGTCGGAATAGCGTACCGACAAGGGTTGAAAGGCACTGAGAATTTTGGTGGAGTGGTGGGCTGGCGATAAAAATGTGAGTGAAGAATTGTAGTGACTGGCAGTAATTCGCTTGGAAGATAATAATTTATTTTTTGCAGATTAAATGAGATAGATTGTGAGATAGTAGCATTATAAGAGCAGTACATGGAAGTGGCCTACGTAGAAATATCCTGCTCTTACGACATTTTACCTTATTTCATAGAATTATTTTAATCCTCTAAACGTCTGAGATGTAAAATACCATTTACTGGTCTGAATTCCACTGCAATACATTTGCGTTTTTCTTTTATTTTTCCCCCTTTTCTGTAAATAAAATACACGCATGGTTACTTTTTACACACAGTTATTTTTTTTCCTTACTGCACAGTTTGAAAGTAATATATTTAGCTAATTATTATTTAATTATTATTCTTATCATAAAAATTTATTACTCTTAAAATTGCTTGAATTCAGTATAAAAAAAATTGTCATTCTTTATTCATTCTCACTCGTGGATCTATGTTTAACCTGCTCGCTCTCATCATTGCAGGTTCCTTCCTGTATGTAGAGATCCCAGAATCTGTGTATAATTGTCCTTGAAAAATAAGAAATTTTATTTTTCATGTTATTTTGAATATACAAAGAATCTCAAAAACATTGATCTAGGATTTTATTCCTTTATATATTGATCATAGATATATGCAATAAATGATAAAGTTACGTAAAAAAAAAAAAAAAATCGTACAGAATTTTATGGGATTGGTTAAATTTTCCGAAGATTAAATAAATACAAAATTTAACTTTTGGGACGATCCTTATACATCAAATTCCCAATTAGTAGAATGTGCCCTATATATATTAATCAGATAATGTACAAAGTTTCAGTTAAGTGCAGTTGGTGAGAGGCTATACAACATATTACCAAAAGCATACAGTTTTCAAAATTATTGGGGGGGCCGGGCCCCACAACCACATTTATTCACGTCAGTGGCGTAGCAAAGGGGGGGGGGGGTGTTAGGGGGGTCATAACCCCCCATGAGGAATTTTTTGCCTTACAAAATGTATATTCTTCACTCCCTTATCATACACCCGTATACATATATGTGAGTCGCAGAAGTCGTAACCCCCCCCCTCCCATGAAAAATTTCTTGCTACGATACGTATTCACGTACATATAACTTTCTCATAGCTGCCAACTACTACGGAAGATAATTAACCACTTTTTTTACATGATTTTTCGGCTTAAAAAATAGCAAAATTTTTGTGCTGCGCGCGCGAGCTGGTTACTATTTTGAAAAGAAATAATTTAAAAATATACTGTTTACAAAAAGTGGTTAATTATATTCCGTAGTAGTTGACGGCTATGACTTAAGTGTAAATTATTGGAGGCGCTCGAGGTCTATGGGTCCATAGAATTCTACACCTATGTAAGGTAAGTATCCATGTTAGTATCTTCCTACCATGTTATAATTTAAAAAAAAGAAGCAAAGTAATAAATCCAAAGGAGGTAAAAAAATTTTTTTCGATGAGATAGTGCATTTTAGACACATCTGAATTTTTCTTCATTTCATACTTTACATTGCATAATCTGATTTTAATTAACCAGAGCCTGGCGAGGGCAGCTTATAGTAATATTGTGTGTTACGTGGCGTCACAATGAATACTAAATCATGATTGAAATCAAAAGAAGAAAAATTTTAAAAGTACAAGTAAAGTTTTTTTGAACGTTTGTAAATGGCGTGAAATACTTTTTTTTAATGTTAGTATAAATTAGTTTTCTGTATTGAGTGGTAAATTATTGGGTGGGCTCAGCCCCTATTCACAATTTATTGGGGGGGCTCGATCTCCACGGGCCCATATAACTCTACGCCTTTGCATATTACTAATTGCAAAAGTATTATGTATTTAAACAATCATTGTTTCCTTTCGTAATTTATGTACATCCCCACAAATGCGATTTTCCTATGAGAACGAGCCGTTACAAAGTGGTTTAAGTCAGCATGTCTTTAGATTCATATCTCTGAGCCTCTTATGGTGAAAGAATGAAGTTTTGTACATCACCTAATTATTCCATGAAGCTAATTTTACAGACGTTTTTTCTCTCGGGAGTAGTATGAAAATTTGTATTTATTTAGATTTAATCTCCTGAAAATGTTAATTGATACAAAAAACAAACAAACCTGCAGTTCCTCTGTTTACGTAACTTTGTAGATTATTGTATATGTCTATGATCAATAATTAAGGAATAAAAGCCTGGGGACAGTTTGTACATATGCACCTTGGATTTATATATTTTTTTAGTAGTAAAACTTTGGAAAGTTGTACAATGCGAGTACCATAAAGTGAGTAAAGGTTACAGATGCGCCCTGTTTCCAGCAGAAAACTTTCCTACTTAAAAAAGTTATATCTAGTGTCCTACATTGTGACCAAGTTGTGGACATATTACTACACTTGGCATGTATCGATGAGCCAACTGAATGCAAATAAGTTTTCCAAAATTGCTATACTACAGAATCATTATATTAGCTGTATAGAATCTATTGAAAAGCGTTTTAGCTCTTCAAGTGAAAATGAAAAGAAATATTGGTGCCATCTCGTATTCTTTTTGAAAACAGCAAAATTTTTTAGATGGTAAAATGACCTACTTGACGGTCTTGTGCTTAGTAGTATGTAAATTTCGTAGTTATCAAAGCATAATACGTTAGATCGAGGGTGGACGGACAGACAAGTCTGAGTAATGCAGTGGAGTCTTCACTTACGCGAGGGATGCATCCCAAGACCCGTCAGTTATTTTAGAAACATAAAAACCCCTCAAACTGTTTTTAAATAATTCCCTAACTATACATAACTATTTTCCACATAAAGTAATAAATAAATGAATATTGGCGCATTTTGCTGTTGGCGAAAATCACGTGCTGCTGGCGAGAAGTTCGTTTTAGCTATAAGATTGCGTAGTCGTGAAAAATTCGCGTAATACTCAATTCGCTTAAGTCTAATTGCGCTGTAGTGCGAGTCCCCAGTGCTGCACGATCATTGCGTTAGCTATATAAATATCGATTGAAACAAGTTTTAGCTTCAAGTGAAAATTAAGAGAAATATTGGTGCTATATATCTCCGTTCTTTTTTGTGAGTAGCAAATTTTTCAAATGGTAAGAAAAAGGCATGTCCCAGTCAGTTACATTTTACTCTCACTATCTTCGAGGCACGAGTATACACGGTAGTGACAACTTGATTGTCCGGCTGTCTGGCAGGAGTACATTTTTGTTTTTCTCTCTCATTCGATACGCAAATACGGGTAGTTTCCCTACAAAGCACCTTCCGGAAGCCATTTATACTCACATGCTCAGAGAGAGCAATAAATAGCGCTTAAGAGATTTTCGAACTGCGAAGTGTACTCTGACGTTTATAAAACAAGCGAGATAAATCACGAGCGAACGCACCGCCTATAAAGCATTTTCCATCACGATCTTGTGCATGGTAATATGTAAATTTCGTAGTTAACGATGCATAATACGCTAGAGCGACAATAGATGGATAGACAAGCCATCAATTTTCAACGTGGATGGAAATTGTTTTATAAACCATGAAAAAGATTCGTAGTGATCAAATAACAAAATATGCAAATAATGTAGTGAATCACAAGCATAAAAACCAGAGACATTCCAATTTGCATAGTTACTTTTTACATTTATTTTATTTATTTATTTTTACAGAATCTTTTTCTTTCTAATGCATTAACTATGCGATAATTAGCTCTAAATATATTACTTTCGAAGTATCGGATATATGTAACGATATATATATTATATTCAAACTTTGCAATAAGAAAGAAAAAAAAAAAACCTATGTGTAAAAAGTAACTATGCGTAAAACTAATAACTATGCTTAGCTCTTTTTCACGCTTGGAGGAGATTGAGTTATAGTATCACAGATGCGCCATCTGTGATGTATTTTTTTTTTTTTTTCTGCAGTTCACTGCAAGCTCAACTGACATGCTGCAGTGTTCAGTAAGGTGACCCGTTGACCCTAATTCATAGTCGAAGATGGTATGTAATATAGCTATATTTTTGAGCAAAAATGAATAAGCAGGTGCAAAATCATTAACTGAGGGGAAAAAAAAATTCTTTTCTCGTTTCCTAAACTGACTCTTATTTTCCAAAATTTGACTTCTTAGTTTTATTGATAACACCGGTCAACAAGAAAAAAAAAAACATTGGGGGGGTGGTTCTGTTCTCATGCTTAAATTCTGATTCTAGACATTGAAAAGCACTTAAATTTTCATTTTAGTTCTTAAAGTTTACTTTTGTCTGATTTACGTCGATAAGTATATTTAAATTTATTTCATAAACAAAAGATGGCAGCACTTTGATCAACCCGAAAGTAAACTGTATTATTATAATAATATTGTATGTAATATTTAGTATGTAATATTTTTATTTTATCAACACAATGACGCAAAGTAAAATACTAAAAACGGTAATTGATTGCGTCTGAAAAAAAAAATGATTTCTATAACAAGAATACTCAATAAAATAATTATTTTACATTTATATGTTATTGTTTATCACAAATCTTGAATAAAAAAGACTTTTATATCCAGCAAAAACTTTTCTGATCACAATTTAGAGTGGAATTAAGAAAAAAATATAAAAATCAGCGATTTTTGTCAAAAAATTGAAAAATTGCTTTAATTTCTATAAAAGCAAACTTTCATTAAAAAAAAAATATATTTTCCTTAGTTTTGGCGTAGGAGAAACTAAAATTCAACATGTAGAAGTCGGATCCAAAAATCGCTGTTGACCGGTGTAATGAGTCAGCAAGACTTTACAGACCTTTAAGTCTGGAGCAAGCACTCCTCCAATTTTAACGATTTCAGCTTTTTCATGTTCTAAAAGGTACATATCCGGCAAAATCCCACGGTCAACTATTTGCTCGTACAACCATGCTCGTACAACAGTGTTCTGTTGTAGTGAGTTTCTATTGTTTACTGAAAACAGACTCGAAATGTTTAAGTACATGTAAATGTAAATCGCTGTTTGAAAGGAAGTGAGGAACATTTTAGCTGGAAATCCTGGATCGTGCTAAAAAGGCGGTAGTTTCTGCAGCGATGCAGCTCATTTGCTTTAACCTTCAGTAAGAGAGAACTAGAAAGTTCAGCACGTTTTCCATCTACTTTGACTGACACCCATTCCTATTGTGCTTAGTTTAGAGGCTGTTGAGCTCATTATCGATCCATGATGAGTTTAGAATTTTCAACCGGATTTTAATGATCTAATATTTTTTCATAGGTTTAGAAATAAATCACGTTGTTTATATTTGATTGTTTGCGCTATGTACAAAGGTAGTATCCATCATACCCACGGAACTTATGCGAATGGCAATCAGTTCTTCTAAATTTGCCTCTCCTGTACGTTAGTGTGTATAATCTATAAATGATCTTGGAAGATTTCAACAGTTGTCATTCTCTACTAGCAATTTCGCTCGGGCCACCATCGGCGGGATACGTGGCCGTTGATAAGCCGAGTAAAATTGCTAGTAGCGTTGTAACTAATGTGCAATTTTCTAGTTTTGCCTCTTGGAAAGGGGATACGGAATGTTAACTGTTAGATTTGAAACAACCGTATCTGTAATGTTAGTGTAGCTACTGATCTCTCGCACATTGAAGTGTATATCTACTGTATGGACATGGAAAAGCTTCCGACGCACTGAAAAAAAAATTCCCATTGACATCTAGAAAATAATTGGTGGAACTAGAATTTATGAGTCTATGTACTCCATATTAATACTACGCGATGATAGAGCTACTGAACCCACTTACCCAGTTTTTAAGTCTCTCCTCTATCATCTGGTGCTCGTACCCAGATGAAAATATCTGTAAATTGTTCCATACGCTAGTGGGTAGACTTACAAATGCTCATTCTAGTGCTCCAAAAATCGAACTATCGAGCCAGAATACTATGGAGTAGAAAGTCTTGACCATTTCGTCTATAATAGTTTTGTGTATCACCTACACGCATAATTCTACGATCTATTCTTGTAGTTTTGGGACAGAGAAAACAAAATCTATTTGTTCTAGATGAGAGCGGTATTTTTTTTTTCTCCGCGCAACTACCATTCGGACCAAGGGCGGCTCCAGTGAGGGGGCTATGGGGGGCCATGGCCCCCTCCGAAGTTTTGTTTTGTAACCTTAGATTTGCATACTTCATGACTTCGTGCATTCAATTTGCAATTTGGACAATGTATATACCCATCTGAAAAATTCAATGGCCCCTTCCGAAAATTCGGTCTGGAGCCGCCCTTGATTCGGACCGACCACTGATCGAGTGGATAAACACTGACATTGGGGAATGGCTAAAGCACCAGGGTTCTGGCCTACCGCCAGGCTGTCGATCTAACGGTTTCCAGTTTTAGGCGGTTTTCTCCAGATGCAACGGGAACCGGAACAGGTACGTTAGAGCCCCTTAGAAAGTCTTCTCATCAAGGCACTCTCATGCAGGCTTGCCATAATACAAAACAAACTGGAAAAAGTTTTCTAGTAACAACATATTTTGTCTTTTGTAATACAAATACAATAACAGAAAGTGTCTTTATTTTTAAACGTTTTTTTTTTTTTTTAAATCTAAGCACATTCCCTTCTAGCAATTTTGCTCGGGCCGTCATATGCTTTCTGCGTGGCCGGTGGTAGACCTAGCAAAATTACTAGTAGGGTTGACACTGCAGTTTTGCTTTATTTTATGTTCTGAAATATATGAAAAAATATCATGTATGAATGTGCGTTAGAGCCCCTAAAACGTCTTCTGCCCAAGGCCCGTGTCATTTTGCCTTAACCAAACTACCACATCTGAAGTAACTATGACTATTCCCATTGTAAAATTTTGAAATTTAAGATTTCGGTAGTTTCCAACTCCTGTCAGTCACTTCGACAAAAGGGCAAGTTTTGTGGCAACTTGGCCACAATAATCCCTGAAAGAGGGATATTTTGCACGCATCTTCCCTATCCAATAAGAGTCCGAACAAAACGGATGGAACCTGGGTCGAAGGAGGACTCCGATTTGGCGGAGCAAAAATGTATGTTTTAAATCCCAATTGTCTTTTCAACTACTCACGCTACTGCACGACTTGTGGTAGCGTGACCAGCATTCTGTGGTAGCGTTTAGTTTTGCAACAATTTGCGTTTTGTACTGGAATAAAATCACGCTACCACACGAATCTGAATATTGCCACAAGCTTTGCGAAATTTGACCTATCAACAAGGATGGCTATTGAGAATGGTTATCCTTCCTCTTAAGTTTATATATATGCTAGCGGCTACTCGCGACTTCGTCCGCGTCGGCTTTAGAATTAGGTCCCGAGAGAAACGAAGCATGTGAGAATAACAAATATGTTTGCGACTAAAGAAACTGCATTTAAATATTATTTGCTTATTTTAAATGAAGTATAATGCATGGCAGTATACTTCATTTAAAATAAGAGAGTATGCAGAATTACTAAATTTAGATTTTTTTCAGGCATTTGGCGAATAGAGACAGTTACGACAGTATTTGCGAACTGTTTTGAGTGTTCTTGTAAAAGAAATATTTATGCTATATGCATGAATTTTAGCCTATGTTAATCAGGAATAGTGCAGCTTTCTATTAGCGAAAAAGTTTTAGAATCGGTTCTGTAGTTACAGAGATGCCCATAGAGCGTAATGTATTAGAATTATTTTGAGTGTTCCTGTAAAGGAACTATTTGCGCTACATGCATGAATTTTAGCCTATAATACTCAAGAATAGTGTAGCTTACTATCAGTGAAAAAAGTTTTGGAATCGGTTCAGTACTTACAGAGATACACATAGAGCGTAATGTAATTCTTATGAGTATCCCTGTAAAAGAACTATTTGTGATATATGCATAAAAGGTAGCCTATAACACTCAGGGTCCCCCCAGTGTCTAAGAGGTTCTACTCTCAAAACTGGAAGGCGGGAGGTGCCAGGTTCAAACTCCGGTCGCGCCTGTCGACCTAGCCGCTCGCAGTTTTCCGTGTTTTTTTTTCCAAAACCTCGCGAAAATACGGGCTAGGATCCCTTAGAAAATTCCACACAGAGGAATTCTCCATATAGGCCTAGGACCCTGTAGGCCTAGGACCATAGGCCTAGGACTTTCAATCAGTGAAAAAAGTTTTAAAATCGGTTTAGTAGCTTCAAAATTTCCATAGAGCGCAATGCATTAGCATTATTTTGAGTGTCTTTGTAAAAGAATTATTTATGCTATATGCTTGAAAGGTTGCCTGTATGTTAATCCAGGGCATAAGCTATCTTCATTACAAATTTTTCCAACCATTTTTGTGTGATTCAGTCAAAAACATCCAAACACATAAACGTACACATTTATATTATTGGTAGGATTTGGAAATTTACGAACTTTAAGAAACACATCTGGACTTTTCTTGGTACTTACGTATTATCCCGGCGGTCATTCTCGCCAAACTGTTTTTTCGTCAAATGAGTTGCCAAACTGTTGCCAATCGTATTCAAAACCATTAATAATTTCATGTGCCCGGCATTTATCTCGGCAAAAAATCGCTCGTCTTGGCGGACCGCCGGGATAATACGTAAGTACACTTTTCTTTATTTATGCTTTTTAATTTGGCGTAAAATCAACATAATTTCCATACTTATTTATGTTTTCCAAATGCATGTGATTTTGCAAATAGAATTTCTGCTTTATTTCAAAAGCATAAATCATTTTGTGCGGGCGATAAAACGGTTTTTAATTAATAGTTAGAAAAGTAATTAAAATTTCTGAGCCTCAGGTACACTTTACCGAAGTCATGGGCCCAGTCATGCTCAAATTTTCAAAGCTCTGCTTTCTGTAGATTTGTCTGGAGAACATTCATTTTTATTATTAGATAGATTTGGCATAAAACTGGCATAATTTCCGTATTATTTAATGTTTTTCAGATGCACGTGCTTCTTCATTGAAGTAATAGCATTCTTGTTAGCTCAAAACATGAATCACTTGATACGGGCGAAACTCGCCAAGCATGGCAACGTAAAAACGGTTTTTAATTAATAATTAAAGAAGTAATTAAAAATCTAAAATTCTAAGTAGCCTATAACCTTCTCCAGGGTTCCATCTATATCTAAAACCAAAATTCATCATAATTTATTCAGCGGTTTAGGCGTGAAAGCGTCATAAACAAACAAACAAACAAACTCACTTTCGCATTTATAATATTAGTTAGGATATACACATTACATTTATTAATTATCAAGATTGGCTAGAGTGGTATTTCCCTTTCACTTCTCTATTGATACTGGCGAGGGAAGGGAGGTATAATGCAAGACAAAACTCGGCAACATGCGGCGAATTGGGCAAGGGAAAAAAAATCGGCGAGAAAAGTTGGAGAAAATTTGCGTTCGAAAAATTTGAGTTTTTCATCGTTTAACAATGGTGACCTTCAGTAGGAAAACGCTGCATTTCAATCGTAAGTACCTTCAGGTTCATGGAGAATTGACACAGGACCTTATAAGAGGGTTTTAAACTATTATTGTCTGTCACAAATATTTTTTTATATAAACCGACTACTTTAGTCTCTGGCCAAGTCTAATAGGGTCAGCCAAGATATTAAATTCATAGGATAAGCTATTAATGCACAGAGCTATTTACGTGTTTATATACGATGCATACTGCTTCAAAACCAAGGCAGAGCAATAAAGTCAACAAACAACTCATGTGATTTCCAGTGGCAAAAAAATGGTGAACACTGGTGAAAAATGTGCAAAAAGAGAATCTGAATAAAAGTAACACTCTCTTCCATCGCTTTCTAGGTAGGTATTTTTACACCTTCACTTCGATTATCTGCTCAGAGGAGCATCTTGCTCTCTATGCTTTGAGGAAAATGCCCGACGTTGGGAAGGAAGGAAAAGGTGAGGAGATCTAACAGCAGACGGTGCCACAGATATCAGCTGGAAACTAATTATCACAGCCGTAGAAAGCACATAAAAGTGACGTAAAAAACATACTCTAAAAAAACCACTCGTTAGTCTTCAGACAGACGTAGCATGGATTCTTGTAGAAGATGTTACTCCCCGTTAGTTAAAAAGCAAAGTGCTAAAAGTATACAGGTGTGAAACGAAAGTTGACTTTGAACTGATTATTTTTAACCATTCGCCTTTACCACCGATTCGGGAGGTGATTTTAATGGTGATGATGCGGATCGTTAAAAACTTGATCCGCGGTTCCAAGTATGCAATGGTTCATGCTCTTCCATGGGCGCCGGCAGCATAGGGAAAAGGGGGGGGGATGCCCCCCTGAATTTTTGTATGCAGTGTTTTCCCTTACTTTTTTGCTCTTTCCAACATGGTAACCATACGTTGAAGCAGTTTTTGCCCCCCTGGAGTAGTCTTTGCCCCCTCCTGGGAAATATTCTGCCGGCGCCCATGTGCTCTTCTATATTAATCCAAGATTATAGTGCGGATTTCGATTTTGAAACAAGGGTATAATTTCGAAGCGTCCGTTATTCTGAATTCATAATTTTAAGAACTTGGGTTTTATGTAAATGGCAATACTTAAAACGTCAATGGAACTTTACAGGTAGAATAAAACTGATTGATAACAAATTTCAAGTTTCCCTAATTTAACTTTTATTTTTGTTAAAATAAAATGTCATAAAAGGATCTGTATAAAATCCGATGAAAAAGAAGGCCCCACCAGTGGCATAGCGTATAGCTCTCTGAAGTGGGAGGCCTCACCATGGCACAGTGGTTATGTCATTGAAAATGGTAGACGGCCGAAGTGTGAAGGCCTCGGGTTCGGGTCCCATCGGGCGGTCGTCGATCTAACGGTCTGGATTTTGGGTAGGTTTTCTCCAGATTTAACGTGAATACGCATTAGAACCCCTTAGAAAGTCCTTCTACCAAGGCATCCCTCATCTTAGGCAGATACCCCTTGCGCAGCTTTGCCTTAATCACACACAATCTGAACTGGGAGACGGAAGGTGCCTGGTTTGAAACCAGGTCGCGTGCACCGACCTAACCGTTTAGAGTTTTCAGCGGTTTCCTCCAAAACTTAACGTAATACAGGTTAGGACCTCTTATAAAGACCTCCACGGAGGGCACCCCACTCCTGGGCCTAAGAGTCCACGCTTAGCTAATCGGCCGTAATCCAACAAACAAACAAACCTATGAAAAAGAAACGAATACGGGCGTTTGTTTAAGCGGCTAAACGTTAAATAAACGGTTAACTGCTTATTATTTTGTTTCGGACCTTAAGAATACAAACACGTTTTTGATTTTAACCAGCTTTTCAAAACATAAATTTTAAAATAATGTTGTTCGTTACAAGATAAAAACGACAAAATAAACTTAATAGACAGTATTGACTAATGACATTATGTTTCAAGTATAGAGGTTTGCCGGATCGTTAAAAAAATAGATCCGCTGATTCGGATATGAAAACAAATCGTTTGTTTCTTATATCCGTGGATACGGGTTTAAAAACGGATCATTTGTTGTTATATGCGCAGATATGGGCACGGACTCTGGTCTTTTTCTTTGGAAATTATTTGAAAGACTATATTATCTTGAAAGAGATTATTTCATGCACAATGTGTGAAATATTCTACCACAGTCATGACTCTCAGACCCTGTGTAGTGCATGGGTTAAAAAAATAATTTAGAGGTATAAAACAACTTTTAAAAAAAATTAACAGCATTTTATGTACGCCAAATTATCGAATCGCTACTACCAAGCCCAGTAGAGTTTCAAATCTACATTATCTCTTGTTATATTTTACTAAGGCACTAGTTCAAAAAAATTATGAATTTGGTTCATAAATTGGACTAGCTATGTCAGACACGTGAAATTGTGTAGGGTGAGGTGCACTAGTCACTTTAATTATCGATGAATGTATACCAGTTAAGAAACTTTCAGAATTTTTTTTCTATCAAAACATGACGGTTTTCTTGTACTGTAGCATTAAAAATTATTAATAATTATGTGTAAATACCGCTGGTATAACTAGGTACGGGGCTAAGCCCTTCCTCGAAAGATTTTAGCTCCCTCTACGAAAATTATACTCGCAATTGCAAGACTAAGAAATGGACCCCTTTAATGGCGTAAATGGGTATAAAGCCCACCACGTAGAAATATTCAGAAAACTTATTAAGTTACAACAATGGTAAATGGATGATCATAGCTTGAAATTACAAATACTACTTGTACTTAAAATGAGGGGTTTTTGGGCTATGAAAAAAGATTCACATAAAAATAATAAACAATAATAATTATTAAGTTTAAAATAATAAAATGAATGTTTACTTACAAAAAAAAGTGAATAACAGAATTTTTTTTTCTTTTCTTTTTTTTCTTTTCTTTTTTTTTTTTTTTTTTTTTTGCATAAATGGATAACAATATGTAACGTATCTTTTTTTTTCCTTCGAATATTCGCAGATGCACATACGGATAAAAAAAAAAAAAAAAAAAAAAAAAAAAAAAAAAAAAAAAAATTCCTCAGTCTTGAAATGGGAGTCCTAGTTTTTCTTCATTATAGGGTCCTTTAGAAATTTTGAAAGAAAGCACACATTTTAGAATAAAACGCTCAAATTTTGTGCATCACCTAATAAATGTATGGGGCACATTTTACTAATTGGATTTTAATTTTTAAACGGACCCCGTATAAAAAAAAAATTGTATTTATTTAGATTTAATCTGTTGGAAAATTTAATCGGTAACCTAAAATTCTGCAATTTTTTTTTACCTAACTTCGTAATTTATTGTATATGTCTATGATCAATATTTAAGGAATAAAAGCCACTTTGGGGAACTCTATATAAAAGCATGGTAGAAAGAGTCATTTTCACCTAACCATTGTTTTTATCTGAAGTCGTTTTAACCCTTTGAGGCGCAACCCTTTCCCAATGCTGAAAAAAGGGCAGCCGTTGCCATCGCTCGACTTAACTACCAGCAAGATGGCGGACGATCGCTATCAGACTGTTCATCACGCGTGCCACAGCAGCTGCGTCAGAGACAGGTTCTCTACGATCTGTGGCCGCGATGCACGTTTCGATCGTCCGCCATATTGCTGGTAGTTAAGTCGAGCGATGGCAACGGCTGACCTTTTTTCAGCATTGGGCAATCTATCCAGCTGTTCTCGCGTTCTTCCATTTTTCGGCAGATGTCAGTGGTGTTAAAAATAATCGTGACCATTTTCTTACGGGAAATGACGTGCTAAAAAGTAAAGGATTCTCGTGGAGCTATGTCACCCGCAACTATTTTTATAGAAATCCAATCTATTCTTCGTGACCTTCAACAGTCAAAACGTCAACAGTTTGGTGGTCTCAGAGCGAAACCACTGCGCGTTAAAGGGCTAAAGATTTTAGGGGTATAATTTAAAATATTTTAGCTATCTGTTATATTTTAATTTAAAAATAATTTATAAAGCGTTGAATCTTGCAGCTGATTATTTATAAACAAGATAAAGTGCTGAACAGCTACTGCCCACGCCTGTCATCAGAGCTGGGAAATTTATTTCGAAACATCAAGAAAATGACACAGCAGAAAAATTGCTTTATGTGGAATTTCTTATCTACTTTTTCCACAAAAGGGACTAATTTTCTTGCAAATTCGCTAGACCTGTTCTTTAAAGATTGGATGTGTTCTTAAAAAACCCCTTACTTCTGTTTTTTTTTTTCAATTTTTGTTTTCATTATTTTCTAATGCTATTGGGAGAGAGGGAAAAAAAAAACCCAGAAAACTGAGCAATGATTTCAAATAATTAATCTCACGAGTCCTTAGAATTTGCACATCGGGACATTTTGAAATACAAATTTAAGAAATCATTACGAGAAGAATTTGTAAAAAAATAAATGTGCTATAGTTTAAAAAAAATTCCATAGTATTTTAAATCTTGGATAAATAAGCTAGTTAAAAAAGTATTTTATCGACAAGATGCAAATTTGCAGAGATTTTATAAAGCAGCCTTTTAGTTTAGTAAAAAACGATGATATTGGAATACTTTCCGTTGATTGTAACGGAAATTGTATTAAGCACTTATAATTACAGTGAAAAAGCTTCTAACTCGCTCAGATAATCAGTATTAATATCGTGATAGATTAAAATCATCATAATGGTGATATTAATATTGGTAAAAGTGCATCAATTATGTTAATGTTATTTCTGTAGTTAGAGATGTATTCAGTATTTAACTGAAAGAAAGTTTTGTCGTTTGCATACGTATAAGATGCAATTTTTGCATTTGAACTGATAGTTGCGAGATGAGCAATAGCTATTATAGAACAAGTTTATTATTTTGAGAAGTGAAATGTATTGTGCAGTGGATAGAGAGAGTGAAAACTGAAACTATTTAAGCTGTGCCATTACGAGAGTTTATTATAAAAGAAAATACGATCTGCGGGATCAATTATAGCTTCTCTCTCTGCCTCTCTCGTTTTTTTTTTTTTTTTTTTTTTTTTCCTTGGTCATTATTCTATCGGACATAATTAGAACGTTATCGGACGCAGGGTGAATTAAATCCAATGACGGATCATTTCAGTTTTTTTTTTACTTCTTTTTCTTTTCTAATGCAATAATTGACTGTAATGGAAAAAACACTCAAATTACTGGTGTTAAACGATAAAATAAATAAAAAACTTTGTAAAAAACACACATAAGATGTTATAGGTAAGAAGAAGTCTTCTTAACTATACAATGTGATAGGTAAGAAGAAGTCTTCTTACCTATAACATCGTCTTCTTACCTTGTAAGTCTTCTTACCTATAACATCTTATGTGTGTTTTTTACAAAGTTTTTTATTTACTTAATTGACTGTAATATCTTGAAAATTCGTTCTTGGTACGATATATTCAGCGATATTAAAATCATAAATAATTATTTATAACTTTATTCTTAGAAAGAAATTTCATGTTATTAATTGACTTTCTTTTCCCTGATATCACATTTTTGTGTGTGAGAGTGTGTCTGCATGGCCGCAGCCGGGAATTAGGGGAACATGGGGTTTGTATCCCCCCCCCTCCGAAATGTTAGTCAATGCATTAGAAGTTTTTCTTTATTTGCGTTGATTCTGGAGATGAATTAAAGGGGGAGGGGAAATAAAAAATTTTAGAGCTACATATCCCCCCCCCTCATGCCCATTTTTAATTTTTGTTCCTGGATGTCTTTGTATGTGTGTATGAAACTTTGAATATTCATATTTAAAAAAAAAAAAATACTGTTGAAAATTAAGTATATGACAGTGATTTCAAAGCAAACAAATATGGTTTCATGAAACATGCAAGAATTCTATCTTCATTTTTATATTCTCATGATCGCAATTTTAACTCCAGTCAAGGGCAGATTAAAGAGCTCCCCCCCCCCCCCGAGAATAAAGAAACTAATGTAAAAGATCCTATTTTACTTCCATAAAATGGATGTATATGCCAATCTTCTAACTAACCGCCCCCACTGACAAGCTAACCGCCCCTACCCCCCGACAAACTTGCATTAATCCGCCACTGACTCCAGTTAAAGTTCGAAGAGTAGTTTCAGTTTCCAGTTATGATTACTTAAAGCTTTTAGCATGAATTGTTGGAGGCTGCAGATAATTATTCAGTTTCTAGTGGCCATTGATTGAATTACCATCATTTTCTAAATGTGGGTAGTGGAGTCAAAATGTTACTGACTTTCTATGTACTATTGACTTCGACTCCAATGCTTTGAAGAAAATAGCAGATAAAGACGTGTTGATTAACACAAATTCTCAGTGGCATACCTAGGTAAAGTAACGTCCGTAGCAGACAAAAAAAAAAAAAAGCACTATCTCTTAATAAGAGCCACACCTACCACTTCGTTCATGTGGCAATTCTTAAAATTTCTTAAAATGATCTTTCATAATGGCATTTTTTGTGATAGTTCGTTATGCTAAAGAAAAATTCACATGGATTTACTGGATAGATTCTCCCTGAATCGGTTGAAAAGCCAAGTCGTTAACTCTGCCCCGCCTTGAGGAAGGAACCTTCTGGAAGCGCGGTGACTGGATCTTATGACTGGTTAAACATGGCTAGGAGCGGATCAGAAAGACGTCAGAGCAGTCGATATCGTACAACTAAATCGGGAAAGTTGGAAGCTAATCACCGACTAACTTCGAACAACTGAGGGAGAACATACCTCTTGGTTCTAAGGACAGTGATTCAACATAAATGTGTTATATATCCTGTTGACTTTAATGGCTTACTGACGCATGCGCTCTAGCCCAAAAGCTGGCCCCAATAGGAGTATTCAAAGACCTATCCCGACAAGCAACCTTGGTAGAGAAAGAAGAGTTACTGCCGTCACGTGCTTGCAACGACGGGAGCGAACAGGTTAAATGCTTCTTTCATTGCGTCAATCGCGCAATAGAAATCTGCACCCCATTCAAGTGTAGGCCACGGCATGACCCTACCTGTCATACCCCAGGTATGCCGCTGCTGATAATGTCTTGAAAAAGAGGAAAAAATACTGTTTCCCCCTCCACAACAAGTACAGGAAGTTTCAAACGTTATAGTAGGGGAAAGATTTGTTAGAATTTAATCAACCAATGGAAATCCAAATTGAAGCAACGTTGCACAGATGTGGCCCAGGCGATTCCCTCCCCCCCTTTTTTTTTTTAGAATTGGTCTCTGAGTTTTTTAATCCGTAATTCACACACAACATTGCTTTTGCGCAGTATTGGAATGAGTATTTCCTTGGCAAAATTCTACGAAGTATTGACAGGCAGTACTTCGTGATAAAATTAGTTAATTTCGATGAAAGCAAGTGATTATGAGAAATTGAACTACACGCTCCAACTTCAATAATAAATAATGCATGATATGTGTGTATATTTGCAAGTTTTTAAAGACGGTGAAGATTGCATATACTGAATATAGACCGTATTTTTGTCAGTTTTTCCGTTGCAATTGCCTTCACAACGGGTTTTATCCTCTAGTTGGTAGTATATTTACTGCATGAATTCCTATTATTCGGATATCTCTTTCATTATTTCTCGAATTATCTTTCACCATTAAAGGTCATTTGAAAAGTGAATGAACAATAAGAAGCAAAAAGACTATTCAGAGTTTATATTCATAACCATAACGTAAAGTTTTCAAAATTATTGCGCGGGTCCGGGCGGATCCCCACAATCCTACATATATTCACGTCCAGCTAGCTTCATAGGAGGGGTTTATGGGGTCATACCCCCAATGAGAAAATTTTGTGCCAAGACAAGAATATCCAATTAACAAGAGAGTAGCCGAAATGATGATCCAAACATCCAATTATAATTTATTGCCCAACTTCACCCCCTTATCGTTCACCCGCAGTAGACATAAATGATGTACAGTTAGCAGAAGTTGCAGAAAAGATAGCACCTCCCCCCATGAAAAATCCTTTCCTGGCTACGCCGCTGATTCACGTACATATACAATTACTCAAAAATAACTGCAAAGCTATCTACGGACTTATAATTAATCTCACTTTTTCTACAGGGGGGTGGGACTTTTTTCGGCTTAAAATATGTAGCAACATTTCGTGTGTTCAGCGGCGTAAGAGAATGGTTACCAGATTTGAAAGAAATAAATTAAATAATGATGCGTTTAGTTTCAGGATTACAAAGCACTATTTTGGTATTCTTTAGCACATATATTTATGATTTGTATACTATGACTTAAGATAGAATAAGTGTAAAAATTATTGGAGGTGCTCGAGCTCTATGTGTTCCATAGAATTCTATCACTGATGGAAGTATCGCATGTATCATTTCTACCAGTGTTATAAGTTATAAATAGTAGCAAAGTTAAACAATAAATAATAGGAATAATAGATCGATTTCCGATATGATAGTCAGTATAGAACTATTCGAAGACAATGCTTCATTAAACTTTATCCGTGTCAATTACTTTAATTAAGAAAAAGAAAGAAAGGATAGTTTCATTATTCAGTTAAATTCAGAAGACAGTTAACAATGTCGTTTACCTACGTGGATATGCTTTTGCTGTTTATTACACTTGTGAAAATTGCAGATAGTAACTACAGAGCATGATTGAATTTTTAACAATAAAAGAAGAAAATTTCTTACAAAGTACAAGTAAATGTCACTTTTATTATTAGTTATTAACGTTTGTCCAATGCCGTGAAATTACTTTGTTTTATGTAGTATAAATTCAGTTTTCTGCATTGAGTGCTATAATTAATTGGGATGGGCTCAGCGCGCCTATTCACATATTGTACGTATGGGGGGGTCATCTGAGCCCCAACGGGCCCATATAACTCTACGCCCTATGTAATAACCATGAAAAATTATTCGAAAATCTAACGTTGACAAGAACGTTCCTGATCGTTCCCATTACGCGATCCCGCGCAAGGCAGTCTTGCCGTATGATCCCTTCCACTACTTCTTTATGACGCTTCCGATATCTGGTCCAGATAAAGGCCCCAGAGAAACAAACTAACTGTGCCAAGAAAGAATTTTTCCGATAACAAGAGAGCTGCCGCTATATGATGAGACAGACATGAATTGTGGAAGATAGCACCCATTTTATCCACCGGACTTATCCTTCGACCACGGCAGAGAAAGAGACAGAAAAGAAAAGAAAATACCCAGATAGCAGAAGTAAGTGAAGAAAAAGACAGCCCCCCCCCTCCCTTTTTTTTTTTCTTTCCTATGGAAGGCCGCTTTGTCAGTAAGTGTGCCCAAGTTACTCCCAGAAAAATAACTGAAATCATGTCTATCTGATCGGCGACTTGTGTGAGATTTATCTGAATTTTTCGAAGGGGGGGGGGGAACTTTTTTCCGTGTTCTTAAAATTTGTAGCGAAAGAGATTGAATCGGGTGTTCCAGACGGCAGTATATAAGAGGAAATGGTTATACTGAGATCGACAGCGAGAAAAAAAATTAAATAAATGTAATGTTGGCGTTTTAGTTGTCAGGATTAACAAAAGCACATATTTTTGGTATTCTTTAAGCAACCATATAAACTTTTATGGATTTTTGTATACTAAAAATGCTTCAAGAAAGAATAACGTTTACGAAAAAAATTTAGTTTCTTTTGAATTTATTTTTTTAAGTAAGATGAGGTTCATTATTGGTGGGGGAGGCGGAAATCACAACACAAACATTTTAACAGTACTTGGACAAAAATTTTACTTATTACAATACTTTTGTTGTATACACAGATAAATAATATTGTAATATACTTTCGAGTATCGATATTCCGTGATATCGATACTCAGTAAGAACTATTCGCAAGATCAAGTGCTTCATTTAAAGCTTTCAGTGCCCGGTGTCAATTACTTTAATTAAAAGAAAAAGAAAGAAAGGAAAATAGTTTCAATTTATTCAGTTAATAATTCAGAAGAAGCAGTTAACAATGTCGTTTACCTTACGTGGAATATTGCTTTTGCTGTTTATTACAACATTGTGAAATATTGCAGATAGTAACTACACGAGGAGCATGATTTTAATTTTTTAACATATAAAAGCAAACAAGGAATTATACGTACCTTACGAAAGTACAAACATGTGACACTACAGTTACTAAGAATAGGTATTAGAGTTTTGAGTCCACAAAAGCCATTGAATTTAGATTATGTTTTTAAAAAGTAACCTAATCCTCAAGTTTGGATCCTCAAGATTTATAGCCTAGCTATGAAGTTCAACTAAAAATTGAAAAATACTAAACGCGCCTATTCTCACAAAAAGATCAATTGCTACGGTAAATGTGCGATTTAAAATGGTAATAATGGTCATTTTTGAGCCCATTACAGATGAGAGACCTAGCACCTGAAATCGTCAGCCCCAGAGGTATCCTTTGAATATGAAAGACATTGCAACCACGAACAGATTTTTCGTGCTCCCATCAACGTACGCGATCCCACAGCAGCCCAGCCGAGAGATGTTTTCACCCTCCCAAGCACAGTCCAAGCCGGTGCTGCTTCACTTTCCGTGTTCTTATGGGAACGGAGCTCAGCGACTAGCAGTGGCGTAGCCAGAAATTTTTCATGTGGGGGGGGGGGCGTTACGACTACTTCAACTCACATACATGTATACGTGTGTGCGATAAGGGAGTGAAGAGGATAAGTTTTGTATGGCAAAAATTCCGCATGGGAGAGAGGGGGGTGACCCCTTATACTCCCCTTGGATACGCCACTGGAGACTAGGCTACTGCATGACGTAGTGATTGATTATTAAATAAAGAAAACAGGGTAGAAGAAAAAAATGAAGTTTACTTTGGGAGTAGAAAATAAACATGTCTACATCTTTCATTCATAACAACGGTTCCACACAAATGAAGTTACACACCTACACGCACCTACAAAGAAAAGAAAGAAGAACAGAAAGAAGAAGAAGAAGAAAGAAAAAAAATTATTAGAAAGGGTAGAAAAATATTTTTACAAACGCAACTTAAAATACTACCGATTTTTTTTCCCCCCTGTTACCTTTAGAGAGGGTGGGGAAAAAAAAAAAGAACCCAGAAAAACCTCCAAAATACTATTTGTCTCTGAATCACGGGGGAGTTACTTTGCACGGTAAGGCACCGTGTTGAAATGTTCGGGATCCGGAAATGTTACACGGTTTACATTGCGAACGCGGGGCGCCCATTTGAATCTTTGATTGACGCTAACGGTAACCGTGTTTGGCTCCTCCAAAAATAAACCTCTTCTTGTCATCTACTGCAACGGAATCTCCGTTGAGTACTCCTTGAAGCGGAGAGCATGCAGGCATGCATGGGCAGCATGTAGTACGTTGTTCTTTTATGAAATCATGCATTTTTTCAACAGTTTAACCCTTTTAGCGGAAGAGACGTAAAGTTCCATGAGCTCACCTCTAATCTTCATGCCAATACACGTTTCTTTTTCTTTTCTTTTTCTCAAAAAACGTAAAAAAGTATTGAATTTTAAGACGTGAAATTCAGATACCCGTAACCAGAGATGTAGGGGGTATACAGGGGCTGATCCCTAGCTAAGAGTCTCCCCAAGACAAAATTCATGCTAGTACCAGCAACAAAAATATGCTAGTTATTGCTAGTTATTGCTATGTCTGCTAGATTTTCATGCTATTATTTGCTATGTAATGCTAGCTAGCATCATATGCTATACTGCTAGCTTATAAAGTAATAGCATGACAAGCTATATACAAGCATTTCATGCTTATATATAGCTTGTGTGTCGAATACACGGTATGACTTGTTGGTAAAGCTGCTAGAACTAGCATGTATTTATTGTAGTTTATGCTTTTCTACCAGCTTGGATCCAGCATTTAATGTTAATCTAGCAAAGAAATACCAGCATGAATTTGGATTTGGGTCCCAGCCCTGCTAAGAGTTTCAAATTTTTTTTTGGTGTGTGTGTGTGTGTGTGTGTGTGTGAGTATGTGGTAAATTTACAGATAATTAACATTTTTTCAAACGACTGCTTTTTAACAATCGTTAAATTTAAATCATACCATTTGTTTTGGTATACCATTTGTTTTGGGTGAATATAAAAATACCATTTGTTTTGGTCGAATTTCTCATCATAAATGGCAGATTTCTGTACGATTAATTATTTTGCTGTTCTTAGCTACTAAATCTTTGATGGTTCTTAAGTGGGGTAAAAGCACAAAACTGCCCCTCTTCCTTTAAATTCTTTCAGGCTTATCCTCTCCAAATGTTCTTTGACTGTTTCGAATCTCGACGAAAAAATTATTGATGGATTCAACGGAGAACATTTTAAAAGAACGGGTTCTTATGAAGCAAATATTCTTAGAAAAAGATGTACAAACTGAAAAACACTCTGCCTTCCACCACCGACCACTTATATTTATTTATATTGGGTCAGCTCACCCCCCCCACACACACTCGAACTAAATTCAAAGCCCTACCTAGCGTTTCATCTTGGGTACGGCCCTGCTTAAATTTCATTCCATGTCGACATTTGTACAAACACAGACACATACATACATTTAGTGCATAAGCGTAAAGTTTTCAAAATTATTGGGGGGGCTGGGCCCCACAACCAAATATATTCACATCAGTGGCGTAGCCAAGGGGGGGGGTTAGGGGGGTCATAACCACCCCCCACAAGGAATTTTTTGCCACACAAAATGTATATTCTTCACTCCCTTATCATACACTCACATATACATATATGTGAGTTGCAGAAGTCGTAACCCCCCCCCCCATGAAAAATTTCTGGCTACGCCACTGATTCACGTACATATAACTTACTCACAGCTGCCAACTACTACAGAATATAATTAACCACTTTTTCTACATGATTTCTCGGCTTAAAATATAGCAAAATTTTTGTGCTGCGCGCGCGAACTGGTTACTATTTTGAAAAAAATAAATAAAAAATATACTGTTAACAAAAAGTGGTTAATTATATTCCGTAGTAGTTGGCAGCTATAACTTACTATATATAAGTGTTAAATTATTGGAGGCGCCCGAGCTCTATGGGTCCATAGAATTCTGCACCTATGTAAGGTAAGTATCCATGTTAGTATCTTCCTACCATGTTATAAGTTAAAAATAGTATCACAGTAAAAAATCCAAGGAGGAAAAAAAACCACTTTCGATGAGATAGTGCATTTTACACACATCTGAACTTTTCTTCATTTCATACTTTACATTGCATAATCTGATTTTAATTAACCAGACCCTGGCGAGGCTGCTTATAGTAACATTGCGTGTTACGTGACGTCACAATGAATACTAAATCATGATTGAAATCAAAAGAAGAAAATTTTTTAAAGTACAAGTAAAGGTTTTTTTAAACGTTTGCAAATGGCGTGAACACTTTTTTTATGTTAGTATAAATTAGTTTTCTGTATTTAGTGGTAAATTATTGGGTGGGCTCAGCCCCTATTCACAATTTATTGGGGGGGGGGGCTCGAGCCCCACGGGCCCATATAACTCTACGCCTATCATTTAGTGTTGTATACTTTCCGTTTAGCATTTCACCTCGCGCGTATAATCTTTGGGTTGGTAGTTTTTCCAAACAATTCACACTAGTCGCGACCAAGATTGTCCCTTCGATATTTTAGGGTGGCTATTTAAAATTTTTCGGGGCCAACTCGGTGCTGCTCATTTAGGGGAATTTTTTTCATTTGCAGTTGTGGATTTGTCTTAAAATTTAACAACGCTTATAAGTACGAAAGTCCGAAAATTAGTTTCCGTGCTCTTTCATACTCTCCTCTGAGTTTGTGAAAGATAATATAATGAGACGTTAAAGGTCTGACAAAAAATGGTCACGATTATTTTTAACAGCACTGACATCTGCTGAAAAATGCAAGAATGCGAGAACAGCTGGATAGATGGACCATAGACATAGAGCTTTCTTCCACAAATTATACCAAGTACGTTGAGACACAAGCTATACCGCTTTCTAAGCTTCAAAAAGCCCTCCACATCGAAATCACGGCTCTGTTTAACTCTTCAACGCGCAGTGTTCCCGCTCTGGGAACACCAAACTCTGATGTTTTGACTGTTGCCAGTCACGAAGAATAGATTGGATTTCTATAAAATTAGTTGCGGGTGACATAGCTCCACGAGAATCCTTTACTTTTTAGCACGTCATTTCACGTACAAAAAATGGTCACGATTATTTTTAACAGCACTGGCATCTGCTGAAAAATGCAAGAATGCGAGAACAGCTGGATAGATGGCCCAATGCTGAAAAAAGGGCAGCCGTTGCCATCGCTCGACTTAACGACCAGCAAGATGGCGGACGATCGAAACGTTCATCGCGTGCCACAGATCTAGAGACCCTTTTTTACGGGAACTGGCTGTGCGGCAAAGCCAGCTGTCGTCAAAAAAGGGCACTCGATGCACGTTTCGATCGTCCGCCATCTTGCTGGTAGTTGGGTCGAGCGATGGCAACATCTGCCCTTTTTTCGGCATTGGGAAAGGGTTGCGCCTCAAAGGGCTAAGGAAGAAGCGTTGGACAGCTTGCGTGACTTCGGCACTGCTTCCAAAGGGCCTTCTTTTTTTTTCTTTCAAATGCGGAAACAGATGGAAATCACTGGGTGCGAGATCAAGACTTTACTGATGATGACCAACTGATCTGAAGAAGTTTCTTCAATCGACAGGAGAAAAAAAGAAACGAATATTCGTCAAACAACGGAGATATTCCGGCAGCATTGCTGACAGTAAAATTTCCGGGAATTGAAGAAATAATTTTTGAGAGTATCATTCTGTCGCCATAATTCGTGGACAGATTTGCGTCAACACGTTTCTCGTTGCAGGTTTTCAAAAGGGTAACTGTGCATTCGATTGAGCTCAAATTTGGTATATATATTATCTACCAAAATCAATATCCGATCAGTATTGATTTCGGTGTGTATAGGACTTTTACAGGGTTACAAGGGTTATTCTTTTTACAGGGTTACAAAAAATACTTCTTATACATTACGCCCTATGGAGAGGAATACTTAAAAGAACGGTAGCTCCTAAACAGTCGTTTCGACTGAGATCAAATTTAGTATACATATTATAGACTACCTTCGTACAGCCATTATTGATTTTTGTGTGTAGGACTTTACTTTTTGCAGCCCTGCAAAAGAGTATTATTTCTCATACATTACAGCCTACGGAGAGAAATACTTAATGCCAGATAAGGGGGATCAAATGTTGAAAGTCACCAAGGTTTGCAATTTTTGACGATTTATCGCCAAGTTTGGCGCCAAAAAATAAGTCCTCAAAACTGATCCAAGCTTGGCAACATCTTCCAAATTTGGCTAGAATCTGGAAAACGCGACAGTTTATTACAAAATATAGTTAGAATATGCTTGAAGAAATTATGAAACAATTTTAGCAGGAGATTTTAATATAGATTTTTAATTCCAAAGTAGTGTTTTATGGAACAAGTAATTAAAATACGGCACACTCATGAATTTTATGATACTTTCCAACATAATGGAATAAGGAAGAAAAATAGAAACGGCACATGGATTATGATACGCTTTTAATATATAGCCCTTTAGTCGTTTTTTTTAAAATAAGAAAGTGTTTCCGATTTTTGACGTCTATTCTATTTTTTTTTTTTTTTTTTTTTTTTTTTTTTTCTCAATCGTCCCTTGACAAGCTCCAATAGATGACTGTTTATTCGATTATTTACTTTCAGAAGTCTGAGTCATCCACACATTCGAAAGAAGCACACGAAGAATAAATAAAAAAAAATTAATCTTTTCGAAATCAATAACAAAAATAAAAAAATTCTCTTACGTTAATCCATGCCCGGTAGTTTTTCCCATGACATGTATCCATAATTCACAGTTATACTGTGCTCCGTGTCTGAAACTCTCTTTTCGTCGCCGTTTCATCTTATTCTGTGTTCGTGTGGTTGGTCGGTGGCTTCTTTTTTTCTTTCTTTCTTTTTTTTTTTCTCTTTTTTTCTCGGGAAGATGTGACAGAGCCCCCCCGATGACAATGGGAAAACTGCGGCGATTGTTCGAACGATCTGAAAGAAGAAGAAAAAAAGAAAAATAAAGAAGATATCTGCAAGAAGAAGAAAAGTGGAAATGGAGTGTGATGAGGCGCTAAAATATGTCAGTCGCTGTCACTTGATTTCTCATTCCGAAACAGATAAAAATGTCGGAATTTCCTTCACAGGGTTGGGTAGGTGTGTGTCTATCTGGTGAGGTTGGGTTGGGAATATCTGATAAGGCACACCGGTAAGGTGATTGAGTTACCGTGTTGACTCGCGTAATAGTCGCACTTTTTTGCGAATTTTTCATGGTTGAAAGTCTAGGTGCGCGACTATAATGCGGGGAATATTGACTACATAATATTGTAATTCTAAAGCTGTTTTTTTCTTCTCAAAACGGGGGTGCGGCTATTATGCGAGGGAGGCCATTACGCCAGTAAACACGGTAGTGTTTGGTGTGGGATTTCGGAGTCAAACTCCGTTAAGGTAATTCTACTTACTGGTTATTATATGCAAGAACACTGATTGTTCTGTTGTGGACAAAGCTACTCAAGGGCTATCTGCCGAGGATGGGGAGTGCCTTGGTCCAGGGACCTTTTTAAGGGGTCCTAACGTGCAGGGGTGTAGCTACGATGTTTGTCGCCCGGGGTAAAGCATGTGTTCGGCGCCGCCTCCTCCCCCCTCCCCATTTTCAAATGAACGATCACGATGGCAAATTTATGAAGCAATGATCTTTATAATGGAACCTTATTTTATATATTTCTTTATTTGTTTTTCAACTGTAAAGATTTTAAATTCTATTTATAAATTCCTTTTTAAATTAATTGTATTTGCGATTATTTTTTAAAAATTAATTGCATAAAATTAATTGTATTTGCGAATATTTTAGAGAAAAAGGCCATTACTACTAAGAATAAATACACTCTATAACAAAAAAATCGACGCACCAAGAAGGAGGTGTCCGATTGAGACGAAAATTGGTGGATAGGAAGACAATGTACAGAATAGTAAATGATTACAATTTCAGAACAATTGAATAATTTATTTCTGAGTTACAGTAACAAGTTCAATAAGGTGCTGACCCGCCGCTAGCCTGGATACAAGCTGCCACACGGCGTGGCATAGACCGATAAAGCTCCCAGATGGTCTCCTGCGGTATTTCCTGCCAAATTCGCTCCAATTGTCGAACGAGGTCATCAACAGTCCGTGCCAGATGCAATCGCCTTCCCATCATATCCCAGACATACTCGATGGGAGAGAGATCTGGCAGGCCAAGGAAGAGTTTGACAAGCTTACAGACAGTTCAGAGCAACACGAGCCGTATGTGGTCTGGCATTGTCCTGCTGAAAAACCAGCCCAGGGCACTGCAAAAGGAACGGTAGCAAAACAGGTCTTGGGATGTCGCCCACGTACCGCTGTGCAGTAAGTGTACCTCTAATGACGACCAAAGGGGTCCGGCTGTCAAAGGAAATGGCACCCCATGCCATAATGCCTTGTTGAGGGCCGGTGTGGCGTGCAATAGTGAAAGCAGGATCCCCCCTCTGTCCTGTGCGTCTCCAAACACGTTTTCTATGATCGTGAGGACACAGTTGGAAGCGGGATTCGTCGCTAAAGACTATACGTCCCCAGTCGGCATCATTCCAACCTGATCGAGCCCTGCACCACTGTAATCTGGCTCGGCAGTGTGCAGGCGTGAGTGGCAGGTGGCGTAACGGTCGGCGCGAGCGTAGATTTCGCTCTCTCAACCATCTGTGAATGGTCATGATGGACACTGGTGTTTGGGTTGAACGTCTGATGGTTGATAGAGATGAAGAAGGCACTGTGACAGCTGATCGGACAATCACTCTGTCCTCACTATCTGTTGTAGCCCTAGGTCGACCACTACCATCCTGACGCTGCACTCTGCCATTTTCCACCCATCCTTGCCAGCATCTTCGAATCGTCGCATCGCTTCGACTCAAATGACGAGCGATTCTCCGATTAGTCCAACCGGCCTCTTTCAATCCAATGATACGACCTCTGTCAAACTCTGACAGTTGCTCGTAATGAGCACGAATCCTGCAGCGAGTCATTTTTTTAAGTTGTTAAAAGGTCATCTGAATCGCAATCAAACCGAAATTTTTAGCAACCGTTGAAGAACTGCTCCTTATATACGTCTGCTGGATGCGCAGTTCCGATGCGCTAGAGATCAAACTATTCATTCATCGGACACCAAATTTGAATCATTTGCATATCTGTTCAAAACATTCATGCATACGAAATTTCAAAGCAGTCGGATGATTGTTTCTTGGTGCGTCGATTTTTTTGTTATAGAGTGTATTATTATAAAATTCAACCTACCCCCCCCCCCCACACACACACACAAGAAAAATAAATAAAATGTTTTATTAATTTTTTAGTTATATTTCATTTCTAGGTATTAAAATCTGACATCCCGGGGAAAAAAAACCTTGTCCGCACTACTGATACCTATTTTATTCAGAACTATGCCATAACAAAGAATACAATTATTAAACTTTTATCATTATTTTTTTTTTTATTGCTAGAACTAAATTCGCTTGTTGTAGGAAAAAATACAACAGCCACTCTATACAGCATCCACAACGCCCTCTATGCTTTCGGCTTCTTACCCAAAGATAAAACAAAACAGTATAATGTGCTACTGATTTCGAAGTGATGTGCTTTTCTAAGGTTTAATTAAGTGTAATGTTAATATTATCCGCAATAAATAATCTACATTCTCCTTTTGCTGCCCGTCATTCGATTATTTAGAGCACGAGTTATACGAATGTTTAAAATTCCCACTGGATAACACTAGGATTTGCCGATTTTCGACCAAATTTTGGACAAATCGCTTAGGTGGGTTCAGTTTTGGGAATTTATTTTTTTTAGCGCCCAAAATGGCGATGTTTTCCCAAAGGCCGCCAACCACGGGAACCTAGGGATGTATACGTTGACCGTCATCATGGGATCCATTCGTGAATTTATAGTCGAAAAGTGGTGACATGGTGAATCTTGGAAACCCCAACGAGTTCATGAACACTGCTCCTCTAAAGACAGTCCAATGATGTAATCGTAATGAAAGAAAGCAGGCTATTTCTTGTGAGCGTTTCTATTTCTTCTGGATCTAAGGCAAAATTAAGCGACAAAAGAAAAGCACAAAAAAAACATTATCTTTCGATTCAGAAAGAGATCATGTCAGCAGGCTCTCACATATAAACTATCCGATTCAATTCTGTTTCCCGGGTGGCTGTCACTTTTTGACAAATTGTCTCTGAAAGTCTAATTTTCCTGGCTTTTTGTTACCGTGGCTCCTCTTTTGTCACATTAATTAGGCTGCGCCATGTAGGCGGTGACAAGTTGACCACAGAGAGAGAAATTCATTGATAACTCGTTGAAAGGGTTTTCAGGAATGATGCTAACATCAGTTGATACCAGCTTCGCGATACTCATCAGACCCGGGCTGGCCAGGTCGGCGATCGCCGAGGGCCCCCCCAGGATGAAGGGGGTCCCGAATAGCCCCCCCCAAGGGGATATACTACTTTATAATTAGAGTAATTTGATAGATATATCAGCGTAATTGAATTATTTATTTCCCAGTAATCTTACGTCTTTACGCAGCGGAGGACCCCGGAACACCCACGGCTCGAGGGGGGCCCCCCGAAGAGTCAGGGCCCCCAAAAGCTCTAAAATAGTTAAATTTGGTTTTTAGCCACGTAAGACTAAATTCCAAATATTACATATCCTGTTCCCTCTAAATTGATCAGTAAGGGGGCCCCTTTTCAATCTCTAGCGGAGGGCCACCAAACAGGGCTCGCGCGTACTCGCATTTTACGCGTAAATCAATATTTTTTGAAAAAATTGACTCTCACTTTTTGAAACTGCGAGTCAAATTTGACTCGCAAAATTTCAGCCGGACAGTTATGCTACTCATGTCTGTAATCCAGTTTATACTAATCGTGCATCGTGGTGAAAGAAATCAATATGTAGGTGAAAAGTAATAATTACATGAGAAAAAAGGAACGTCTTTATGTTCTCTTTCTTAGATTAAAAAAAAAAAAAAATTAGTTTTTTTGTTCTTGACTCGTAGTTTTCAGAAATTGACGAGTCAACATGACTCGCAGATTTTGAAGTCTAACTCGAGCCATGCCACCAAAGGAGCCAGTCGGGCCTGCTACTACTAATAAAAAATCTAGGGATGGATGCGAGACGGGACAGATATTTACAGCTTTTATGCGATGCGAGACGAGACGAGCATTTTTAACATTGCGGTATAGGGATTTTGCGAGATAGGGCAAAGCTCTTCAGCTGTTTTGCGAGACGCCTATTTTTCGTCTCACGTACATCCCCCACAAAATCATCTAATTTCCGCAGATGATCGTGTCTCTTGTGATGACAAACAGTAGGGGGGGGGGAAGGCGATGGTGCGATTACCCCCCGACTATAATAGTAATAATCATTATAGAAGTCATTCCCCAAAAGGAGTGTATTTGTAAATTATGTAGGAAACTCGCTTCCCGCACGCAGTCCCTTTACCCTTCTTCCTTTATCATTGCCACCCAGTAAAAAACAAATAAACAAACAAGACAAATCAGATAAAAATCCAAAACCTTGGCGATATAAACTACTCAAGCTATAACGTGGGACAGCATATAAAACATCCAGCTCACGAGAGTTGCGAACTGCCTCTACAAATCCCTATCTGTTCCCTGAATTAGCGCGTGCGGGGTGGCCGCGCAAATTTCCGAGTCCCAGATAAAACCGTGATTTATGCATCTGCAGATTAGCTTCTACTGACTGGCAACGCGTAACTTCCTCTCCCTTTACCCCCCCCCCCCTTTTTTTTTTCGTCTTTCTTTTCTCTTACCTGAATCGGGCAGGCTGTCTTTTAACTATTCTATTGGTAAGGTATCATTTTATCTAATCTCACGGGGGTAAGTCGAATTCATGGGCAGCATTCATAAGCTTCGAGGGGGGGGGGGAAATTGACGTAATTGACGTAATGGAAGAATGCATGTATTGTCACAGAGAAAGCCCTGAAACTCGATTTAAATTTCACGGCAAATCCGATAAGGAGAAGATAAATGATTTGTAAAATTCGAAACTGAATGGAATGGAATAGAATATCTTGATGAGTATTGTTTTTGAACTATCATCGATTGAAAAAATGATGTATCTTTGGTAGAAGAACAACAAGGGCTAAAATTTTAGTTCGTTCATGTTATTATTTACGTGTAAAGGTTGGCTTCATTACCTGTCAATAATCAGTTTAGGTGGATAATAGAGTACGTGCTTTTTTCGTCTATTTAAAACACACATGGGCAACCGCCGGGCCGGATGTGGCCCATAAACCATTCAAAATCCCATATAAATCCCAAGTATATGGCCCGCGACTTCGCTAACATCCTGAAGTTTGGCCCGCAACTTTTCAAAGGTTGCCCATACCTGATTTAGAATAATGGTTATAAATGTCATGCATTGAATGTACCGTATATCTCGGCATATAACACGCACTTTCAACTTCAAAAAATTATGCTTTATTTTTTCGTGTGCGTGCTATACACCGAATACAAAATGACCTATAAAAAAATTTATAAATAAACATTAGAAATATGCATTACATCACAAAAGATCATTATTATCAACTGTTTAATTGAATTGATAGATATATTTAACAATTAAAAAAAGGAAACTTACAATATATATTTTCAAAAAAAAAAACTTAATCTTTCAGATAACATGAAAAGATCATTGTATTCATCCACATTTTTTTTTCTGGAATGTCACAGTCATCTTCACTGTCTCTTTCTTCTAATCATAAAAAAAAATCATCCTCTATACAGGACAGTGCATTTGATATTCTACATTTTTTGAATGAATTAACAATTATTTCTCGTTTTATTTCATTTCATGCTGTAATAATATCATTGATTTTGGCAATTTTGTAACACGCATCCTTTCGGAAGATACGATGCGTGTTATACAGCAGTAACTTCTTGAAAATGGTGCGTATCTAAATTTACTGGTGCGGATTATACGCCGGGATATAAGGTATTTGTTTCATGCACCTTTCAGAAAAAGATTAAGTACCATGTTAAACGAATGCCAAGCCTCATCCATATTATTATTATTATTGACAAATATTGCACAACACTACGTTTTTAGAGTTTTCTTCGAAATTTTCTGCAACATTTTACCGTCTATAAGAAAGATTACTGATAAAATGTGAATATTTTCATATCCCGAACTCAATTAGATTCTTTTATACAGGGTGTCCCAAAAAGGTGGTAACGGGCTTTACTTCTTTATCTGTTAGAGTAAAGTGGACAATGTAAATTGAAAAAAAAAAAAATTAAATTAAGGTCGGAAATGAAACATCGTTAAGAAAATCTTCTTGTTCATTTTCTAAAAGTTACTCGTTTCAAAATTTTATACGACTCCCGTATCAAAAATATTCCCATCTAGAAAAATGTGCCCCATAAAGTAAGTAAAGGTGTGTTGAACAAAATTTCAGCCTATTATCGTGAAACGTCTCGGAGATACCTTGAAACAAATATGACTTAGAGCTGTACACGAATTTGAATGTAAACGTTTATTCCAAGAGTGAAAAAAAAGAAAAAAAAATCTTCCGTAATTTCCGTACGGCTCCTGAAATGCGATCGATCATCCAATGTTCTATTTTTTTTTTCCCTTCGGAAGCCATTGAAAAATGGTTTAAGTTAGCACATATATTTATCCTCGTACCTCTGACAGTTTTTAGGTTATAATTCTGAAATTTTATGCATCATCTCATGAGTGTATGGGGCGCATTTTACTAATTGGGAATTTTTTATACAAATTAAAAAAGTGTCAGTTTATGAAAATAGACTAGAGAAATTTTTTTCTTAACGGAGCCTTATTTCTGACATTTCAGTAGAACCTCGATTATCCGAGCTAATTGGGACCGCTAGTACCTCGGATATCGGAAATCTCGGTTAATAGAAACTATGTATAAAAACCTTCCGTGCTTGCGAATTTAACTAACTTTTAAAGTAAAAAACAATAGAACGTTTTTTAAATGATAAAAATAAACATATATGAACTTATGTCTCACAGCTAAAAAGATTTAAAAAGGAAATCAACTCTAGTAGCAAATTTTAAAAAGTAAAATGGATTTTTTTTTTTGGACAAAACAATAAATGAAACACGGACAGCGAACTAAAATGTGTATAATTTTTTCCAAGCTCATTTTGGAAAGGAGAAAAAAAAAAAAATTAGACTTCGCGTTATTGCCTCGGTTAACAGAAACCTCGGTTAACCGAAGCTCGGTTAATCGAGGTTCTACTGTATTTTGTAGATTTTTTCAATTACATTGG
This sequence comes from Cheiracanthium punctorium, assembly GCA_038373885.1. NCBI lineage: Eukaryota > Metazoa > Arthropoda > Arachnida > Araneae > Cheiracanthiidae > Cheiracanthium > Cheiracanthium punctorium. The sequence continues at coordinate 351,212 of JAWZYV010000015.1, forward strand.
GCTCATCACCCCCTTTTTGGGGACGGGTTTAAAATCAACTCTAGTAGCAAATTTTAAAAAAGTAAAATGGATTTTTTTTTTTTTTTTTTTTTTTTTTGGACAAAACAATAAATGAAACACGGACAGCGAACTAAAATGTGTATAATTTTTTCCAAGCTCATTTTGGAAAGGAGAAAAAAAAAATTAGACTTCGCGTTATTGCCTCGGTTAACAGAAACCTCGGTTAACCGAAGCTCGGTTAATCGAGGTTCTACTGTATTTTGTAGATTTTTTCAATTACATTGGGCTCATCACCCCCTTTTTGGGGACGGGTTTAAAATCAACTCTAGTAGCAAATTTTAAAAAGTAAAATGGATTTTTTTTTTTTTTTTTTTTTGGACAAAACAATAAATGAAACACGGACAGCGAACTAAAATGTGTATAATTTTTTCCAAGCTCATTTTGGGAAGGAGAAAAAAAAAAAAAAAATTAGACTTCGCGTTATTGCCTCGGTTAACAGAAACTTCGGTTAACCGAAGCTCGGTTAATCGAGGTTCTACTGTATTTTGTAGATTTTTTCAATTACATTGGGCTCATCACCACCTTTTTTGGGACGGGTTTAGAAAGTTGCTAGATTTTTTTTTAAAAGAACAGCCGGTTTTTCTTCCTAATGTAATGTGGTCATAAATAAATGAAAAAAATCAGAAGGGATGGAACAAAAATATAAATAAATAAAAGGCTCCAAATCACTCTATTTTAACAGCAGCACTTAATGCCAAGGTCAATTAAGAAGAAATGGGTGATTAAGTCAGTGAGAATAGAACTCTCGAAAAACGATTTTTTTTTTTTTTTTTTTTTTTTTTTTTTTCGCACTTACCAAATTCCGAGGAGAAGACCACACCGCGATTTGCCGCCGAACGTAGGTGCCCCTTGACGCCATTTGTCACAGGCTAGCAGCCGCGGCCTAAGTCTCTTTTTCAGTCGACTTTTTGAAGTTCGGGCAACCTTAGAAAGTGAGGGAAAAAAATATAGTTTAAAAAAAAACTAAAATACACGCTTTTAGTGATCAATTGAACTAACTAAAAAGTGAAAAATCTGGAGTGCCTCCACTCGACTTTCCGAACACTTACGATTAACATCATTACCAAGCATTTAAATAAATTTTAATCGTTGAATAATTCAAATATATATACCAAATTAAAGCTCAATCGAATGTGCCGTTTAAACGCTAGCGCACTTTCAAGAATTTCTCCCCATAGGCCATAATGTAAAAGAAATCTTTGTCGTGACCCTGTAGAAAAACTATTAAGTCCAATACAAATCAAAATCATTACGGGTCTTACGATGGTGGTTTATAACATGTATACGCAATTTGAGCTCAATCGAAAGTACCGTTTAAACGCTAGCGCACTTTCCAGAATGTTCCCCCATAGGCTATTATGTTAAAGAAATCTTTGTCTTAGCCCTGTAGAAACACTATAAGTCCTATACACACCAAAATCAATACAGGTCTTGCAACGGTGTTTTAAAACATATATACCCAATTTGAGCTCAATTGAATATACCATTTAAACGCTAGCGCATTTTCCAGAATTTTCCTCCATAGGCCATAATGTAAAAGAAATCTTTGTCATAGCCCTGTAGAAAAACTGTAAGTCCTATACACATCAAAATCATTACCGTTCTTACGATGGTGGTTTGTAACATCTATACTCAATTTGAGCTCAATCGAACGCCCCGTTTAGGAGCTATCGTGTTCACTCACATACACACGCACATACATCTCGTAAAAATAGCATAAATGAATTCAGAAGACCTCAAAACGTGTCAATACACCAAAATCTCGAATTCGAATTTTTTCATGATTACAACACTTTCCTTACATGGTACATGTTCGGAAAGTAAAAATAATTCTTAATATAGAAATAAATGAATGAACGAAAAATATAGTATTATTGCGACAAAAAGTGTGGGGGCGCTTTGTGCTATATTTTTTGTATCATTTTTGTACTAATCGCACCGATGGAATATTCATTCCCAAGAACTGATATATGGGAGCACCCCACGCTTTCTTCAAAATGATACTATTTTTCGTTCATTAATTTATTTCTATACTAGCTGAAGTGCCCGTTCTTCGCACGGGAATATATTTTCATTAAAAACACAAATACAAAGAATGTTACTCTTATTATAAGTGCATGTAAACCGCCAGTGTTTAAACATCTCTGAAATATTTTTTTTTTGGAAATTTAAAATTTAACTTCGTAGATATACTTTATTTATATTGTAACTTTTCTATTCACTGTTTGATAATTTTTATATAATTTCAAACTTTATCTACTGGTGATACTGCTCGCTAATTCATACATTTTGTTTAGGCATTTATATACATTTCTTTCTCTGAGATGAGCGGGATTTAAAAATTAGTTTGTTTATTATGACATAATTCTGAATTATCATTTAATTTATTCAAACACAGCTGTAGAAACAAAATCATAAATACTTATGAAGTTAGACTTAACGCTATGCAAATAGTGAATATATTTTTGACATTGCCACACAAAATTTATAAATTGTTCAAACTCAGCTTTTGCTGCTGAATAATACCTACATATTTATGAGGTTAGACTTAATACTATGAAAATTGTGAATACTTTTGAATATATATTGTACAATAAAAAAACTCGGCTGTTCGAGCCTCGTCAGGGGTAGCCCCTGAACCCCCTTAATTTTTTAGTTTCATTATTGCCATATTAAAACGATATTAATTAACTTTGTCATTTTATCGCTCATCTTTCGCTCATCTTTCTTTCTCTTTTATCGCTCATCTTTCGACAATAGATACACACCTGATCCATTTTTCCAATCAATAAAGTTGGGTGTTCGTGATAATTAATTTCAGAACTGTATACAAATGCTTCTTTTTTCAGATTTTGAAAAGTACGCTGTCTAGAAGAGGAGGCCCTCGTTCGGGCATCATCTAGACGTGCTTTTGTCTGTTCTGCACTCTCACTTGCCCTGGAAGTAGAGGCCCTCGTTCGGGCATCACCTAGGCGTGCTTCTGTCTGTTCTGCACTCTCACTTGCCCTGGATGTAGATGCCCTCGTTCGGGCATCATCTAGGCGTGCTTCCGTCTGCTCTACACTCTCACTTGTCCTGGATGTAGATGCCCTCTTTCGGGCATCATCTAGGCGTGCTTCCGTCTGCTCTACACTCTCACTTGTCCTGGATGTAGATGCCCTCGTTCGGGCATCATCTAGGCGTGCTTCTGTCTGTTCTGCACTCTCACTTGCCCTGGATGTAGAGGCCCTCGTTCGGGCATCCTCTAGGCGTGCTTCTGTCTGTTCTACACTCTCACTTGCCCTAGCTAATCGCTTCCGTTTCGTTTCAGAAGAATATTTCCCAATTGATTTTCGCTTTTTTTTGAAGCATAATCTTAAAAAGCCAGTCTTCACTTGATTAAAGCAACTGAATTTAAGAAACTAAAATTTTGAAACTAAACCGAATTTTCGATAGTTGTGAAATACGAAAAAAATTGGAAACTAATTGGTCTGCTTTAGTCGCTAAAAGTCCTTCCCTTTGCTGTGGCGTTTTTTGGAAACATGGTGTCATAACAGATGCTTATTCATATCTTGAATTTTCACCGGAGGCCAGTACACTATGCTTTTTCGAAGATATAATTAAATTTGAAACACTCACAGAATAGAATATTAGGTTACACTTTTGATTTTGCGCCTTAAAAAAGATTCAGTAAAAATAAGATGAAATTCTAATTACAAAAATTCAAAGAAAAACTTACATTTAAGTATCTTTTTATCTGTTGAAACGTAAAAACAAAAGTGAACGGCATGATAAGAGAAAAATAAAATGTTAAGACTACATCGAGCTGCTGTTAATTTTATATTTTAAAATGAGAAATTTAGATGTTGCCACATGTATAAGTTAGTTTTAAAATATTACTTTGGAGAACGTGTAAATAAAATTAAGATTTTCGCCTAACTCATTTTTAATCTCATGACGTCAAATTCGCGTCATTCTCAGTTGCAATGTCTAACATAAATTACTGAAAGAAGAAGAAAAAGAAAAAAAAAACCCCTAACGTTGTTTTACTTTTCTACAGCATCTGGTGGAAATTTATTAGTTAGCTCGTGGTGTTATTGTTTGTCAAAGCTTGAGCTAATTAAGATTTCTAATGCATTTATAAACTCGTGACATCAAAATGAAGTCATTTCATTTATGTTATAGATCGCCAGGATATAGATGGTATGTCACATGATCACTATTTTACACAATCGGAAACTGAAAGCGCTTTCTGAAGGCGAAAATTCTTCCGACAACGTTTAATCTATGACGTCACGTTCTGACCAGGGTAGTCGAATTTACTTATTTCACGCAAATCGGGACTTTGCCCAGAGCCCCGGCTCGAAATGGCCCCCAATTTCAAATGTTGTTCTTTTTTTATAACAAAATTTTATGAAAAATAAAACAAATTTCATAGATGGGGGGCCCCCAAATTCATCAATGCCCGGGGGCCCCTGTTGGTCATAATTAGGTCCTGTTTAACACCGCAATATATTTCCTGCGATTCGAAAACGTGTCCCGTTTAAAATCTCAATTGAAAATGAAAATAATGCTGGATAATTCACTGGTGAAGAAACAGCATTCAATTCTTTTTCTGACAACGTTAAATAAAATATAGAATTATTTCCTGCGTGGCGTATGTTTTGCTTGTGAGTTCGTTATTCTGATTGAGTTTCGAAAGGGGTTTTAAACTCATGACATCAAAATCACGCACAACATTCAACATGCGAAAACACAGTTATTTTAAAGTAATTTTATTTATTTTTTTCCAACTGGCAACCTTAATCATTGTTACTGTCTCCAAGACAACCAAACCGCAAGATAACATACCGACGTTTTTAAGCATCTGCTTTTGAAATAAAAATCCTTCTTTACATAAAAATTCGTAAAAATCTCCTAATTAATATTTTAATTTGGTTTCTCTTTTAAAAGAGGGCGAAATGTATGCTCCGTCATTTGACAAAATATAAAAAAAGTTATGACGGATAGAATTCAAGATGCAGCAGTTTTAAAAATATTTTACGAAAGTCAGCGTGAAATTTAATTTTATTTGAAAAATCCCCAAAAATCTGCAAATTATGTTACACAGTCCGAACAAACAGTTTTGAAAAGCAAATTTTCTCCTCTATCCGATGATGTAAATATCGTTTTGTTGCGAGTGTAATTACTGGCGTTATTACGTATTAAGCTAAAAAAATCGCCAAAAATCGGACAAAACATAAAATAAAACATTTTCTAATTCGAATTTCAAAACCATTGCTCCGAGGCGTGTTAGGATCTGTCCTAGTGAAGCCGTATGCAAAATTCGGTAGGTCTGCGACCAACCGTCTCGGCGCATGCTCACGAATTTGCTGAAATCGGACATTTGAGTAGCTTTCTGCCCTGAAAATTGCGAAAAATAGTTAAAAATTAGGGAACAGGTGGATTTTCAGAATTTTAAAGTAGCCTACGGCCTATTCTATGTCGTTTCACGTGTATGTGCAAAATTTGAAGCCGATCGGTCTGACGGTGTGGGAGGAGTTCCCGGACGAATAAACAAACAAACAGACAAACTTTCACATTTATATAATAGATTAAGAATTATTTTTAACTTTTTAGTTAGTTCAATTTATCACTAAAGCGTGTTTTTTAGTTTTTTTTCGAACTATATTTTTATTTTTAACTTTTTAGTTCGATTTGATATGAAAGCGTGTTTTTCAGTTTTTTTTTAAACTGTACTTATTTAAAATATATTTTTAATTTTCGATATCTCTCATAAGACACCAAGGAACACTAAGTTGAAAGTACAAACTGTGAGATAATTGATTTTCACTGTGCACCAGTGGCGTAGCCAGGATTTCGGGGTGGGCTGGGTATCAAATTTAAAGCTAAAGTTCAATTGAAAGCTAAATATAAAATTGTAAGCTAAGTAAAAGGTCCCCTTTCGGGGGACAGCAGCCCCCTCAGTTCCCCTTCTGGCTACACCCCTCCTGTGCACTAAAGTATTAATTAACCTGCACTTAAATGCTACCTTCCACACTAAAAAGGAAATAAGTAAAGGGTCCAATTTCGGGGGGGGGCAGCAGCCCTCTGGCTGCGCCCTGCTGCTCCAAAGTATTAACCTCCAGTTAAATGCTACCTTCCTCAAAGGGAAAATAGGTCTCTAATCAACAAACAAGTTTCATAACGACTGCAGCAAACACCAACATCCATATAACAATATTCAGGTAAAATTTTTAGATTTGCCATCTGGATTTCAAAAACATAACTACCCAAACATACCATTCAATACAGTTGCCAATAGCGAGAGAGGTTCTACTCCTGTGCTGAGCCGAGTGCCGAAATGGTACGTATGCCTAGACCGCGCGCTTGCTACATCTCTTTCGCATTCACGCAAAGGATCTTTAAGAAAATGACTAATCCTGACGATCCTAATCAGGACAATGGGATAAACTTATCAAATTATTCTATTGTCATCGGTCCTTGATAAGTCTACAAAGTTTAAATTAAATCTGACCGTTTAAAGTGGGTCAAAATCGAGTTCAAAGGAGTCGGTTACAAACAAACAAACAAACATACAAGTGAAACTAATAAAAGCGTGTTAAAAGATATCATTTGTCGACAAAGATATATCCAACCTGGAAATTAATAAATGGATCTGAATTTTAGTTACTTCGACTTTTATTTACCGAATAAAGGCTGAATCACTCCGAACGGTTGCTGCAAGTAACAGAACCGGGTTAATCTGTACACGGACTAGAGATGAAATTCGGGCTCGTTTTTTAAAGCCCGAGTCCGAGAACTTTCAATTCAGGCCCGCCCGAGCCCGAAATTCAACCAATAGATAAATAAAAGTCAATGACTTCGTTGACTTTTATTCATTGACCGTCCTCCCCTTGGATCCGGATCGGAAGTCTTTTAGGGGTTTGTAGCGCGTATTCATGTTACAATGGGAGACAACCGACCAAACCTCCAGACCGTTAGATAGACAGCTGCGCGATAGGCCCGTACCTTCACACTCCCGTTGTCCTATGCCCATAGTTCGAGTCATCGTCCTTCTACACTCAGACTGTGGTGGCCTATACACTTGCGGCCTACTTAAATTTAAATTCTAGCTTTAACCAGAATTATTACAGGTTTAGAACGGTCTGCGAGTAGTTGTTATGGCAACAAATTCGCCACACAAAAAAGAAATTGTGCCAATATATCATGTTTGTTAATTTTTTTTTTTTTTTTTGGCATTTTTCTAAGAACTGAGAACTAATTTTCTAACTGGACAATTTGAGTTTTTTTATCTACACCCTTCAATTATTCAACTCGTTTACACACACCCCAATTCCCTACATTTCTGGCACAAAAGCGGTTGTCTATGTTTTTCTCCGTAACAATTACGAAATAAATATTCCTGATCTTTCCACGAACTAACCTCCTCTCTCTCAATCTCTTTGCCAATACTAATTGCCAATATACCCTGACTGAAATCCCAAATAAGTGAACCCCCCTCCCCCGTTCTACTGTTTACTTACTCCCTAATGCGGCCTATTAAGTGCAAGGGCCGGCCGAATATGCGATCCATAGAGGAAGTCGGTTTCAGTGGTCCCTATCGCAACTTTTTTTTTTTTTTTTTTTGCTCCCACAGAACCTCGTAATAACACCCCCACACTGATAACTGATCTAACAGTGAGTAAGATATCCCTTAATCGTCAGTATTTTCATCGTCTTTTTTTCTTTTCCATGGAAACCGAAAAGGTGATACCGGGGCTGTGAATGACGCATGACGGGAAATGATGATGATGATGATATTCCGAACCGAGAAGTCACCAGACTGGGAAACCGAAAACATATGTTTTTTTTTGCGGCAGATACCGGAATGTGTTTGTGTGTGAAATAACACTAAATACAGGATAAATGTTCTAATGGAGGTGCCTAAAGATCTTGTTTGCGAGATAAATAGGTCATGCGTGGGAGAGGGGGGGGGGTCGTTTGAACGTTAAGCTTACCGTGACCGAAAATTTTGGGAAGCACACATCGAATTTAAGAGCAGAAAAGGGAAGTTTCCCATAAATTTTGAAACAAATGTTTTTTAAAAAAAATATTAGGCTGTTCGAGCCTCGTCAGGGGGGGACCACCCTGAACCCCCCCTAATTTTTTAGTTTCATTATTGCCATATTAAAACGATATTAATTGACTATGTCATTTTATCTCTCATCTTCCCTGTATTTCGCCTGGTAACCCTCTGTTGAAATTTTTAGGACTGTAACCTATTTATAGAAAAATACATGGGATGCATATTCTACAGGTTACGAAATATTGTAACAATAGATCAAAGCTGTTGTGAACCAATAGTATTTAAATATATGTAAAAAATAGATGCGATGCCTATTCTACAGCTTACGAAATAGTGCAACAATAGATTAAAGCTGTTGAAAATGATTTTAGTTGTGAATAAATAGTAAATATATGTAAAATTATGTCGCTTACTTTTATGTCGCTTTGTTATGTCCATTTTTGGGACACATTTCAACAAAGGGGGTGAGAGATAAAATGACATTGTCATTAAAAAAAATTTGAGACAGAGATGGTTACATTCCCTTCTTAACCCTTTGAAGCGCAACCATTTCCCATTACCGAAAAAGTGCAGCCGCACAGCCAGCTGTGTCAAAAATATCCTTTAGCTCTGTGGCTCGCGATGGGCGATTCGATCGGCCGCTTTGTCGCTGGTAGTTAAATCGAGCGATGGCAACGGCTGCACCTTTTCGGCACGGAGCAGTCTATCTAGTTTTTCTTTTCTACATCGATGCATATTTTCATCACGTTTTCCAGCTCTCAGCAGGTGCCGGTACTGATAAAAATAATTCTGACATCCATTGTACAACTAATCGATCATTTTTACAGGAAATTATGTGCTTGATGGAAAAGAATTCTCGCATAACTATGTCCACCTTAAGTAATTTATAGAAATCAATTTTTTTCCAATCAAAAGCAGTCAAAATGTCAGACTGTGTCCCGTCATATTGACAGTACACATACTATAAGTGGGGATGCCGTCTTTTTCTCACGGTTTTACGAACAGCTTACCGAAAAATATTATACTGCATTCCTTTACCGTATATTTAACAGCATACGTGTTGCAACTTTGTAATATTTCGATAATGCGCATGCGTGGTAAGTTTTGTTTCAAGTTTACGCTTCTTATCGTCATATATTCGAATGATCATATGGAGCAAGTGCTGTTCCTTTTATTCTTTGACCATAAAAATGGCAGACGGTAAATATAATGCCTTCTTTTTAACAACAGTTTTTACCGTAGGGTTGAAGGATTAATTTTTTGCAGTGAATAAATTTATTACATTTTTAAATAAGTACTTGCAGTTGGTGTATGGAGTACAGTTAACTATTAAAATATCATTGATAAAATCAATATTTATGGCTCTATAACGAGTTACGTTGATAGTGGGCTCCCCTAGTAGCCCAATTAGTCTAAAAGACGTTTAAAACACGTTTTTTAACGTAAAAAAACGTGTTTCCAACGTAATTTAAACGTTTTTTGAACTGGTTGTGCTACTAGGGTCGTGTTCTGTGGGCAGTTTGATGCAATATATTTTGACGTTATGAGAGAGTTATTGCCATAATCAAGGTCACTATAACCGAGTTGATCAGTATTTGTAGCCCCAGCCCGCCTAAACTAAAATCCTGGGTGCGCCACTGGTAATAAGGTAATCAGCTTGAAAAAGAAATCTCAAAAACAATAATCAAATCAAAAAATAACTTGATAAGAAGTAATTATGCTTTAACAAAATATTTCGACATATTTTTTCTTCTTCTTTCATTTTAAACAGAAACCCAATCCTCCGTACTAAAATGCCTTGACCGCCTACTGTTTCACTACAAATACCTACACTTCAGACTCTTGACGGCTATACAACACGGCCAAGCTCCGACTAACCAGAAGATAACTGGACCACCCGGGACAAGCAATCCCTTCAGCAGCGGTCCTCCACCGTTGCTCAAAGAGCCCCGTTGTCTTGCGATGAACCCTTAAAAGCACTTTGCGGGGAGAACTGAACTAATCTTTCATTTTCAAAACGTTCTTTTTTTTTCTGATAGGCACACTTGAAGCGATGTCGTAAAAATCGCCTATATACGTAAAGTTTATAGGGGGAAAACTTGGATTTCACCATGTTTTGATTTGGGCACGTGGTATTTGCATCCGACGGCGCGTGCCGTGAAGTGTTTTAAAAGTGCGTTCGATTTGTTTTCCCCAATGTTGTGGGTGGCGAGCAAATACGTATTGGAATATCCATGGTTTTTCTTTTGTGGCAACTATGTGCTCGCGCGATATCTTGAGTTCGAGAGTAGTTGATTTACGGCAACGCAAGAACGTGAGAAGGTTGAGCAGTTGCGAAGATGAACACGTGATCCATATTCTCAAACATCAAAATCATTTTTTTTTTTCTGTTCATTTTTGTAGGAAAATGATCACTCCATGTGCTTTACAAAGATGATTCAGAGGTTGAACAACAGCTCATATTCAATATTCTTTGGTTCAAGAGCCAGAGCAATGTTTATTAAAATAATGTCGTTAACAACGAAGAAATCCCCTGTATACGTATGCCTGTACACGTAACGCCTGTAAACGCATACGTATTGGAATATCCCACGATTTTTCTTTTGTGGCAGCTATGTGCTCGCGCGATATCTTGAGTTCGAGAGTAGTTGATTTACGGCAACGCAAGAACGTGAGAAGGTTGAGCAGTTGCAAAGATGAACACGTGATCCATATTCTCAAACATCAAAATCTTTTTTTTTTTTTTTCTGTTCATTTTTGTAGGAAAATGATCACTCCATGTGCTTTACAAAGATGATTCAGAGGTTGAACAACAGCTCATATTCAATATTCTTTGGTTCAAGAGCCAGAGCAATGTTTGTTAAAACAAAGAAATCGCCTGTATTAGAGCAATGTCCAATAATCCGCTTTTGGCTACCCTTCGACGTAAGGATGGAAGATGGATAAGATCGAACACACATAAAACAGCCTCACTCTGTATTCAAATCCAAATTTTCAAAAGGGAGCTAGCTATATGTATTGAATGTCCCTATCCTAGTTACGATATTGCATCCAGATCGATATATCACTGCGACTTTAGTCTGCTGTTCGTGGTTTCTGGATAGCTTTTTTACTTTCCGAACATGTACCATGTAAGGAAAGTATTGTAATCATGAAAAAATTCGAATTCGAGATTTTGGTGTATTGACACGTTTTGAGGTCTTCTGAATTCATTTATGCTATTTTTACGAGATGTATGTATGTATGTGTGTGTGTGTGTGTGTGTGTGTATGTGTGTTTGTGTGTATGTGAGTGAACACGATAGCTCCTGAACAGGGCATGCGATTGAGCTCAAATTGGGTATATATGTTATAAACCACCGTCGCAAGACCGGTATTGATTTTGGTGTGTATAGGACTTACAGTTTTTCTACAGGGATACGACAAAGATTTCTTTTCCATTATGGCCTATGGAGGAAAATTCTGGAAAGTGCGCTAGCATTTAAACGGTACATTCGATTGAGCTCAAATTGGGTATACATGTTATAAACGACCTTCGCAAGACCGGTATTGATTTTGATGTGTATAGGACTTACAGTTTTTCTACAGGGCTACGGCAAAGATTTCTTTTACATTATGGCCTATGGAGGAAAATTCTTGAAAGTGCGCTAGCGTTTAAACGGTACATTCGATCGAGCTTCAATTTGGTATATATGTTTGAATTATTCATCGATTAAAATTTATTTAAATGCTTGGTAGTGATCTTAATCGTAAGTGTTCGCGGTAATGATCTTAATCGTAAGTGTTCGGAAAGTCGAGTGGAGTCGCTCCAGATTTTTTATTTTACAGAAGAAAAATGACTGTAGTTCAGGTATGGGCAACCTTTGGAAAGTTGTGGGCCGGACTTTAGGATGTTAGCGAAGTCACGGGTTGTATGATTGCATTTATATGTGATTTTGAATGGCTTTATTTGAATGGCTTTTTTGGGAATTTGATATTCTTGCAGAATACTCTGCTAATTCCTGGGCTCATCGTTCTAAAGTCCAGTTGGTGTAGAAAGTTCTAGTAAAGAGTCCATTTGTCAAGATGGAACACGAACTTTATTGCTTCTAGAACTTCTTCGAAGAATCAGCTATACAAAGTTCACAGGCACTAACGGCCGGTAGCTTGCTTATAACAGTCCTCTCAATACAGAAGGTTTCAAAAATGCTGTATTTCTCGCCCAAAATAAAACACTTCCACAAGCAAAAATTCAGTGGAAATTGACGAGGGAAATCGTAAACAGTCCCCCAAGATTCAGCAATGAAGAATTTACACGCAACGCTTAAAAACGAGCTTTTAAACACAAGCGAAAGACCGCTCCGAAAGCGCATAAAATAGCGAAGCACAGCTTCCCAGCAGAGCTCAAGGGTTCTCTGCTCGCACGTCAGCTGACAAGCTACTGACTAGACCGGGTCAGCCCGCTCCTACTTACAGGTGACGCAGAAGCTATTAGAAATTTCCCGAAGGTTCCCCTTAAAGCGCGAATTTCGATCACGTCGTAGGAATACAGCTGAATCATAAGGCTGTAATGTTAAGGCATAAAAGTAACTTTACAGGCCCATTGGAAAAATCGCGCCAAATGTCCGAAATGTCACCAAGATTTGCGCCAAAAAGTAAGTCCCTAACAGTGAAGTTAGCGAAGGCCTACGACCTATATTTCTCGAGATTTCTAGAAAACGATGTTAATCAATGGGGAATCCCAAAACTCCATATCTCACGTTCTAGTTTGACCGATTTTGCAGCAGCAAAATGTAAAATTTAACTATTAGACGCGCAGAATACGAATTTTAAACTATTTTAAACCCTCAACAGCGGGTTGTCCCGAAAATTCGTAACACTATATGTTCCGGATCAAGAGCCGGGAAGTTCCCCATGTGTAGCCTAAAATATTAACGAACTTTCCATTTACCCCCCAAAAGGGTGACTGAATATTTCTGTGTTATTTTTACTCCGCAATCTTTCGATTTTCGGAAAATGGTCACCACGTTCTGAAATGTAACTCTTACGAGATTGCATGTGTGTGTGTGTGTGTGTGTGTGGGGAGGGGGAATCCCCTAAATGTCTCTTTTAGCAGGTCTCACCATGGTCAAGACCATAGGCGTAGAGTTATATGGGCCCGTGGGGCTCGAGCCCCCCCCAATAAATTGTGAATAGGGGCTTCCCTAGTAGCAAAATTAGTCCAAAAGACGTTTAAAACACGTTTTTTAACGTCGGAAAACGTGTTTCCAACGTAATTTTAACGTTTTTTGAACTAGCTGTGCTACTAGGGTGAGCCCACCCAATAATTTACCACTAAATACAGAAAAATAATTTATACTAACATAAAAAGAAGTATTCACGCCATTTACAAACGTTTAAAAAAAACCCTTTACTTGTACTTTTAAAAATTTTCTTCTTTTGATTTCAATCATGATGTTATTCATTGTGACGCCTCGTAACACACAATGTTACTATAAGCTGCCCTCGCCAGGCTCTGGTTCATTAAAATCAGATTATGCAATGTAAAGTATGAAATGAAGAAAAGTTCAGATGTGTCTAAAATGCACTATCTCATCGAAAATAATTTATTTTTTCCTCCTTTGGATTTTTTACTTTGCTACTATTTTTAACTTATAACATGGTAGGAAGATACTAACGTGGATACTTACCTTACATTGGTGTAGAATTCTATGGACCCATAGAGATCGAGCGCCTCCAATAATTTACACTTATATATAGTAAGTCATAGCTGACAACTACTACGGAATATAACTAACCACTTTTTGTAAACAGTATATTTTTAAATTATTTTTTTCAAAATAGTAACCAGCTCGCGCGCGCATCACAAAAATTTTGCTATATTTTAATCCGAAAACTCATGCGGAAAAAGTGGATAATTATATTCCATAGTAGTTGGCAACTATGAGTAAGTTATATGTACGTGAATCAGTGGCGTAGCCAGAAATTTTTCATGGGGGGGGGGTTACGACTTTTGCAACTCACATATATGTATATACGCCACTGACGTAAATATATGTGGTTGTGGGGCACGGCTCCCCCAATAATTTTGAAAACTTTACGCTTATGGTCAAGACGCTGAACATGGCAGGCAGCTGAATGGTGAAGGCCCCACGTTCGATCTAACGTCTGTCGATCTAACGGTCCGGAGTTTTGGGCGGTTGTTTTCACGAGATGTAACGTGAATGCGAGTTAGAATCCCTTTAAATGTCCCCCCCGTCCCGAGGCATACCCTCCCCCCTCCCCCCGCTAGGCAGATGCAATTTCGTGTAGGCTTGGCATGGCATTACACAAAACACTAAAGCCTGCTATTCTATTGTGAGGACACTTACTGAGAGAACATGTAAACTTATGAAAAGGTAAAATGAAAAACGAGCTTTGTTTGTTCCCTGGTTGATTAAGCATCATACTTAATTAACCAGAACTGAAAATTGTCACGCCTTTCTGTCCTTCCCATGAAAAATTCGATTGATTTCTACTTTAACTCCCCCCCCCCCACAGAGCCTTATTATCGCATAGGCAAATCGGGACTTTGACCCAGGGCCGCCGGTGCTCAAGGGCCCCCAATATCGAATGTTGTTCAGAAATATTCTTTTTTATATCAAAATTTTATGAAAAATAAAACAAATTTCATAGATGGGGGGGCCCCCGAATTCATCAATGTCCGGGGCCCCTGTTAGTCATAATCAGGCTCTATTCCCCCCCCCCCACACACACACACACACACACTCGTCAACCTAAAAAATCGCCGCACTTTGGCGGGCTTCGAAGTCGTGTGTCTCTAGGAGTTATACATAAGCTTCAGCGCTTTTAAAGGAACTAGGTAAAAACGGAAGTGAATATATTAGCAATAAACGTACCAGTTCAGGAATTTGTAGACTCTTAATTACTAAAATTAGATTAACTGCCGAAATAAATAAATAAAAATAAGTAATACTGAACTTACGCTTGTTCCAAACCGCCATCTCTAAATTATGGTTGCCACTTAAATATTAAAAATCGTCATGGTAATTGCATTATGCATAGTTATCCCACCTTGGCGACAGTGTTGGGGTTAAAGTAGGAATCTACCAAAAATTCATTCTTATAGATTCTACCCTCTCCAGTTTTTTTTTTCTCCTTTTTTGTTCGTACTTTCCTGGTATGACGGAAGTTTCGTGGTTTTCACGAGTTAGGACCCATAGAAAAACCCCAACAGAGGGTACCCCACCCATCGTCCTAGATCCCATGTGTAGATAATTGTCCGTAATCCCACAACCCAACCTAACGAAGGAAGCTACTCTGGGATTTCAAGACTTAGCAGGCAATGCTCCTGACCCGTATTTGCATCTATTAGAAAAATCTAAATTATTCTAAATTAGTTCTTTTTTTATTGGTTCTTTTCCCTCCCCCCGAAAATTCTATATCCACCTCAAGCTTTCAAATCTATTATTTTCCCCCTAGATAACTTAAATTTTAATGAACACGCTAAATTTCCTGGATTGTGTAAACACCCTTTAATGCAGGATTCTCAAACTGTGCTCCATGCGAGGGTGCTCTGAAAGAATGCATCGCTGCCTTAATCCCTATATGCCCTGAGTTTAAAATTTAATACCGCACTTTTAAAACACATTCACTGCCGGATTAGAGTTCAAATTTCTTATGTCCAAATTTCTTATGTCGATTTCACGGTTTTTAATTATAAATGATTCATGACTTTGAAAGAAATATGAAATTTTTATTATTCAAACTGCATGTTTTTCGAAAGAATTAGTTAGTTTTTCACAAAACTGATACGGTAAATTTACATTACACTTGTGACTATTGTGTGAACGGTAGCAAATATGTTCAAAATTTAGGCATTTAAGGGATAATCTATAAATTCAAGTCGGATTTATACCAGATCATCCGAAAAACTGTAAATTTTGCGTTTAGTGCAGCCATCTGTTGTCAGGTTTGGGAAACTCGTATAAATGTGCAATTGCTTTATTTTATTGTTAGTTTTTTTCCTTTCCGTGTTTAGATTAATGAAATAATAAATAAAAATGTATCTAATTCAAATTTAAGTTTTACAATATGAAAAATTAATCTCTTCTTGGGTAAGTTCAAATGAAACGGAAATTCTGTCAAACACTTTTCAGCTTAATTTAAAGTCAACCATCTAAAACTTCCTTTATCCGAAATATAAAATATTGATAAGTGTTTATCTACTAAAATATTTTTAAATAAAAGCTAGATACTAATGATGCAGGACAATTTATGAATTAAGAACAGTGTCACTAATGTGCAGGTCCTCATTAAGACTGTTAGGGGCCCTTGGCCTATTATTCTTTGGAGGGCCTCTCTGCAGTTTAATTTTGTTAATGAGAATTTGCATGTAGAACATGTATCGATCGTGTAAAGTTTATTTGATCCAGCTGGGAAGCTCTGTATTTAAATATAGGTAAAATAAAAATATCGAACATTAACCTATAATATACACATAAGATGTTAAAGATAATCTACTATTATAATTCAATAAATAACAAACTAATTTTTAAATTTTTTCATATTGTAGATCATAAGGCTCTAAAAAGGACTTTAGCTTTTCGGCTTGGAACTTGAAATTTAAAACTTTTCTTTAACATGCATTTTTAGTGCATTGCACCTTGATGGCTACTTTAGAAGAACTGTGTTATTTTCTCACATATTGAATTCATATATGAAATCTGGGTTGAGATTGAATTTTTTAAACTTCGATCTTGTTTTACTATGTAAAAAGACCCTTACAAGCAAACTGCACTGTACACAAAAGTAGAATGAGTA
Source organism: Cheiracanthium punctorium (assembly GCA_038373885.1). Lineage (NCBI taxonomy): Eukaryota > Metazoa > Arthropoda > Arachnida > Araneae > Cheiracanthiidae > Cheiracanthium > Cheiracanthium punctorium. Next base: position 368,120 of record JAWZYV010000015.1, read on the forward strand.
ATGGATATATAAATGACTGTAAGAATGACTGTAAGAAAGTAAATAAGTCTGCAAGTAAATTAAAATAGAAGATACACACACTATTTGAGTTCTTTTGTTTCTTTGTTTAATCTGTGTATTTATTTTTGGGAAGGTAGTTGTTGATAAAGCCTTCTGGCTAACTGCGGAATTACACCAGATAGGAAGCGAATGGGAAATAGGGTAACTACCGTGATATCATCTCCTACTCAAGCTTGGGATCTCGTAGTTTTGAACGAATTAGAGGTGAGAGACCAGCACCTGGATTGACACCCCCAGGCGTACCGCTTGCATATGAAGGACATTGGAAACCGCGACAGATTTTGTGGGCACCAGCTCTTTTTAGTGCACACAGTCCAGTCGAGGTAGGCTGTCCCCTCCCAAGAGCTGACCCAGGTTGGCGTTGCTTCACTTCCGGTGTTCTAATAAGAACGGATTTTAAAATGACTGGGCCATCGAGAGACTGGAAAAGAATATTGGATAGCTGCACATTCCCACACATAGGACCCACAATCATATGCATCGTGTGTGTCACAATTGCATGCTCTCTTGCATAAAGAGATAAAACAATCCTCAATATTTAAAGAATTTAACTCATAATTTTCAACCTGTTCTTTCCAGCGATCCACAAATGTGAACCATTTTTGTTTCCACTGTTAACACGAACCTTTAAGAATTTTTGTTGTTCTGAACTGACGTTATACATTCGGGGATGCTTTAATTTTGAATAAATGATTTAAACTCACGTGTAAAATATTCTGCACACTGACGAACACATTTTATTTTTGTTTGCCGTTACACAAAAGAATATTCGATGGTTAGTGAAGTTTTCTAAGTTGTATTTGCGAATGTTTCTTTCAAAATGCACTTAGCCGAAAAGAACTTGTAGAACATCATTTATCTTTAAAAGTTTCTATGGGTGATAAGAGTTTTACTTCTGAAACAGATTGGAAATTAAGATTTTATTCGAAAGATAATTTGAAAGTAAGCTTTCTACTTACCTTTTTAAGTGTAATATATTTTTTAAACACAGTTATGAGATTTATCTTTAATTTGAGATATGAGATTTATGTAGGGTCTGAAGTAGTTAAATCTTCTCACTTATTGAAAATAAAAGGTGAAACATTCTCACCCATTTACAACAATTACTTTAGCCCAACAAATGGGTGAATAAGACGCTGAACATTAGGAAATGGCTGAATTGTGCAGGTCCAGGCATCTGGCATGCCGCGCGGCTGTCGGTTTAATCCTTTGAGGCGCAAACCTTTCCCAATGCTGAAAAAAGGGCAGCCGTTGCCATCGCTCGACTTAACTACCAGCAATATGGCGGACGATCGAAATGTTCATCGCGTGCCACAGATCTAGAGACCCTTTTTTCAGCATTGGGCAATCTATCCAGATGTTCTCGCATTCTTCCATTTTTCAGCAGATGTCAGTGCTGTTAAAAAGGATCGTGAAAAATTTTTTTACGGGAAATGACGTGCTAAAAAGTAAAGCATTCTCGTGAAGCTATATCACCCGCAATTTTTTTTTAATAGAAATCAAATCTATTCTTCGTGACTGGCAACAGTCAAAACGTCAGAGTTGGGTGTTTCCAGAGCGGGAACACTGCGCGTTAAAGGGTTAACGATCTGGAGATTTGGGAAGTTTTCTCCAGTTGTAACGTGAATGCGCGTTAGAACTGGAGAAAGTCTACCGCCCAAGACATTCCTTTGGCAGATAGCTCTAGTGTGCTTTGCATTTACAAAATAGCAACTGTTACTACATCCACCCTTAGCTTAATATTAATAGTACATAGCCTAACGAACGCTACAACCATGAGGTCAATTAATGATTTTAAACAGAACATACTACGTTCAACGTTGCTGATTTGTCTAGTCTGATACAGTTGAAAGCTTATGCTCGTGGTCATTAATTCCAATATTCCCTACTCTATGGACATTTGTGATATTCCATCATTATTTAAACATCACAAATCGTGTATGCATGGGCATCGATATCACAGACATGTTTGAGTTAGTAGCACCAAATATTTGTACCTGTTATTTGTAGTAAGTTGCATGAAATTATGTTACTATTATCAGTCTGTTAAATTGGAAACAACATCCTTATACAAAAGGTGGAATCCGTGCTTATACAAATTTTCACTTCAGCAAACTGTTTTTTTTTTTTCTTTTTTTTTTTTTTGTAGTGTGGCAGGACTTATACCATGCAAATATTGTAGTACATAAAAATAAAAAATTAGGTGTGTTGCAGTGTAATTCAACAAGCTGTTTCGTATTGTTCCGACAAGATATTTATTTCGCTTCACAGTGATATAGTGCTGCATTAATTTAATAAACAAATTTTGTACTAGATTTCATTAAAAGATTTGGTCTGTTGTTCTATACAAGGCCGTAGCCAAGGGGGGTTTTGGGGGTTCAAACCCCCCCCCCCCCCGAAATTTTCAGTCACATAACTTACTGTTCGTAGAAAAAAAAATATCCCTTGTGTCGCCAACTACAATTATTGCACTTCAGTTCATTCAAACCGCATGTAATTTTTTACTTGTGTTTCTCTGAGGATCGCAAAGTGATAAATTTCACTTAAATATGCTACCCTTTTCTCTGTACGTTATATGCATACCTGTCTTCTGAGTATGGCCAAAAGGAAATGCAATTTCCGTGGCACTTGCAAGCAGAATTTCTCATTCTCATCAAATAATTCTTTAAATAAACAGTGTTTAATGTATCATAGTAGTAGGAATTTGTGAAGGTGGTAGCAAAAATGTGCCCTAAGTACACTATGTACGGCTGCTTTATTTACACAATTTTACACAGTATTTACATTTCCCATAATTAGAATGCAGTATGATCGGAGCAAAAGCTCACATTCGTCTCAATGCTTCTCCACATTGGTTCTCTCTCTTCTTCTTTCACCCCCCCCCCCTTACACGTAGAGAGAGACAAAAAAGAAATATCGTAACTAAAAAAATTTCTCTTTCCACAAAAAATAGTGAGTCATCTCTCGATTCCATCGGAGATCGAAACACGAAACAGTTTCATAGTATCGTGTTTATGACCTCTATAAATAAAAAAGTCAGAGTGATAAGTTTGTGATTTTTGGAGTTTGGGACATGTAGGCTCCAGTCTCGACCCATGTGGACCGGGAGGGAGATCCTACGTTGCATTATTCACGTAACCAGTCCGCTCCTTAGAATAAAAAGAGAGTGACACTGCGGACAGCAGGAGTAAAAAAAAAAAAAAAAAAAAAAAAAACATCCGCTGCCTGGCTAGTGTCGCCCCTCTCGAGTCAGCGCCCTAGGCAGTCGCCTAATTTTCCTATATGATCCAGCCGGCCCTGCTCTGTCACACAGTGCTTGTCATTCTTTAAAGGCTGCACTGACACAGAGGTTCGCTACGCCGATAGGATATTGCTTACATAGCACTGTTTCAATTTGGATGCATTATTTTCGCGTTTTAAATAAAAGTGAAAAAACACAAAGCTGGAGATCATACTTTGTTTAATTTTAATTTCAGTGTGCTGAAAAAAGTACCATATTAAAACATAAAACTTGAAACCCCCCCCCCCCCCCGAAAAATTTTCCTGGCTACGGCCTTGGTTCTATATGAAAAAAGTTTTGTTGTTTCAACAATATGTTAGTTCTGTTGCAGAGCAAATCTTCTGCAACGCTACCATAAACATCTTAGAGGAACGAATATTTGGTTTATTGTTGGGTAAAAGGAAAAATTGCTTAGCTGTAGTACAGTAGACTATTTTGTTGGTTTTGCAAAATATTTGTTTTGATACATTGTTGTACAACTTATGTTATTGCATATCTTTAAAAAAAAAAATGAATGGAGTTTATGTTATTGCGCACAGTTAAATTATCTTTTTACAGCGCTACACTAAAACATTTAATTTCTTATAGTGTAATAAAACAAGCAGTTTTCTTTTTCTTTAAATATTAGTTTCGTGCAACGTTGTAGAATCTGTGATACTCTGTAGCACAAAAAGAAAAAGAAAGGAAAAAAAAACCTGAATTTTGAACTTACATTAAAAAAATGTTTTCTGCCTTATAGCTCGATTAAGTATGCGTTTAACTCAAACCTGCCCGATAAATACCTACCTAGTGGGGCGGTGCCTTGGTCGGTGGACTTTTTAAAGAATTCTAACGCGTATGAACGTTGCATCTGGAGAAAACCACCCAAAACTAAAGACCGTTAGATGATAGTCTCGCGAGAGTCAAGAACCGTGGGTCTGCAGACTTCGACTATCTCCCAATATTCAGTGTTTTGTTCAATCGGCCTTTGGTCGAATTGAAGAAAGTTTGAATTCAGCAAAATAGTTTGGTGGATCAGCTTGTAGAGATTATTGTAGCCCAAATTGTAACTCAACCGACCCATTGCCGTTCTATGTTGTGTGTATGTTATATGTGCCATGATATGTGTATGTATGTATGGTTTGTTCAATCGACCATTGGTCGAATTGAAGAAAGTTTGAATTCAGCAAAATAGTTTGGTGGATCAGCTTGTAGCGATTATTTTATCCCAAACTGTAACTCAACCGACCCATTGCCGTTCTATGTTGTATGTATGTTATATGTGCCATGATATGCGTATGTATGTATGGTTTGTTCAATCGACCATTGGTCGTATTGAAGAAAGTTTGAATTCAGCAAAATATTTTGGTGGATCAGCATGTAGTGATTATTGTAGCCCAAATTGTAACTCAACCGACCCATTGCCGTTCTATGGTGTATGTATGTTATATGTGCCATGCTATGTGTATGTATGTATGGTTTGTTCAATCGACCATTGGTCGTATTGAAGAAAGTTTGAATTCAGCAAAATATTTTGGTGGATCAGCTTGTAGTGATTATTGTAGCCCAAATTGTAACTCAACCGACCCATTGCCGTTCTATGTTGTGTGTATGTTATATGTGCCATGCTATGTGTATGTATGTATGGTTTGTTCAATCGACCATTGGTCGAATTGAAGAAAGTTTGAATTCAGTAAAATAGTTTGGTGGATCAGCTTGTAGCGATTATTGTAGCCCAAACTGTAACTCAACCGACCCATTGCCGTTCTATGGTGTATGTATGTTATATGTGCCATGCTATGTGTATGTATGTATGGTTTGTTCAATCGACCATTGGTCGTATTGAAGAAAGTTTGAATTCAGCAAAATATTTTGGTGGATCAGCTTGTAGTGATTATTGTAGCCCAAATTGTAACTCAACCGACCCATTGCCGTTCTATGGTGTATGTATGTTATATGTGCCATGCTATGTGTATGTATGTATGGTTTGCTCAATCGACCATTGGTCGTATTGAAGAAAGTTTGAATTCAGCAAAATATTTTGGTGGATCAGCTTGTAGTGATTATTGTAGCCCAAATTGTAACTCAACCGACCCATTGCCGTTCTATGTTGTGTGTATGTTATATGTGCCATGCTATGTGTATGTATGTATGGTTTGTTCAATCGACCATTGGTCGAATTGAAGAAAGTTTGAATTCAGTAAAATAGTTTGGTGGATCAGCTTGTAGCGATTATTGTAGCCCAAACTGTAACTCAACCGACCCATTGCCGTTCTATGGTGTATGTATGTTATATGTGCCATGCTATGTGTATGTATGTATGGTTTGTTCAATCGACCATTGGTCGTATTGAAGAAAGTTTGAATTCAGCAAAATATTTTGGTGGATCAGCTTGTAGTGATTATTGTAGCCCAAATTGTAACTCAACCGACCCATTGCCGTTCTATGTTGTATGTATGTTATATGTGCCATGATATGTGTATGTATGTATGGTTTGTTCAATCGACCATTGGTCGAATTGAAGAAAGTTTGAATTCAGCAAAATAGTTTGGTGGATCAGCTTGTAGAGATTATTGTAGCCCAAATTGTAACTCAACCGACCCATTGCCGTTCTATGTTGTGTGTATGTTATATGTGCCATGATATGTGTATGTATGTATGGTTTGTTCAATCGACCATTGGTCGAATTGAAGAAAGTTTGAATTCAGCAAAATAGTTTGGTGGATCAGCTTGTAGCGATTATTTTATCCCAAACTGTAACTCAACCGACCCATTGCCGTTCTATGTTGTATGTATGTTATATGTGCCATGATATGCGTATGTATGTATGTTGCATGTGTATGTACCGTATGCTGTATATATATATGTTGTACTTGCTGTGCCATGTGTCCAGTGTGCCGTAACATGTACCGAACGTTTTTATTCATATTCTGCACGAAGTATCACAGTAATAAATCCTGTAGTGGTCCAACCGGAGGGAGCTCGGTTCCCATCAGAACATCGGAAGTCGAGCAACGTTGGTTCTGGTCAGCGCTTGAAAGGGCGAGAACCTCTCTCGACCGGACTGATGTGGGAGCGTGCATGCTGAAAGAAACTCGTGCACTTAAATTGTGTTCTCTATGTTGAAAAGAAGCCTCCCAGAGGTGCAGGTGTCTCATCTGGAATCGTTTCAAAATAAGGAGACCTGAAGTAGAGTCGGTTTCATAGGGGGGAAATGTTGGCCTACCCCTTTAACCCTTTGAGGCGCTACCCTTTCCCAATGCTGAAAAAAGGGCAGCCGTTGCCATCGCTCGACTTAACTACCAGCAAGATGGCGGACGATCGAAACGTTCATCGCGTGCCACAGATCTAGGGACCCCTTTTTTGACGACAGCTGGCTGTGCCCCTTTTTTTAGCATTAGGCTATCTATCCAGGTGTTCTCGCATTCTTCTATTTTTCAGCAGATATCAGCGCTGTTAAAAATAATCATGACAATTTTTTTTACGGGAAATGTACTAAAAAGTAAAATATTCTCATGGAGCTATGTCACCCGCAACTATTTTTATAGAAATCAAATCTATTCTTCGTGACAGGCAACAGTTAAAATGCCAGAGTTTGGTGTTCCCAGAGCGGGAACACTGCGCGTTAAATGGTTAATAAAGTGATCAACACTTCCGGATTTTGTGGTGACCAATGCCTAAATGTTAAGTGCCCGACATTCGAGGGAAAAAATGTGGTAATAATAATAAATTAACAATAATAACGTTATTAATTTCTTTACTCAAGAACAGTTTATATAAATAATTTATTTACTTTGGTTAATTTCTTTATTTAATTATTTTGAACACCTAACAATGAAAGATGTTTTTTCTTTAAAGTCTGAATGCTCTATTTATTTTGCAATGAAGTCTCCACCTTATTTTGCTCAACCCGAGTGCAATGAATGCAACCAAAGGCCATTTTGTTCAAAATGGAACATTTAAATCCCGCTGTTGATCTGTTAACCATCGGACTCAGGCCTCTAACTTTTCATTAGTTTTCAAAAAATTGAATCGAAATGCACGTAACTAGTTTAGAAATATCTTATCCTCCATCCAGCTAAACATTTCTTTCAAATATTAAAGAAAAAAAAATCCTTTGACATATTACATAACCCCGCCGTGGCCGAGTGGATAAGACATTCAAGATGGTTGACGACTGAAGTGTGAAGGTCCCGGGTTCGGCCTCATCGCGGGGCTGTCGATCTAAAGGTCTGGAGTTTTGGTCGGTTTTCTTCGGATGTCACATGAATACACATCAGAATTCCTTGGAAAGTCCGCTGACCGAGGCACCCCAATTCTAGGCAGATCGCCCATGCGTAAGGTTGCCATAACAAACAAACAGGCAGTATTGCATATATCTCGAATCAGTCGTGAATCGTGTACACGTGAAATCCCAATTATTAATATTTTTGCCAATACATCAATATTAATACGTTCTATGGCGGATCCAGAAATTCTTTTTGGGAGGGTCTAAATTTAAAAAAAAAAACTTATTTCATATATATATATATATATATATATATATATATAAGAAACATGTAAGAGATAAACCAGTAACCTATTTTTTTATTTTAAATTAGTTGAAAAATGGGACATTTGCCTTATTGAATTCATAATATGTATTTTTAATGTTGAAGTGCTTTTACATTTAAGTCCAGAGACCTATTTTATTTTAGCTGTAAATTTACTTTTACTGCTTGAAAATAAAATAAAGCCTCGCATAGAAAACAAACATAAGCAAAACCAAAAAGAAATAGCTTATCGTTTATGTAATGCAGAGTATTCCAAACAGTTTCGATTGTTGACTATTGTTAAAAACCATAAAATGGAAACTGCCACGGAAAGAACAGATCCAGGCAATCATTAAGAGTTAGTACTGCCCGTTAACTCTTGGTGTGTGGTGTCTAATACACAGCCGTTCACATGGAAACTTACTACATTTTCCTCTCTTTATTCTAAAGGGGGCGCTATTTGAAAAGGAAAACAGATCGATATCCAGGAGTTGGTGTCTCGAACGTTGTCAAATAAACCGTAGTCCAGTATTAGACATGAGCTGCATTTAGTGGTTTAGAGTGTTATATAGTTTTATTTTTTACGCTATGGAGTCTAGTGTCTTGAACGTTTCTAGTGACTTTAAAGTGTCTGTAACTGTAGTTCTGAACACCAGCATTATTTTGCTGGAGAGGCCATCAACAGCAAGTGTCTTATTGACTTCCCACCTAGTGACATGTTTAGTTTTTGGTTTGCTGATCCTCACGGCAATTGCATTGAACATCTGCTTGCTGCTGGCGATTTTCTACAGCAGCAGCTTGAAAAAGATGGTTCTGAACCAGCTGATTTCGTACATGTCGGTCACGTGCTTGCTGGATTGCTCCGTGAACGGCCCTTTCACGGTGTACTACATGAAAACGCGGGTTTGGCTGCTTGGGCCTACGATGTGCGTCGTAAACGCATCGTGCACGCTCCTGATCACGCTGGCCATTGCTTGGATTTTGTGTTACATGTGCATGGAGAGGTGTTCCTCTCTTTACAAACTGTGTCAAAACCGCAGATGCTATCAAACGTGTAAGCAGTGCGTCGCCATGGCGACGGTGTTTATTGTTTCCTGCGGTGTTCTTGCTCCCGTGCTGACGGGAGTCATCGAAATCAGAGCTTTCCCTTCGAGGTTTTCTTGTTGTGTTGCCATTAACAGGAACTTGTACTACAGGATAATTTTAACGATAAGCTTTGTTCTTCCAGTTGCAGTCGCTGTTGTGTGCTTACTTCTAGCGTACGTTAAGAAATTCAGGGAAATCAGAGATATTAATTGTCAACGGATCGATTTGTCTTACACCGAGCTTTTCTTCGAAGAATCTCACTTGTGGAACGAATGGCAGACGAGTAAGTTTGTTGGAAGCATAGTGATGCTGTTTCTCATATTAGAGCTTCCTTTTATAATTACGCTCATAAAAACGTCCACTTTGCCATTAAAGCCTACACAGTTGAGAGACTTGGAGAAAAACAATTCTACCATCCGAGTATTTTACCCAGTTGCTCAAGTTACGCCATCCAATGAAAAGATATACTTCTGGTGCAAATTTCTGTTCTGCGTAGCCTACCCCCTCGTGACTCTACTCCTTCGCAAGGACATCAGGAGGAAGATAAATGTCATAGCATCTCTCTGCCGCGCAAGTTCTTCCATACCAAACAACGATTCCGTCGAATCTCCTGCAGCTTATGACGAATCTCCCGACGACTTTCTGGTCCCGCCACTCTGGAGACGCAGGAGGCTGTCCTCCGTAACTTGTCTGAAATCGCCAATCATTTTCGGGAAATCGAGGAACTGCAGCTCTCAGTTCATGGATCTCACGACGGGCATCGCCAAGTGGAAAGCCAGCTACGAGGAGGGCAAAAGCAGCAGGCTCGACAAGCCGTTCTTCGCCGACGTCTTCGATGACGAGGACGAAGTTGCTGATTTCGTCTTCTTCCAGGACCTGACGGAAGAGGAACTGAATTCTTCGGAAGTGGCTGCGAGGCCTTGCACCAGCAAAACCGTGCAGACATCGCATAGGCAGACCACGGAACAAACATCCAGCGAAACCTGCTACAATATTTCGGACGTGACAGTGGAATACAGGTGCGTTTATGACGACAGCAGGACAGACAATGGTAAGCATCGCCAGAAGTGCAGGCGGCAGTCGAAATCTTTCAACTGCACCCGCACCACCACCAACAATAACAACAATTACGTGAAGTGCAAATATTACATGACGTTCCCCAAAATGTCTGGACCTCTGGCAGAGCTTCCTGAAACTTCCATGACATCGGATTTGATGAGAGCTTTGCAAGTCAAGAGGTCTAGTAGAAGTGGCGTAACCGCCTGTGATTTGATTCCTAGGGGGACGGATGAGTTGCTAGACAGTCCAGTGGAATGCAAAGATATTGTTAGTTTGTAAATAAAATGGTTGCGAAATATTTTCTGAAATTTATACAGATGTTGCTGTTTTCAACGGGCCTTAACTGATGAAATGGGAAGCGAGGTTTCATATACAGATGTTATACGGAAGTTTAAAGAAAAAGTATGTATCTTTCATACTCATATAAATATATACTTAACACTTTGAAGTCTAAGCTATTTCCACCGCATATCTCCCTGTAGATTGAGGCTTTTCGATACTTTCCATTATTTTTTAAAAATATTTATTCTAAGCATTTTTTAAATATTTTTTGATTATAAACTCAATTACAAACTATTATTCATAATCCAGTATCCTTTTAAACGTACTAAAATTTATATTTAATGCGAAATTATTGGGAAAAAACACGTTTTAAAATAAGAAAAAAAAGTTCCACATTAGGAAACACCATTTTTTTACATTAAATTTTAGATAGACTTAACTCATAAAAAAACTTACCCAAACTTTACCTGAAAATAGGTTTTTACTTGTAAATAAATATTATATAATAAAATTTAATTTTTTAGGGTACATTTCAAAGCCGAATACTTATAATTTCTGTTAATGTCAACCCAAGTGACATTCGGGCTTAGACCTCAAAGTGTGAACCAAACAGTGTGGTTGCAATTTAAAATATCAGAGAAATTAAAAATAGTTCATGTACACTTACTTTTATATTGAAATCGTGATAAGATTATTTAAAAAAAGTAATCATCCAAACACAATAAGTAAATATTCAAGAGAAAAAGTATAATTTCATTAATAAGTTAGAAATACAGTAATATTCTGTTTTTGTGTCTTTAAAATAATAGCTTTCTCGTATCTAAGTTAAAAAAGACTGGTGTAAATTAAGATATCCTGTTTTAGTGGAAGTGAAGGGGTTTTATTTAATATAAGTTATAAACTATTAAATGTTTCTCTTATGATCTTCCTTTGAAATATTTCTGCAGCATATTTTATAAGCAGTATATAACTCAAATTTGCAGCATATTTGATATTCTGCAGCATATTTGAATAATGCGTATTAATGCATCAAAATATTAAAAAAAAATCCTTTCCTCATAAAATTAATTTTAGTATATAATTTAAAAAAAATATCATTTTTATATCACTCTTGTATGTTCTATTATACAAGATTCTTATTTTATTATAATACATGCTAGCATGAATAATTTTTTGTATTCTTATGTAACCCATGAAAGGCCCAACACAATATGATTTTGTACATTGTTTTATTTTATTTTTTATAAAGTAAAAATAAACTAAAAGCCTTGCTGAAATGATGTTTTCCTTTTTTTTTAACATTTTGTGTCTTTTTGAGTCTTAGTTAATTTGAAAACCTTTTAGATGTTCACAGAGAAGATTTTAGGTTGTGGTTATTAAAAAATACTATAAATGGTTTAATATTTTATCTATATCGTTTAATAGTTTATATATTTTTATACTTCAGTTTTATGATCTTTACCTTAAGTATAAATTTCATAGAAAATTATATGTTTAATTTTCAAACATTTTCCCTGAAATAAACAATAAAAAATTCTTATTTAACTCTCTGAGCAGCCACATAAACTACCCTAGAAATCTAATTTTCATTCTCATATATTGTTTAATATTTCTATTTCTTTAATTTCCGTTACTTTATTTTCTTTCATTAAGCATTTACTTTTAAGATTTGACCTTGGTATTAAATGTGATAACTATAACCATTCTACATTTTGTTTACGTTTTGTTATTGTAGAGTAAGAGCAATAACGCATTTATCTATTTCAAAGTCTCAGAGAGGGATAACGATATTGTATAAAATTCAAAATTTTTTAATCATGCTTTAGTTTTACAAAAATTTAAGGGGACTTGGAACCTTTCAAGCGCTAAAAATCGATAAAAACATCGATTTTCCAACTTTTTTGCTTAAAACGTAGTATGGCATACCTAGCATTTCCGAGCAAAATTTTGAAACGTTATGATTAACGTAAATGCAGTAAAGAGTCTTTAAAGTATTTCAACTACACTGATGGCCTTCGAAATTTGACAAATGAGTTTATTATTTTTTTCACAAAATCATTGAATTTAAAGTGTTAATACTTCAAGATAAATTTATTAATGAATTTGAAGTTTTTTAGTGTGCTCAATATGAATGGCTTAATAGAATTATCGTTGAATTTTTAATATATTGCTATAAAATGATAAAAAATATTTTTTTTTCTGTTTTTTTTTTTCATGAATGTAAACTTTTTTTCTCGGAAAGAAGTTCATCAATAGCAAAACCTATGCCTAAATTTTTAAATGGTAGATAACCGCAGTGCCGGATTAACAATATAGCAGATGTAGCAAATGCTACGGGCCCCGCACTTTGGGGGGCCCCGCGCCTTTACCTTGAAAGTTTTCGTCTTTCTCCCCTCAAGATCTAGCTTCTTTGAGGCTTTTCTACAAGGTAGAAAAGTGTATAAGATTTCGGTTTGTCAGTCTGTCCGTCCTTGATATAACTCGCGTCAATAGGCATCGATTTCTACGAAATTTATATATGTTATTCTTATCTGCAGTACCATGTACCCTTTTGTAAAGGATCTATGTAGCATTTATAGAATTTTTTCTACAGGAGCATTCTAAATAGTCTCAATACATTGCGCTCTATGGGAAGTTATTCTTTAAAGTGTATCATCCTACTAACTACAAGGGGTGATCAAATGTAAAGGTACGAAACGACACGGTGGATACAAATGTAGACTTTATTCGAAATATACACCATAGGCCTGAGCACAACGTCCCACTGACGAACAAGTCGCTGGATTCCTTGTTCCAGAATTCCTGTGGCCGTGACGAGACCCAGTCCGTCACAGCGTCCTTGAGTACGTCGTCCGAGTTGAAGCGCTTCCCTTTCAGGTGGTTTATTCAGTGGGCCCAACACATGGAAATCGCAGGGCGACATGTCCGGACTGTAGGGCGGATGGACCAACGTCTCCCACTTGGCCAGTTCCTTGGTGAAAACGGACATTCCATTTTCTCATTGACTTTTGGGACACACAGCCTTCCCAGTATACGGTCATCATCCTGCGATGAATAGTGGCCGGTTTCAGACCTTCCGCTGTCCCTAAATCGTCGAATTTTGCAATGTGAACGCTATCCTGTCCTCACACGCACTGCCGCGTCCATTGGACTTAGGAGGGTGCTTTTTACAAGAGCTTCTGCTCTCTCCTGCGGGCCCCGCATGTTCCTATCCACACAAAAGGCTCCAATCGTATTCCTAGATCTCTCGCTACGTGCTCTCATAGCTGCATGGACAAATATGATAACGGTTAGGTTGTTGCGACGTTTCGTACCTTTTCATTTGATCACCCCTTGTAGTTGCGGTGAACCCTGACTTCAAGATAAAACTTTTTCCTTCATGACTTCAAAAAGATTACAAGGATACAAAGCCTAACAACTTCTATATCGTTTGTACGATCCGCTTGAAATTTTTCACAACTTTGTAAAAAAAAAATATAGTAAACAATCTGTCAATTTTAAAAATCTGAAAATCCACCCGTTCCCTCATTTTAAACCATTTTTCGCTATTTTTAGCACCATTTCGTTTCAGAGAGTCAAAAAAAGGGAATCATTTGCGTGACAAAATGACCTATTTTAAGTGAAAATTGTATGATGACGTCATACAAATGGGGCATTCCAATACGTTTAAAATAATTTCTCCCGATTACACAGTTTATTATTATTTTTTCCACACAAATAAATCTTCTGCTGGATATTCGATTAATGTATACAAAACGAAAGCTTTCGACTGCGAAAAGATTCCGCGCGTTTTCAGATGAGCATGAAATTCAATTTGGGTCTGTAATAAAAATTGAATATGAACTTATTTATTTTAGGTGGATGAAAATTAAATTTATTGAATGAAAGACAAATTTTCTTAAAATGTTTTTTCTCGCGCCCGTTGTAATTGCCTCCACAAAAGGCTTTGACTTCTAGTTTTAGAGATATTCTGCTCTTTGAAATGAAACAAAATTGGATGTTATTAAGGATTACAAAATGAAGCTTTGCATCGAAAATAGTGTCTGTATAGTTAAAAGTTTTTCTATACGGGAGCACTCAAAATAATTTCAATACAATACGGTCAATGGCAGTTTAGAGACAGGCATCTATTTTAAGCATATAATACTATCCTACAATATGATTAGCTAATAATCCGACGACGATCGTGGTCCTCCTTCAAAATTTGCGCCGAAAGCCGGCAATGTTGGCGACTTTTGCGATAAATTGCCAAATAGGGTGCGAAAAAAATGCTTTGAAAGATGAACCGAACTTGACGATATTTTTATTATTTTACGATAAATCGAAAAAGATATTTACGTATTATCCCGGCGGTCATTAATGCCAAACTATTTTTTCCTCAAATTTGCTGGCAAACTGTTGGCAATCGTATTCCGAACCATCAATAATTTCATGTGTCCGGCATTTATCTTGGCGAAAAAGTTGCTCGTCTTGGCGGATCGCCGGGAAAATATGTAAGTACCTTGAAAAATGTCTAATGTGATTATATTAAGCTATGACGATTTCTTTGGGAATTTTGAAAATTCGTTACTCGCATTTTAATTAACTGATTTATTGTGTTTTGTTAGGGCTATCTGCCTAGGAGTAGGAAGGGGTCTCCGACCGACGAAAATGTGTTAATGCATTAGAACGCAAAACGGGTTAAAGGATTTACACGATACAAAATTGCAAACTTTGATTCTTTAGCGCGTGGAAAATTAATTTGAGACTGTTAACCCTTAAAAGAATAAATTTATCGCTCTCTGTGTTCGTCCGATACCATTATATGTTGTATAAAAGGATTATTTATACATTTTTAACTTATCAGCAAGTTTAAGAGGTCCTTATGATTTCGGTTATTTGTCTGTTTTGATGTCCACCCATCCAGTGTTCTAACTGCTGTGGATTTGTGCGAAATTTATGTTTTTTCTATGTACAGTAACATGCACCATATTGAAAATGGTGTATGTAGCCTTTATAGTTCTTTTACAGAAGAAAAAAATCGAATGTATAACACAGTCTAAAAAACAGAACTAAAAAATGAGGGGGGTTCAGGGGGGGGGGGGGTCTCCCCTGTATCTGTTGATACAGGAATGACTGAATCAACAGTCATTCTTGAAAACATATTTTAGAGATATTCGATTTTTGAAAGAAAACAAAGTTGGCATATATATTACTAAGGCTCTCAAAATGATGCTCTCCATTGAGAATAATGTCCGTATTATTAATAGTTCTACAGGAGCACTCAAAAAAATTCCCATACACTGCAGTCTGTGGCATTTGAGAGACACTAATACATTTCTAGCACAAGACAATGAGTATAAAATTTTTATATTCTTCAGTTAAACGCTAAAAGAAATTAAAGGTCTTTTAAAGGGTCTCATAAAATTGCATATTTAGGGATAATACAACATTTTTTAATCTACGAAATCTCGCCAGTTTCAACTAAAATACATCGCAGATTTGTCGCAAAAATATTTTTGTATTGGAAAGTGTTTTATAATCTATGAGATTGGCATGATTTATCTTTCTTGATTTTTTAAGGTAACAGATAAATCTTGTAATACTTTTTTTTTTCTTTCTTTCTTTCTTTTTTTCTTTTTTTTTTTTTTTGGATAAGACAATTTCTGAAGCTCTATATAGTGTAACTGTAAATCAGTTGTAGACAACTCTTTGAAAGAATATAACTCGGCACTCGGCTGTTCGAGCCTCGTCAATGGAAAAGCCCCCTAATTTTTTAGTTTCATGATTGCCATATTAAAACGCTATTTAATGGACTATGATATTTTATCTCTCATCTATCGTATATTTCACCTGGTAACCCAATGTTGAAATTTTTAGGAGTGTAACCTATTTATAGAAAAATACATGTGATGCTCATTCTACTGCTTAGTAAATATTGCAACAATAGATTAAAGCTGTTGTGAACTAATAGTATTTAAATATATGTAAAATATACATGCGATGTATATTCTACAGTTTACGAAATTGTGTAACAATAGATTAAAGCTGTTGTGAACTAATAGTATTTAAATAAACGGATGAAATTTTTAAACAATCATTTTATCAAAAAATGCAACCTTACGGAGCTTATAGAAATCGGAGGTTTACGTAACACATACTAACATTTTCAGCGGACATTTATTCTTACTTTTATGTCGCGCTTTTGTAACGCATTTTCGTGTCTCATTTTTATGTCACATTTTCAAAAAGGGGTGAGAGATAAAATGACATAGTCATTAATATATTTAATGTGGCTGTTGCATGCCTGCATTATTTAGTCAACTCATTACCTAGGCGAAACTAAATGAGTATACTAAAGTCTGCAATAAGGACACACACAAGAGACAGAAACACAGTTCTCAGAAAAAAATTTCAGGGAGCGTCCAAAAGGTGGGAAATGAAAGAAAGGCTGTATCATTATCTTTTTGTTGACTAAAAGCGAAACTCGGACAAATGGAGGAGGGGGTATCCAGATCCTTGCACCACCTATTTATGGCCTTTAGAAAATGGATTCTTTACCAATAATTTTACATTTGTGTCTTTATTTGAAGAAATAAACGAAATATAGTCAGAAAACTAAGTACCGAAACAAAAGAACAGATTCAGGGTCTGATCAAGGGCGGATTAAAGGGAGGGGGTCGGAGGAGGCCACCGCCCCTCCCGAGGAAAATGAAATTAATGTAAACAATCCCAACTTACGTCCATAAAATTTATATATATGTATGTGAATCTTCCATCCAAGCCTCCACCCACAAAATTGT
Source organism: Cheiracanthium punctorium (assembly GCA_038373885.1). Classification (NCBI taxonomy): domain Eukaryota; kingdom Metazoa; phylum Arthropoda; class Arachnida; order Araneae; family Cheiracanthiidae; genus Cheiracanthium; species Cheiracanthium punctorium. Next base: position 385,180 of record JAWZYV010000015.1, read on the forward strand.
ATTAATCCGTCAGTGGGCCGGATTATTCATTAGGCTGTAGTCTATCTGTCCCGATCATTTCAGGGACTTTTCAGTAACAAGTCGAATGAATTTTTTAAATGAAGTTGTAATCAAACTTTTCAAAATGACTCAATAGAACGGAAATATTTGTGGCTATTTCTGAAGATGTTCTCTGGAACGCGAGTTGACCTTCTGCATTTCCCGGACAGCTGAGATCCATAGGATTAAGATTGTAGGAAAAACGCGCTCCATAATAAAAATATTCCCCCACGAAACAATAATTTTTATTTAAATATTGGACATAAAGTTATTTTGTTTTGCAGTAAATATGAGAATGGTATTTTAAGCAGATGTTGGGCAGCCCCAAAGTTCTTTTGTTTTAGCGGGTGGCTTTGGCGAAAGGCGAATTATTTTTTAAACAATAATAATATATAGAATGTAAGTCATTTTTTTTATAATTGGGGAATCCACTATTACGATAAATTATCTTATTAATCTCGGAAATTAACCACGTTAAATATAAAATAATTGATTTTTGGCCGGTCGAAACCACAGGTCAAGAGCGCGAATGCCAGTACGTTCGTTCAAATCGGTCGGAATTTTAAGGTCGGAAGTGTTAGAAATTCCAAATATATATCCACGAACACTAACGTTCATTAATAAAACCTGAGTTGTACGACTAAATAACTTAAAACATGGCCAGTCTCACTATCTTTTTAGTCTCCCCCCCCCCACATTATTTTGACGGACATTTTTTCCGCACACCAACTTACTTGGAGAAATTGATTTGTCTAATGTTAACTCAAATTTGCTCATTTTGAATCAAGAAAATTCGTAAAAGTTGTGTTTTATTTTATTATCGCACAAAACCTAGAGATTAGCTCACCCGAGGTGGAGGAAGGGCTGGGATAAACTTCTCACGAATTTAACAAGTGGGAGCTTTTAGTTTTGTTTACATCTAATTAGCATTAAAAATACCATTAACTAATTAATTAGCACTAAACATAAATTATAATATAATTAGTACTATTTATTTTCTCATTTAATTTAGCTCTACTACTTTAACGTGAGTGTGAACTCCTCCCCCTAAAATATATATATATATATACATATATATATATATATATATATATATATATATATATGGGTGCGTCACTGAGCAGGGGGCCCCTTGGTAACATTTGCTACGGGCCCCGCGCTCTCTTAATCCGGCACTGGATAACCGAAGCATGGAGGATCAGAGCTCTGTCCTACCACGTTGCTGTCGATCTATCGGCCTCGAATTTTGGGCGGTCCTCTTCAGATGTAACGTGAATATGCAGTATAACCCCTGTTTAAAAGTTCTCCGTCCAAGGCGCCCTCCCTACACATATGTCTTTCGTGCAGGTTTGTCTTAAACAAAATTGTAAAGTATTCTGTTAAAAGCACAATAAAAAGAATTAACAGCAAAAAATTGATAAATAAATGAGTAATTTTTAAATCCCGAGTTTTAAAAATAGGATAAAACTCAAATTTCATTTTTGTTTTCATTTATGCTTGTTTTTTCTATATCTTTTGCTTAGTTATGACCCTGATCAGTGGCGCACCCAGGATTTTAGTTTAGGGGGGGCTGGGCAACAAATACTGCTGAACTCGGTTATAGTGACCTCAATTATAGTTATAACTCTCTTATAACGTCAAAATATTCTGTGCCAGTCGACTTGCCCGTAGAACATAGCCCCCACGAGCAATGTAACTCCTTTTAGAATCAAATAATTATATGATCTTTTCAGTGATGTTGTAAGCAAGTTTAATCGAGTTTCATGCTCTAACCGTAAGTTCTATTTAAAAACTAACATGTTTTTTTGGTAAAAAGTATTTTAGAAATAATTTGAAGACAATTTTTAAAAAGAAAACATTTAACTCATTAGTGACAATTTTCAATACTTTTCACTTCTAATTTCCCATCTTTAGGGGGGGCTTCAGCCCCCATAGCCCCCTCTGTGGGTGCGCCTATGACCCTGATGGATTTGTAAAAATCCATAAATTGAAAAAAAAATCGTCAGAAGATGCCAAGTCTCCTTAAGTGACAACTACAACCTGTAAAATTTTGTTTACTCTTAAGCGTGCAAGTCAAAGAGGCAAAATCTTCCTCCTGGTCTTTGTCCACAGATTAAAATAGACTAATTTCATCAGGGGCACGGGAAAATTCAGGATGATTCTTTACAGGCGGCACTACACACTGGCATAAGTGAAATAAAGGCGAAATGGTGTATACGGCATCTCTAATTAACATTTTTTTTTATTTTTCCTTTTTTTTTAAATCTTAAATTTTAGACCTGAAAGAAAATTTCCTGGTACACGAAGAAATTTGAGGATCTAGACAAAACTATATCGCATTAGTGCATAGGAATTTTGCAGGACGAAACTGAAATATTTCTCACTTCTGCATAGGGATTTTCAAAGGCGGGCCAGACCTCTCTCATTACTCATTTATATCCTGCGCGACGAGAAACGCCCGTTTCTCATTAGTGCCTACGGTTTTGCAAGACGTGACAGACTTTTTATAAGGCCTTTATTTATTTATTCCCTAACGGGGAAAAACCTGCGACTATAGTCACGAACAATATTTTATAACTACAAAACGCTATTACATGCAAACAATAATAACATAATAGCACTTGATTTACGCAGCGGAGACTCCCTTTTTTCAGCATTGGGCAATCTATCCAGTTGCTCTCGCATTTTTACATTTTTCAGCAGATGTCAGTGCTGTTAAAAATAATCGTGACCATTTTTTTTAACGGGAAATGACGTACTAAAAAGTAAAGGATTCTAAGGTGGAGCTATGACACCCGCAACTATTTTTATAGAAATCCAATCTGTTCTTCGTGGCGGGCAACAGTCAAAACGTTAGAGTTTGGTGTTCCCAGAGCGGGAACACTGCGCGTTAAAGGGTTAAGTCTGAGCCCGAATCCGAAATTTCAGCTAATAGATAAATGACTTCATTGGTAAAGTATCATAAATTTTGCCGTTTGTGAAAATCAAAGACAAATATAATAGCAAATTCTTAATGTACTTTCTATATAATCAAGTTTACTATATAATAATAATAAATAACAGTATAATCAATACTATAATCACTAGAATTAATCTTATTAATTAAAGTTCTCGAATCAATATCCATTTTTAAACATGCTTAAAAAAATAACAGAAATTCCATTTATTTCTCTCATGAATTACTTTTTAAAATCTGTTTACAAGGAACGTGTTCAATGAGTGAGAAATTTCTGACTACATGTAATATATTCACTCGGCCTCACCATGGCACAGTAGTTATGTCACTGAAGGTGTCCCGGGTTCGGGTCCCATCGAGCGACTGTCGACCTAACGGTCTGGAGGTTTGGTAGGCTTTCTCCAGTTGTAACGTGAATACGCGTTAAAACCCCCTAGAAAGTGCTCCTACCAAGGCACCTCTCATCCTTGTCAGATCGCCTAAGGATAGCGTTGCCATAGTCACACAAACATCAAATATGTCCACTCGATGCGATACCCACAGCTAGAGGTCTGCGCCGCCACGCCTCGCCGCCACCACCGGGCATTTGTTCCACGCCGCCGACGCCGAGGTCTAGGCCGGCGCGCCGACAAAGAACGCCGATTGCATGCCGCAGAGTACAATCGGCTTCAAAACTTAAAAAAAAAATTGTACCTAAACTTTCAACTGCTTATTTTCTTCTCCATACTTCTTAAACTTTTACTGGCTAATGTTTCCTATTGAGAACATCAAATTAAGAAATTTTAGAAAAATTAAGTTTTATCAATATTGACTTGAAAAAAAAAAAATAGCAGTTAAAGTTAAAAGATGACTTGATTGTTTGAAATGCAAGTTCCATTTCTATCATTAGTGGGAAACTGGAAAAAAAAAATCAGAAAAGTAGTCATTTTCATAAATTTTTACAGACCTATCTTGATACCCCCCTCCCCTTTCAAACTTAATTCATATCTTTATTTAAATTTAAAAATAAATCTTTCATTAATTCTTAATATTTCACTTATTATTTAAGGTGCACGGGGGGTCCACAACCCCCGTGCACGGACCGCTCCCGGCCCTCGGATCAAATACTACCGGGCCGCCAAGGAACATTGAATTCTTTGGATTTTATTTACTTTTGTGAATTTCTTTCGGGTTTTTGCGACTTTGTTGTGTTTGCGTTGATTTATACCTTTTGTAACATTAGAAATATTGCAATTCTTTAAACATTTCTCTTTTCTTTTTGTTGTTTATTAAAGATTTTAAGATCATGAACTAAAATTGCAGTCATAAAATACAGAATAAATGTTCTTTCCTTAAAACTATTCCAGACAACAACTCTGCCGGTTGAAATGCTACATCACTTTATATTCATTTTTTTCTTTATCGTGTAACTGTATTTTATTTTGGAGGCATGTTTAAATACAATTAAAGTTATTAAATCAAGCCAATCTAAATTAGAAACATTCGACCTACTCGCCTTCCCACTCTCGGCGGGGCGCGGTAAAATTATCAAACGTTGACCGGTTCGTGGCGATAAAAAGGTTGGAGAGCACTGATTTAAGCTACCCATCACTATACCATAGCTGCCAACCGTTCCGATTTTATCGGAAAATTTCCCACCACTATTTTAAAACAGTTTTGTTTTAAATTTAAAATATGGACCTGCTTTACGCAAAAATTGCTAAAGAAAAATTTCTGGTAGGCAGGAGGTCGAAATTTGCAGTTACCCGCTTGCCCCGGACAATCAGATTTTTAAATGGGCGAGTAAAACCACTTCTTTCGAGAAATACTGCCTGTCATCTTTGGAAAAATGCAATGGGATAGGGGAAGCCACCACCTATCTGTCCCAGGATTTAAACAACTTAATACTTTTATAACAAATACTGAGAAAAACGTTGTACAATAACGCACTCATGTAATAGCACATTTCAAAGGAAAAACCAAATCTACTAAATTTAGAACTCATGATAAAGGTGCATGGAAAACTTAAAATGATGAATTCTTTTTAAATAAAATATATTGGAAATGTTAATGTTCATATTTTTTATGGTGAGAGTATAAAATAATCTGATGTATTCATAATCAGCTGTTAATTAATAATGAGTTTTAGCTAAATTTATTAGCTTTGTTTTCTTATTTAAAATTTATAAAGACTTAAAAACAAAGTTCTGCAACTAAATCGTTTAACCTTTTTAAGTGGAGAAATTATTTTATTTATATATATTTCATGTTTTAAAAAAAACTGGAGTGGGCCTGAATTGAAAACAAACTATTTTTAAAATACAATCATTAGTTGTTTTAGATTTTTTAAAACGATCTAGAGGAGGAAAATATATGAAGCATCCATAAATGGTATTTATCCAATGTGTGTTATTATACAGTTATTTGTGTGTTTTTATCAATTTTACATTGTAGCACCAGTATTTGTTAAGAGTTCTTGTTAATATATATATATATATATATATATATATATATATATATATATATATATATATATATAAAGTCTTAATCTCCAGATAAGTAGTCAACGTAAGTAGCGCCACCTATCGTTTCACCTCTCTCATTGCATTATTCCAAAGATGGCAGGCCGTATTTACTACCCAGCGGATCCAATTTGAGGCAACGAAAGCAACATCGAAAGGTCACGTGATCTATCTCCCCAACTCCCCAAGAAAAAATTTTGGGGAGTTTGGGAAGAACTCGAGCTACTCAGTTTGACAGCGTGAACGCTTTGTTTATCTCCTCGAGCAGCTTAAATCGGGCATCGTAAACTGCTTGGGTTTTTCCCGAGTAGCTCGAGTTACTCAAAAGTGGCAGTCTGAACGCACCCAGTATGACTAGTTTGGCGTTTACGAATGCGCCCAAGTTAAAATACCTAAGCATTTCCAAATGTGTCCTAAATTTTTGCCTTCACTCTATAATTCAGAATTGATTTTGCATTTCTCAAAAAGTTGAGTTCCGACTGTTAATAAGAAAGATGTTTTAATTACCAGATTGTTCGATTGTACGAACTCCATGGTTCTTTTTTTCCCTCATTGCTAATTTGCATAATTCCGACTTGCACTAACCATTATATATGCAATAACACGGTAAACGAAGAATATCATTATCTGACTCGTCTTCTGATTGGTTCTTTCGCTGGGTGACGTTACATTTCCTGTGTTACGCAAAAGCGGGCTTTTGTTTCTTGCACTAAAATTTTCACGATGATGCTGCTCCCTTCGTGATGCTGTAACAAATTTGTTTTATATTAATCAATGAAGAATTAGTTTGTCAAATTTTGTATTAAAGATGTATATGGTATTATGTTTAGACCGCAAGATAGGAGGTAAGGTTCATTGTTTTAAATTTTACTGTATATTTATTAGATGAGAATGTTAATAGGGGATATGACCATGCAGTTAGCTCTATATCGCATAAATGTAATAACTGTTTTTAAAGTGTTATTCTAGACGTATATGTGCAAATGAGTTCGAAATTTGAGAGGGGGGGTCCAAGAGACATGCAAGACGTCTTTAAATTTATAAACGTCTTCGCTAATTTAATTTAATGCTTGCTGTGTTCGCATTTTGTTTTACAGCTGTATTTTAATCATTCCGATAATGGTATTTAATGCTTGCTGTGTTCGCATTTTGTTTTACAGCTGTATTTTAATCATTCCGATAATGGTATTTAATGCTTGCTGTGTTCGCATTTTGTTTTACAGCTGTATTTTAATCATTCCGATAATGGTTAGTACTAAGAATAGCAGCTGTATTTTTTTTTTTTTACTTAAATAGCCCTGTAACCAGTGGCGTAGCTATACCGTTGAGGCTTAATGTAAAGAAGCTCGACCAACGTTGTAGTTTTTGAAACTTTTGCCAAAAACTGACCGACAGCTTATTATTATTTTACAAGTGTTAAATTATTTTTTTTATTTGTGTATGTATTATAGTAGGTAACTTAAATTAGTGGAATGAATTTTATTAAATTTTATAATAATAAATGTTGAAATTAGGCTCCTCCAGCCAAGATACCTTGCAATCTTGCATGTCCTGTCGCCCTATTGTTACGCCCTGCTCAATTAAAGAGGGTGCGGAGGGGCGACCGCCTTCTCCGAGAAAAACAAAATTAAAAAATATGATAGTAATAGTTTACTTCCATAAAATGGACACAAATTTCAACTAGCCTCTCCCATCCACAAAACTGAATTAATCCGTCTGCACCACTACATGAGGCCTGTGAATTAGGTAAACTTACTGCGTGTTGTCGATGTTTTCGGATTACAATGACTTATTATTGATGCTTTTTACCTTGAAGTTTCTAGATATCAGAATAATATTTTACTCACCCCTTGGAAGCTTTTTATGTGATTTTATACATTGATATAGCAATGCAGTGGTTGTCTTATTAAATGTTTTCCAAATATTTAAAATTTTCGTGATTTGAAAAGAGGAATAATATTCACGCATATGATAAAATAGAAATAGTCTGCGTTATCCCAGTATTTTTAATTTAATTTTTTTACATTACGTGAATGAACACGGATTTGTCAATTTTATATTTCATATATAATGTTCTTCGGTGATATTGTAAATATAAGCAGGGTCTGTTTATGAACAAGGAAATCGGGCAATTATTCAGAGACTAAATATTTCAGGGGCCTTTCTTTTATACATTTTAAAAGAATTGTACATTGAGAAATTTTTTTTGTTCTAGAATGTGTTTCTCTAAAAAAATGTTTTAAATAAAAACTTTATTTTGTATGGTCGGGTCAGCGGCCTATTTGTAAGCTTGAGCGCTTAGAGAGCCGGATATGTTGGTCACTTCATTATGGAGGCACCTAGTAGGCAGGTCAACTTTTACCTATGACTGTATATTTATTAGATGATTTTACTGTATATTTATTAGATGAGAATGTTAATAGGGGATATGACCATGCAGTTAGCTCTATATCGCATGTTTTTAAAGTGTTATTCTAGGCGTATATGTGCAAATGAGTTCGAAATTTGAGATATATGGGTCCGAGATACATGCAAGACGTCTATAAATTGATAAACGTCTTCGCTAATTTAATTTAATGCTTGCTGTGCTTCGCATTTTGTTTCACAGCTGCGTTTTAATCATTCCGATAATGGTTAGTACTAAGAATAGTAGCTGTAATTTTTTTTATAACTTAAATAGCCCTGTAACCAGTGGCGTAGCTATACCGCTGAGGCTTTATGTAAAGAAACTCGCCGAACGTTGTAGTTTTTGAAACTTTTGCCAAAAACTGGCCGACAGCTTATCTCATTATCATTATATACATAATAATTTAAAGTTTGATATTTTTTATTAATTTGTGTGTATTATAGTAGGTAACTTAAATTAGTGGAATGCAAAACTAAGAATTTTATTAAATTTTATAATAATAAATGTTGAAATTAGGCTCCTCCAGCCAAGATACCTTGCAATCTTGCATGTCCTGTTGCCCTATTGTTACGCCACTGCTCAATTAAAGGGGGTGTGGATGGGCGACCACCTTCCCCGAAAAAAAAAAGAAATTAAAAATGATAGTAATATGGTTATTTCCATAAACTGGACATAAATTTCAACAAGCCTTTCCCATTCACAAAACTGAATTAATCCTTCTCCACCACTGCACGAGACCTATGAATTGGGTTAACTTACTGTGTGTTGTCGATGTTTTCGGACTAGAATGACTTACTATTGATGATTTTTACCTTGTAGTTTCTAGGTACTCAGAATAATATTTTACTTACCCCCTGGAAAATTTTTATGTGATTTTATACAGTGATATAGCAATGTGGTTGTCTTATTAAATGTTTTCCAAATATTTAAATTTTTCGTGATTTGAAAAGAGGAATAATATTGAAGCGTATGATAAAATAGAAATATAGTCAGCGTTATCCCCGTATTTTTATTTTTATTTTTTTTTTACATTACATGAATAAACATGAATTTTGTAATGTTTTTTATATAATGTTCTTCGGTGATATTGTAAATATAGGCGGTGTCTGTTTATGAACAAGGATATCGGGCAATTATTCAGAGACGAAATATTTCAGTGGCCTTTCTTTTAATACATTTAAAAAAATTGTACATTGAAGAAATTTTTTGTTCGAGAATAATTTTTATTCTCTAAAAGTTTTTAATAATTTTTTTTTATTTCGAATGGTCGGGTCAGCGGCCTACTTGTAACCTTGACCGCTTAGAGCCCGATATGTTGGTCATTTCATTATCAAGGCACCTAGTAGACAAGTCAACTTTGTTACCCATGACTGGTCTCCAATTTTGAAAATCAAACGGACACTTGATGGAATACACTTAATGGAAAGACTATAGCTAATGTTTGAATTTACCCTAGTATAATTGAATTTTTAGAATTGTATTATATTTTTTAAAGTTTATTACTTATTTTAAATTTTCACATGTTCTATGTCTTAAAATTAAAGTCCTAAAAGTGCAATAATATATTACAGTACAAAGTGAAGAAACTGACATCTTCGCTCACGCGTGTATCGGATTTGCTCAGCGTCCCAAAAACTTTACGGGTCTCCACTCTAAAGTTTAAAAAACCCAGTCTTAAAGCATCGTTAAGGGCACATAGAACATAAAATGGCCCGAATTTTCGAATTTTTAATTATCGACCTAAAAACAGCAGACTGAGTCGATTCAAGCATACATAATTTATATCTATGTTTAGAATATATGAACACTCAAAAGTTTGGCTATTAAAAATATAAACCAATGTGATGCGGCTACAACGAAGTTTTTAAAAAAATGGTAAACAGTACATTCATATCCTTTGCCAAAATTTATACTTTCTGCCAAAATTTATACTCTTAAGAGTTTTCTGTTCCGTCGGATGAACTTTTGAGCAAGTGTACACATGTTAGAACTCTGAATCTAAATGAGTTTCGACCATGTTTACAGCAGGTATAGGGAAACCTTTGAAAAATCACGGGCCAAACTTTAGGATGTTAGCGAGGTCGCGGGCCAAACTTAGGATGTTAGTGAAGCCACGGGCCGTATAATAGGGATTTATATTAGATTTCGAATGGTTTCTGTGCGGAATTTCGATTTTTCGAGGACTGATCAAAAGCTGGGGCGGGCCACATCCGTCCCACGGGACGGAGTTTGCCTATATGTAGTTTATGGTAACGCTTACCTAAGAATGTTTTTGTTTCAATTAGTACTTTTAAATTGGAAGTTTTAGATGATGTTGAGCGCTTCAATAGCAGTGCTTGCAATCACACAAAGATCATAAAATATTTCGTAACTGACACAGGATACATAACATTAAATATTCCTAGAAAAATTGAGACTATAGTTCGAGAAGTTTCTCACAGTTTCAAAGAACTCTCTAAATCAGAGTTGAAAATAAAATAAAATATACAGAAATGTTTCTCAAATGATTATGGTGCTAGGATGTTTTAAAAGCAATATATTTTGTGCACTGCATGTTTTTTTTTTTTTGCCTTTTTGTCATTATGTTTTTTATGTAGTACTTTTCTAAAAATCCATTTCAGAAACAGTTTAAAATTTCCAAAATTAAGTAGCTTTTTAAACACCTAACATTAGAAATCGGAGTGAAACAATTTAAAAAATAATGAATTTTTAAGACTAACTTTAAGTTTTTAGAAAAATGTTTTTCATTGCTTTTCTTTAGCCAAAATGAAAATTGCTTCTTATTCTCGATAGTATGTCTTCTGCTACCATACCAAATATCTAGGTGATAAACTCAGTAGTTTCTTAGAAAAGTGTAACAAACCGACATACTGTTCAAATAATTTAGCAGAAACATCTAAAAAGTTAATTACATAGATCTTAAACACTAATTTATACATCTAATAATTTGTTTTCATTTGTATATGGACTATTTATGTGTACAGTGGACAAAAAAAAAATATTTATATATTTTTAAATAAAATGCACGATGTTAAATCTTTTACAAAACTGCCTCTTTTTGGTCGTTGAAATGTTCCATATGTCTTTAAAAAAAGTGAAATGCGTTATTTTCATATCATTATGCTGATTAAATATTTGAAATTTAACATGAAATTATACAAAAATGAATTATCTTCTGAGTGTAATGTAATGGACTGAAAAAAATTCCACTATGACACTAGATTTTTTAACTGTGGTACATTGAAAAAAGGTTTTTTCTTAAAATACTGTTGATCAAAATTAGAAACTTTTTTAGTAAAATTTAATTACACAATACTATTAATAAATTATTAAAATTATTGACTTACTTAATTTTATTTTTTTGAAATTACATTTAATTACACATCGAATTTAAATTTCTCTAATCAGCATCCCCCCTCAAGTCGCAAATTTTTCTCGTCGCAAGAAAAAAATTCGCCATACTAGAATTTTTAGAATCCAAATCTTGATCACACCCGGAAAGAACTTTTCCTTTCAGCCTAACAGATGAAGACTCCTCTGCAGACGGAGACTGTAAGGTTGGTATGCCTGGGGAAATGACCTGGAGCAACGACGGACACAATGACTCCCGTTTGGGAATCTGCTTGTGTCCCTTGTATGCACCGGGTAAACCAAATGGGTCTCCCAGGTCCAGTTTTATTTCCAAACCCGGAGTTCCAAAAAGCCAAAACCTCCTTCATATCTGTCTGGCCTGCCATATTCTTGCCCGTGTTCCGTTCTTTGGGGGAAATTTCGACAACTGTTGCGCGGAGTCTGGCTTTTTGGATATTCCACTTTTTCAATGAATGTAAGTTACTATGGTGAATGATTATTTCATATATATACAGTCGAACCTCGATTTAACGTACTTTGATTTAACGAATTCTTCGATTTAACTAATATTTTTTTCTTACTCGTCAAAAAGGATGCTATAATGCACTGATTTAATGAATTTTTATCTTTGATTTAACGAACAACAATCGCTGAAATAAAATTCGTACATAAAACTATGCATTTTTCACGCATAAAATTAATATCGACAAAGAGCTTTGGAAAGTCAAAACAAAGCCACACAAAGACAAAGCACTATCGGGGATTTCTTTCCAAAATGTATGTATTCCCAAGTATGTATGTATATTATGTATTAAGAACAAGTAACATTAAAGAATTTAGATAATTTTATATAGTTGATTTCCTAACGTATAACTTATTGTTTGCTGCGAGCTTAAAAATTATAATCATTCTTTTTTTCATATCTATATCTAAGGGTATTTTGCATTGATACTGTTATACCATGCTCTTTACAAAAATTGGTATTCGATTTAACGAATTGCTTCGATTTAACGAACCGATTTGTGGGTCCCAATCAATTCGTTAATTCGAGGTTCGACTGTATATTAAAAATGTCTTGCTCATCACGTACCAAAACATTTCCCACGATTTATCGCACAGTTTGTTGGTAAAAAGCAAGTCGCCGAAACTTGCTTTGCGATGTTTCCTATAGTCGGCAAAAAATTACCAAACTCTACTGTGTACTTAACAGCAATATTAGTGTCTATAAAGGTATTTATATTAGCAAAAATATGGTTGAATTATAGTAGTAATATGCCTGGCAAAGATGGAAACCAGTTTTAGTCGGGAATTTTAATATCGGTTTCACAATTCCAAAGAAAGGTTTTATGGATTAAGGAAGACAAATGGAGCCGACGCGATAATTGTATCCTTTAACCCTTTAACGCGCAGCGTTGCCGCTCTGGGAACAGCAAACTCTGACGTTTTGACTGTTGCCAATCACGAAGAATAGATTTGATTTCTATAAAAATAGTTGCGGGTGACCTAGCTCCACGAGAATCCTTTACTTTTCAGCACATCATTTCCCGTAAAAAAAATTGTCACGATTATTTTTAACAGCACCGACGTCTGTGGAAAAATGGAAGAACGCGAGAACAGCTGAATAGATTGTCCAATGCTTATCTTGCTGGTAGTAAAGTCGAGCGATGGCAACGGCTGCCCTTTTTTAAGCATTGGGAAAGGGTTGAGCCTCAAAGGGTTAAATATATTGTATTTAAGGGGGTTAAAGGTGGCAAGGTCCCGTCCGAAAATGTAAAGCAGTTATTAAAAAAAACTATTTTAAAACATTTAGCTAGTAATAGTTTAAAATACCTGATTGCACACCCCCCCCCCCGAAATGAAAATCTATATACGCTGTTGCTGAAAAGTTCTATGACATTGGAGCTCAGCCTTATAAACTAGCTTTAATCAATTAAGTATATTTAAATTCTTTGGGGCGCCACATAATAATATATTGCTTTAAATATTTGAATAAAAGCGTATAGGTAAAATAGTAATGCACAAAAAAAATTATAATGCATAGGAAAGAAAATACGCTGTTTAAGCAAATTTTTAATTGAATTCTTAATAAACATTGAATCCTGACGCTACATTTCTGCTGCCAGTTTCTTGTACTATGGTGCATTCGATGTCGCAGCTAAATTCAAGCAGTCAATCAGATCCTCATTAGTTATTCGGATCCCAACTCTGATTTTAACAAGCTCATTGTTATAAAATCACTTTCGCATGGGTATGTTGATGCAAGGCAGGCGTGTAACCTTTCAAAAGTTTCTTTTAAGAAACTCTTTTTTTGAAAAGTTTCTTTATTTTTAGCTCTCTCTCGTCTACGAGCATGCAAAAATCTGTTTGATATTGTTTTGCTGCTCGATCTGTTTTTGGTATTGCATTTAATAACTTCAGACATTTAATGCGTCATTTGATAAAATGAGCAAGGTCAGAGTTGCCGCGGGACACTAGTGGCTCGTCAGCTACGGGCTATGCAATCCTGGTTTATAAGATTCCGTCCAGCCAGCTGCAAAATAAGAGTTAAATAATAATAATAATCTGCTGTTTTTAAGGTCAGGGTGCAATCGTTGAAAAGATAGCGCTGTTACGCGTGGCAGATGTTTCTTCGAAAGTCAACAAATGGAGTCTAAGAATGATACTCTCGTTGTATCTTGAGAGAATTTCAGTAATTAGCTGTTGCTATATTTTCCGAAAAGCATAGACACGTCTTTGAAGATGCATACCAGCAGCAGAGGAAAAGCTTGCTTCCGAACCACTTTTAGTCAGTGGCGTTTTTAAGGGAGTGCCGTGGGGGCCCGGGTCTCTCCCGAAAATGTAAAAAACTGCTATTTTAAAACATTTATATTAACTCTAGTACCAATGAGATTTAAAATAAATCAACTTTAGAACGTTATAAGCCTTATTATTTTGTTAAGATGTTTTATCCGATTTTGAATAAATCCGGTTAAAAAAAATAAAGTTACTAATTTCTCTGATGGTTTAAAAACAGTTGAAAGGTATTATAGTTTCAATGTTCCTCTAGATAATGACCCCCCCCCCCCCCGAAAAAAAAAAATGTCGGCCGTCTCCGAAATGAAAACCACTGCTTGTAGTTTCAATCAATTGTTGAAGCTAGGTTGGCAGAAAAAAAAACAAAAAAAAAAACCACTTCGCATGAAAAAATTTAATTTTTGCTTTGAAATTTTCTCAAATGCACGAAAATAATAATCTTCTCTATGTTAAGTCCGAAAATCCACCAGTTCTAGGGAATGCAATCCCCCACTGTTTTTTTAAAGAATTAAAAGAAAACTTAATTTAAAAGAACACTCATTTGTTGCCCTGTCAAAATCCTATTAGACAGCAAAATCTATACATGTTTAGTACCGGGCCCTATATCATACCCAATTTAAACTTCTTCGTATGTACCATTTAAACACTATAGCTCATTTTAAGCACACTATATACACTATAGCTCTCGTTAAATGATTTCCGTCCATACGCCATAATGTATAAAAATTATTTTGTAATCCCGTGAACAAACCATCAACGCATGCACACAAAATATGCAGATCATGTGACTGTGACCTTTTATATACATGCCCAATCTGTGCTGAATCGAATGCACCGTTAAGACAATAGCCCACTTTCAAGAATTTCCGTCCATTGGCTATAATGCAAAAGAAATCTTTTTCGTAGCCCTGTAAAAAAAAGTCCTATACACACCAAAATCAATACCAGTCTTGCAACGGTAGTCTATAACATATATACTAAATTCGAACTCAATCGAATACACCGTTTAAACGCTAGCACAATTTCAAGAATTTCCATCCATTGGACATAATGTAAAATCTTTTTCGTAAGCCCTGTAAAAAAACTAAGTCCTATACACACCAAGATCAATACCGGTCTTGCGACGGTAGTCTATAACATATATACCAAATTTGATCTCAACCGAATACACCGTTTAGGAGCTATCGTGTTCACTCGCAGACACATACAACAGCTCGTAAAAATAGCACAAATGAGTTCAGAAGACCTCAAAACGTGTAAATACACCGAAATCTCATAGAATTTTTTCATGATTATACCTTCCTTATATGGTACATGCTCGGAAAGTAAAAATTAACTATATTCCGATAGTGAAATATTAACTGAAAATGCTTAA
This sequence comes from Cheiracanthium punctorium, assembly GCA_038373885.1. Taxonomy (NCBI): domain Eukaryota; kingdom Metazoa; phylum Arthropoda; class Arachnida; order Araneae; family Cheiracanthiidae; genus Cheiracanthium; species Cheiracanthium punctorium. The sequence goes on from JAWZYV010000015.1 coordinate 400,602, forward strand.
GTAAACATAGCCTTACATGGTAAAATTATATACTGTTAGACAATTTTTTACCGGACAACAACAGGGTACACAGCTAGTGTTACATAAATCTATTAAGTACTTTCCACAGAAAATAGTGACACTCATGTTATTTTAGAAGAGCACACAAAACAACTCTAATATATAAGGTCTAAATCGGTTATTGCAGTTTACATTCATACACATTTAAAATGCGATAAGGTAGTGATGATTAGGTATAGGTTCGCCCACACCCTTTACTTGAAGCTTTTACCATTTACATAATAGCTTTAATAACTTGACCAAGTGTGAAACATTAACGAATTTTTTTCCCCAAGCACTAGTGTCAATTTTTTTTTCTCTGTAAAGCTTAGAAATTTCTCACGGCCTAAGAATTTTTTCTGTTAGTTTTCAGATTATAAGGTATTTACCTCAAAAGCAACGTTGAGTTGTTTTTAGAGCAACTCCCTTGGCCCGTCCTTCCTGCCCCCACAGAGTTGTTTCCTACCGAGCTCATGGATTTTGACAATAAGTGCTGAATTGGCGAAGTCTTCTTCTATGGCAGTTTTTCTTAAATGTTGTACGCATACGGTATTATTTTTGGGGGGCGAGATTTTAGTTTTCTTTCCCTAGTTTACGAGGTGGTATTTTATTATGTAAATAAAAATTGATATTGGAATTAAAAAATGCATTTTAAAATGATTAATAAACTATACGTATTAGATTTTTAAAAAACGTATCTTGGGAAAATGGCTAGTAAGTACTGTAATTTTTTTTAATTGTTTGAGGGGATGAGGGTGCTATATGTACGTATACTTTAGATTTAAATGACGGTATTTTTCGGACTGAGTAGGTCACCTGGTTTTGGCGCACCTGGTCAGAACATTTTGACCAGGTGCGACAAAAAATCAAATTAAAATTTGTAAAATTTTCAACATGATTCCTCCTATGAATAGATACACATAATGTAAGTATTTTCTTTTCTTTTTTTACACATTAAGTTCGTAATGAAAATTAGAGAAAATAAAAGAACGAATTTGATTTATCATTTCTTTTTTCATATTATACGTTGGCAGAAAGATGGCCATAATTAGCTTTTCTAAAAAGGTGATAAAAAATATTTTTTAAATTTTTAAATTGCAACCTATTTTATACAGAAAGTATATTAAGAATTGAATGGTTATAGAAAGAATTTGAATTAGTTTATTTATGAATTTCTGAAGTTTATTTATTGCTGAATATTTTTTGAATTGGTTGAAATTTTGAAAATGTCTTGCAGTTCAATTCTTTTGTTCAAGCTTCCCCCTCAAGGTTAACTAAAGAAAAAAAAAGACAATGTAAAAAGATTAAAAAAATAGAAAAGATAAAGAAAAAAAAGTTAAAAAATAATGAAAAAAATAAGATTAAAAAATAGAAAAGATAAAGAAAAAAATGATCAAAATGAAAAAAAATAAGTAAAAAATAAGAAAAAATAATGAAAAAAAAAAGAAAAAAAGAAAATATATAAAAAAAGAAAATATAAAAATATTTAAAAGAGGGTGGAAGTTTTACTGTTGCTTTTAAAATCATTTGAAATTGTTAAGCAAATTCTGAGAAAATTGTCAGATGACTCATTGTTCATGCATGAAATATTGTAATTTTTTGTTTCTTCCAATATTTGTATGTACATGTGCTTTTATGTTACGTTAATAATTTACTTGTAACATAGTCTATATTCTCGCAAAAACTAGTTTCTTGAGATCGTTCTGAATTCCGTGATGTTTCAGTGTCCAATGGAAGGCTGCATTGCATTACGCGTCCCTTTAAAACGGGGAATGTACTTTACTAAAAATTTTATCTCTGCCCTATGTTTGTTTCTCGAAGCATTAATAACTACAGAAATAATTTAAACAAACAAAATATAGGTATTTGTGTGTATATAAAATAAAGAGTTTTAAGAAATCAACATTTTTTTTAAATTTAAAAACAAATCCACCTCCCAGCTCCCCACCAAGGCTTTAAAAAATATGACAACGGGGGAGGGAGAACTTCATTATTTTTAGAAACTCATGGTAAGTGTATTTACTGAGTTTAAATAAATAAAGAGTTTACTCTCCTTTGGAGTACCATAGGCCATGTATGTATAATTGAAACACGTAGCCTACTGAACGAAACAGAATTCAGAACGATTTAAAACTTGTATTGGAAGAAGTCACTTTGATTTACACTACCTGACAATGATATACTGACTTGCTTTAAATACAATATGTAAGTTCATAATGATATTACGAAAAGCTCAAATTCTTGTACTTATTGGGTTGATCAATCGCATTCAATGAATTTCACTTGGATGCATATCTGACTTAAGTCGTTACTTTATCAACATGTATTGCTTTTCGATTGACTTATGGTCATAAATCTGAAATTTGTGACGCTACAACGGAAAAACAGCCTTCGACTGGAAAGCTGGGATGAATTCTTTACACCAAGCAATCCTCGTATATTTCCCCACTTCTGTGTAATCCTGCTGTATGGAGAGGTGCTACCTGGAGAATCTTCGAAAAATTGGTGTGGTGCTTTTGAAACATCTGCTTTCTTTAAAATACCAGAATTCTAAACTGTTTCTGGAAAAGGGGGAGGTCACATTAAAATATACCCCCCCACGTGGCCACTCGAGAATGCTTCAGCCTTATTTGATGTATCCCTCCCCAAGCAGCTTCTTCACGAAAGTGCCGCAGTGCTGTCCCAAAAGAGCCTGACGTGCCGTGAAGAATGCTGTCAAGATGAAGTCTGGAAAGGTGAAAAGAACTCTGAAACTGTCTGTGCAATAATACTCCCTCACCGACGTATGCTAAGCGGAAATTCGCTGAAAGAATCATGAAGATTAAATTTCACACAAACAGAACTATGGACTTTACCCAGTTAGAGAACGAAACAGAGCGAGGGATAGAATCCAGAGGGATGGCACCAGAGCTGCAGGAGCTGTCCTGACATTGAACTGTCCAGAACACATCTGTGCTTGTTTTGTAGATTCTGGCGAAATTTCAACTAAATAACCGACAATCTCCATGCTGACCTTTATGGAAATAAGTGCCCCAATATCGTCAAGGCTGTTTGGACCGCCTTGGGTATAATTTTGTACAATCATGGACAGGACAACAACTGACATGCTGCTGAATTGAGTGCTATTTTCGCTGACTAGGAAGAGCGAAATGTGAAACTGGTACTGTGCACACTCAAAATGATCAATCTTTCAGAACTAATGAACAATAAAAGTTTGATAATGAACTAGTCTGGGCACCAGACACACCAATAATTCAAACTGTCCTCAATGCTGTTGAAGGTTTACAGGACATTCATAGTCAAAGTCGACGACAGCACTGTAAATGTTTATGTTCAGAAATTTTTACTGTAATTACTGATTTAATTATTGCATGTTATGATCATTCTTATATCTAGACACTATAGTAGACTATATGTATGTAGTGTTTATGTTAAGTCAGGTAGTGTAATCAAATGAGCTTCGTTACCGATAGTTAATAGTACTTAAGAAAATGTTACTTTTAAGTTAATATAAAATTAATTACAACCATTAGAAAATAAACTATTTTTAAATAAATCTTATTTACATTTTAAAAGTATAATTTAATTTTTTTTCAAACTGAGTTTCAGTTTAATAATTCCTAAAAAGTTTTGATTTTTTAAATAAGTAACACGATATACTAAATATCGTCAGATTGCTAAATAAAGCAATAATTACATAGAATATAGACTATGTGTAAATATTTATATTTAAATTGAAATATGCAAGATTGGCTTAGATATAGAAGTACTTTTAAAGTTATAAAAGAATGCAATAAACTTGCATTCCTTTGTATATGTAAAACTGCTCTTTAATTTTACGAAATTCTTAATTTAATGGAATCGGTTAAAATGCTCACTAGTCAGTTTAAATGCACATAACTTTTATATTGATATGTCTTAATAAGATTTAATTCACTTACAACAATATTATAAATGATGCATGAGTGTAATAACTTTTGGTGACATATTGCAGAATTTAATAATAATGAATTTTAAATAAACTTTAAGAGTTGTCTTAGCTTGGCGATACTCCACGATATGGTGTGGAATTGCTAATTAATAATGTTAACGATTAAAATTTAATGATAAATAACAAAGATAGTCTCACTCAATATATTACAAGTTTTTAATTTCCATGCCTGAAAATTTTAGCATAAGTTAAACTCAGGAAAGTATATATTCTTAATTTAGCTATATGAGGCTTTGTGAAAAGCTAATAATTTTGATTTTATTGATATCTTGCATTTTCAATTTCTGTCAAAATACCTGAAAAATAGGTTTGGAAATTTTTTCCACTGCCCTTTTAATAATTGTGTATTTATTTAAACTCAGAAGTTGTATTCTTTCCATAGAGAACTTATTTATGCTGCCAAAAACTACTATGTTACATGTATCCTATATTATATGTTGAAGATCAATGGTTTAAACTAATTCACTTTCTCATCATAATTAGTTGAGTAATTTGAATAATTGCTAAATATCTTTTTTGGATTAAGTAAACACTGTATGAAGCTGTGTTTTTTCCTGAAATATTTTAATATTAGCTGCAATAAATATGAATAAATCACTACAGATCTTTGAGATAAGAAAGTTCATTCAGTAATTTTAGTGTCTGCGTGCATTTTATTGTTAAAAAAATAAACTGCATATCTCTTTCTCTCCCTTTTTTTAATGAAATATTTTTAAATTGGACAATTAGATAATATATCTTTTATAGGAAAATGTAATAAAACATAAAATTTCAAAGAGTTAAGAAAATTTCAAAATTGGTGTGTATCTATTCACTTGCACATTCATCGTAAAAAAAAAAATATTTTTCCAGCTATAAAATAGTCAGTTTTGTAATTACAAAATCTGCAAAAGAAGTGCAGCTCATGATTATCGTATTAGTAAGGCCCGAAAAGGGTCTGTGAAAATCAGTAAAATATTTGCGTACAGGTAGCACCCAGTTATCGACAGAAGTGAGGTTTTTCATTTTTAAATGATTATCAGATAATATACAGCTTTCGCGGGTTATACTTATTTATATTCATCTTGGAATATTTATTCTTTTTTTTTATTTAAACGCCATTTTCCTTAGATACTGCAAAAGCACTTATTTTCGCAAGGCTTTAGTTTCTGCTATTTTCGTGAGCGTCTTAATCGCGAAAATTAAATCCTTGCGAAATACCCTTTTCGCTTCCAATAATAAAAAAAATTGGAAAATTTTCACTTTTATTGCACAGTTACAAACTTTCTTGACAATTTCTTCTTAAAGCTATTGCTTGAATACTATGCAACTATTTCTTGAATATAAAACGATAATACAACTAATAGAATGCAGCTCATTCACTTACAATATTTATACCAGCATCTCTGAAGCCATTCAAAATGGGCAGGGAGGTGGGGAACGAACTTTTTGGACGAGAGGAAGTTTCTTAAAATGCCTTGTGCAAAAGGGGTTTCTACAGTTAGGTTCTTTCGGGATTTTTCAACTTTCCGTTACATTCATTGAAAATTCGCGACATTTTCAGCTCGCGAAATCAGTTATCTTCATTTTCACGAAAATTACGGATCGCGAAAATAAGTGCTTTTACAGTATTAGTTTCCTGCAGCATCTAAACTACTATAGTTCATTAATTTTAAAATGTATTCTTTTTGTACTACAATTTTATTTAAATGTAGTGCCCCATTCACTAAATTTCGTAAAGCGGTCAAAGAAAACGGTAAGTCTCCCCCCCCCCCCAAAAAAAAAAGAATCTTTTGCGGATAGTAAACATCTACGGGAAAACTGCCATACAAGCGGACTTTGCGAATTCAGTAGGATTCTTGGTGAAATTCACATGCTCGGTGTTGAACAACACGGGCCCAAAAGCCGTCCTGTGTAAGCAGCTATGAAGTCAAGTAGCTGTAGTGGAAACATCAACGTTGCTATAGTAATAACCAGCTACGTTAACCTCATCCAAGGAGACCATTTCACGAATCATGGAAAAGGAACCTTATATGCTTTAGAGAAGCAGTGAGGGGGGAGAGGGGTTCTGAACTTAGAATGTATCCTCAAATTGCATATAAAGGTATTCGAATAATCTTAATATCTTGAATAACTAAAATTAATCGCAATTTTCACATGAAAGGAGGTACAGAGTTAGATAATTGTTATTTTCAACACGCCCTGTCGGTCACGTTGCTCAAAATGCATGGCCGCAGTTGCGCACACAGGACTTCCTCTTCTAGGGCGTCCAGCTCAGAAAGATTTGACACCAACCACCTGATCTTTTTATCGTGACCTCCTTTTTAGGGTGCTTTTATTTAGAAATCTTAACTGCTAAAAAAATTTTATAGGACTAGAAGCATACTTCAATGTCAAAAATGACATATTTTAACGAAAAAGAGACATTTTTTGGGATGGGTCCAGCCCCTGGGAATGGTCTGATCTGACGGTTCCGGTTGAATGGTCCCTGGCCTCCCCATAGCACAGTGGTTATGCCACTGAAATGGTAGATGGCCGAAGTGTGAAGGTCCCGGGTTCGGATCCCATTGCGCGGCTGTGGATCTAACGGTCTGGAGTTTTGGTAGGTTTTCTCCAGATGTAACGTGAATACGCATTAGAACCCCTTAGAAAGTCCTCCTACCAAGGCTCCCCGTTGTCAGATCGCCCTAGTGTAGCGTTGCCGTAATTACACGCAATTGGAATGGTCCCTAAATGAAGGGACCCTTTCGATCCCTCCCTTGTATGGGCCACTGCATGCCTGGACAAAAAATGCAAAAACTCGATCCCCTCCTCAAAAACTTTAAAGATCAGACATCATGTCAGTGTTCTTTTAACTTTATAGAAAATGCTTTTAGTATAGAGTAAAGCTCTTGCCTATTATCAGTCTTAATTATGAATATGAATATACTTTTTATATGTCCGGTGGGGCATGTAGCGCATAAAAATACATGCCCTATTGCAATTTTTACATGCTCCCGGCATTTCGGATACTAGATTTTTTTCCATTCCTGTCAGGTTTAAGAATAGTTCAAAAATCTCAAAGTATAAAAACATTTTTCAAGCAACTATGCATTAAAAAATAAGAGGTGCAGAACCAGGTTACATGAGCATCTTTCAGTAGCATAGGATCGTCTACTAATTCTTGCCGTAATAGTATTCATTTATAAAAATGTACTAAATGTTTTTAATGAACAAAAGTTTATGGTCATTTATGCAATAGAGCAACTGTTAAAGATTGGCAAGATATTCAACTGGTCCTAAGTTACATTTCTGCATTGTATAGCATTTTAAAATCTGCGAAGCATTTTAAAATCTGACAAGTTTGGGCCATAGTTTACAAGTTTTCATTTCGGTGGAGGCCAATCTAATTTTTTTTTTTTGGATTGGGAGAGGAAAACATAATCTAAATGAAAATTGCTTGAAAACTAGTAGACCTTTCGCGTTTTTTTAAGCCATCAGAGTGAAATTGGAAACTCATCCTAACTATGATTCCCGACTCGATGATTCTCTTGACTCTCTAATGATTCCGGGCAAACATCCCAAGATAAAACTTTTACCGCGATTATTCCAGAAAGAAAAAGTTAAGCACAAAAAACGTAGTAACATCAATCGCCTTGCGAGTTTTCAAAATTTTGAAAAAAAAATATAGAAAACACTCTCCTACTCTGAAAATCTGCAAATCCAGCAGTTCCCAGATTTTTAAGCGATTTTTTTACAGTTTTTAAATTACTTTATTTCCGAGAATAAAAAAAGTGAATCATTTGCGGGACATAATCAGCCGTCGTAATTGACATGACGTCCCATTGAAGTCACGGTCATCAGGCTTTGAAGGACATGTTGCCAATTCCAGCTCTTTACACAAAACGAAATCATTCGAATGCGAAAAATACCACACGTTCCCAGAAGAGCATGAAATTTTATTTGAGTATATAATAAAAATTGAATATGGAGTTATATATTTTAGGTGGACGAAGATTATATTGAGTGTAGACATGTTTCCGTCGAATGTTTTTTCTAGCGTCCGTTGCAATTGCCTCTACAACGGATTTTGACTTCTAGTTATACTGGAGTCGTTCAAACACGGATAAGCATCCTAACTAAATAATAAGGCTTATAACGCTCCAAAGTTGGTTTGTTTTAAATCTCGTGGTTACTGCAGTTAATATAATTTTTTTACAGAAGTTTTCAACTAATTGTTTTACATATCCGGGAAAGACGGGACCCCACCTATTTCTGTACCCACTTTAAAAAGCCAGTGAGATTTTTGTACGCTTCTCGCCTCCTACCCCTTTCAGCAAATATTTTTTCTGAATCCATGAACTCCACTAAACTTAAGTTAGAATTTTTTTTTAATGTATGCCTTAAAAGCTCGAAGCATTAGGTGCACTGTACTCGGATTTTTGTGTGTTGTGAACAAGAAAACTAATAGAAATGGAAGTTAAGCTAAAAACAGGTACGTTTCCGTCAGAAAATAGCTGCAAAGTTTTAATTCTCATCTCTCAAACTCGTAAATCCATCTCGTATCGCCCAAAAACTGACTATAAAAATTAGTAACGTTATTTGCTTTTACATCGTGACAAACATTTTTTTTTTTTTCAAGACATCTCGGAGAGCACCGTCAGTGTGTTATTTCCTTTGACCCTTCGTCGCAGAGCGCTGCGGCAGAGATTCTCCCAGCTGTGCCTATCGTTGCTTCCAGACACGGGTCTTTGAATGGCTCACTGTGCTGGCCAGTGGGGACATTCAAAGACCCTTGCCGGGAAGCAACGATGGGCACAGAAGGAAGGATCTCTACGGCTGGATTTTTACGATAGAGTATAAACACCTTTTTTCCCGTATAGGCCCTGGCATGATTTAATTATTTTGATTATTATTTTGATTCGATTTTATCAATCTTAACTATTAATCCTTTGAAACGCAACCATTCTCCAAGTCGGAATGTGACGCACGCTGGCTGTGCCGCACAGCCAGTCTGCGTCAAAAGAGGGTCTCTAGATCTGTGGCACGCGATGAACGTTTCGATCGTCCGCCATCTTGCTGGTAGTTAAGTCGAGCGATGGCAACGGCTGCCCTTTTTTCAGCATTGGGCAATCTATGCAGCTGTTCTCGAATTCTTCCATTTTTCAGCCAGTGCTGTTAAAAATAATAGTGACCATTTTTTTACGGGAAATGACGTGTTAAAAAGTAAAGGATTATTGTGGAGCTCTGTCACCCGCAACTAATTTTATAGAAATCAAATCTATTCTTCGTGACTGGCAACAGTCAAAACGTCAGAGTTGGTGTTCCCAGAGCGGGAACACACCGCGTTAAACGGTTAAAGAAGATGGTAGGAAGAAAACAAATATCAGCAGGTACTGGCGGAGTCTTATTCGAAGATTTCAGAAATGATTTAACATCAAACTTGTCGCACATCTTAAGTGAACCATCACGGCTGTGTTGTACACGAAACGAGACGAGAGTTCTTTTGCAAGCCGAGAAACAAAACTTTGCAGCTTTTTTCCAAAGCAAAACGGACCTATTTTTAGTTTCGCGCCCTTGACTATTAGTTTTCTTGTGTAGTAAAAATATGAGCTTAACATGGATGATTTTGGTTGAAGTTTAGATGGACACAACACAACGAATGGGAGATGGTTTTCAAATATTCAAATCCTGCGCGGGACTTGAAAGTGATAGGTGCTAAAATTTCCTACTTAAAAATTAGAACTAAAATGTCACCAAAGATTAGTCAACGACTAGAATATCATGTGAATAGTAGTTCCGCCTTGGGAAAAGTGAACGCTTTATGTCTTCTTCGTTTAGTTAATAAGTTAGTAAGTAAATGATAATTTTGCCCCCCCCCCGGAAAAAAAAGTGTACATCTTTTTGCGATTCTCCAAGTCAAAAGAAATTCATAAGGTATAATAAAAAGAGAAAATTACAGTTCTATTTGAACATGGGGATACTATAGGATACTACCTTCAGGAACGCCTACCTATTTGGTTTAAAGCCTGTTTTAGTTCCTGCTGAACCCTAGCTCCAGGCTCAGGTCCAGCAAGCAGCGGTTTCCCTCATTTTTATTTTATTTTTTTACAGCACAATTTTTGGATTACAATTGGTAAAATACATCAGTGTTATACAATATAAAAGCAGTTAGTTTACAATGTTTACAATTGCTCACAATACTGTTCTTAGTAACATTTGACCATAGATACATATATTTAACACGTTCTTTTTTTTCTTTTTTTACAATTTTGAAAGTTAAAAAAAGTAAATTAATATCTAAAAGTAAACAATAGGCTTTCTGATCACATTATTTTCTCGTGGAGAGACACATTTTACATAGTTGTAACTTAGCCACTCAATATATTACACATGCCTGCAAGGCCACTATATTGGGAGGAAAGGGAGCTGAAAAGCTTTTGTATTTCAATACGCACTGAAGCGTTAAATATTTAAAGTGACGTTAAGTCCACCGATCAAGGCTATATCCCACCCCACCTTACATAGGCAGATAGCTCTTCAGTAACTTTGCCTTGGTGAGTGAATCTTGTCCACATGACGGGCTATTTATGTATAGTTCCATCGTGCTAGAAAGTGCATCCTAATCCATGGGTCGGTCCTATATCTGTTTCCTTGATGCTAATAAAATTACAGTATTTAATAGAGGTACTTGAAATGGATTAAAAGCAATAATTCCAGAAGGAGGTCAAGAAACTCCTAATTCTGTGTTAGGACTTAATCTTGAATTAAAAAAATGTTCAAAAAAATGAAATAAAGTAAAAGGCTTCTCTAAGAATAAATAAAATTATTCCTACTGTTAAACCTCTTAAAACTAAAGATGAATGATTTTCTTGATATGTTCTTTCTCGAATGACATCTGGTCATCAAAATATAGAAACAAAAATTATTATTAAAATAGATATAAAAAATATATCTGCTTCAAAAAAAGAAAATATCTTAATTATTCTTATTATTACACCTAAAGCTCCAAAACCTGCTAACAATGGCCAAGGGGATATATTAACTATATGATAAGGATGATAAAACTTTTCCAAAAGTTAATCATATTAAAATGCATGCAATATTAATAAAAATTCTAAATACAAAACCTTGAATAACTGCATCTGTTTACTTGATTTGATGTTTGGAAATGCATCATAATCCATGAGTCAATCCCATTTGTCTTCCTCGATTCACTGTGTAGGAAAGTGCGTCATTATTCGTGTGTGGGTTCTATTTATTTTTTCTTGTTTCGATGAGTTTGGGCCATGGAGTAATATTAAGATAAAAGAAAGCTACGACGATAGATAAATATTTTCGTCAGCGATCTTTGCAAGTACAGAGGGCATTGCAGTGTCCGAATTCCTGTAAACTGCTCCAAAAGCTTGTTGAATCTTTAAAAAGAGTACGGAAGAGGTAGACAAAGAATTGTACAGTTCCAGTGACATTTTTGCAATCAAAAATATTCAATACAAAGTAACCCCCCCCCTTATTTCGAGATAAAACTTTAAGATACATATATTGCTATTTGCAGAAGTGTTGAAAAAAAGTACTCCATTGGAGCATAAAATTATTTGATCCCCCCGCCCCCTTCCTCCACGAATTTATCCACATCATGTTCACGTTTGTTCATTTCATGCAGTACATAAGGTATTAACGGTACAGCTTAAACATAAAACAGTTTGATGTAGAAATGAGACAATTTGGAAGTTAGGAAATTTCGTTGCAAACAGTGAAGCTTTTCTTTTTCTAAACACGCATGACACCGACATAGTTTTTTGTGTCATGATATTGCAATGAATTCAGGCTAGTACTCATATTAAATTTACGAGTCACTAAAGAGTAACTTTACGCCAAGAGTCAAATCATTTTGGGTTATTTTCAGATTCTACATCACTGGAATCGATTCTAATTGCACATGTAAGAAAAATTTTCGGGCCCTACCGGCCGAAGAATGGTATGGGGAAGCTTTCCCCAACAGTAAAAAAATTCAGAAACGTTACATACTTATAGCGGAAAGGTTTCCGAAAGTATGGCGTAACCTACCGATGCTCTACTCGAACTCACGATTTCGGAAACATAACCCATATTTCGGGGTAAAGTATTTACGTTTCTAAATAGTTTACCCGCATGGTTCGGAAACGTTTCCGCAATTTTAAACTACAAGAGCTGCCCCATTTTTTGGGGTAACGTTTCTGCATTTTTTTTACCGTGCGGTTCACACCCCAGGCCGTGATGAAAGAATAAGACTTCGTATAGTGGCAATTACATTTTATTTTAACATATCAACACATAAACATCAAAATTATAAAGCCCTACGGTGGCTGAGCAGACCCCTCAAAAAAAAACGCAGGTTCAATAGACAACTGCTAAGGCGGGAATGAATGATCAGAAACTCAAGCCAAGAGGTTAGTGCAGAAGCTAAACACGCCACAGGGCACGCCAAACAAAGTGCAAAAGTAACTTGACGCCAGTAGACGTTAAATACATTTCTATATAATTATTTTTGAATCCCAGACATGCCAACGGATAAAACAAATAATCTATCAGCTAAATTGTAACCCAACATGAGAGCCAATGTTATTTATAGATTGGATACCATATATGGTCATAAACAAACCATGGAAACAGAAATGATGGGCTTTACCAATGCTAAAGTGAAATAAAAAGGAAAAATAAATGAAAACGGAAGATTGCTTTTAAATACGGTAGGTGCAGAAATAAAAACTTTACAGACGAAGGAAAGAGAAATCCAAATTGTAAGTGCAAAGAATAAATTTTGAACACAGATTAAATTTAGAAATAATTAACAATTAAGTAATTGATAATTAAAAATAAGATATGTGATGATCTGCATCACAAATGGGTACGCAGCTAGTATATGTATATGATTTAGGAAATTGGTATTATTTAATAATTACAAATCTTGCTGTCACGAAGCTTTAAAGCTGCATGAATATTTTGCCGCGGAAACAACTTTACATTATTTGGCATTTCCAGGATAGAGGTAGGGTTCTCAACCGTCCTTCGAGAGTCGGGATGTTTTAGAGGAAACGTCCCGCGAAAGGTGCCTGCGGGACGCCAAATTGTCCCGGTTTTTTATAGAATAAGTAACTTAATAATTGTTTAAAACTTCTTCTAATTTATCAAATGTCTTTTATAAATAAATATCATTTTAGCAGAAGTGATTGTATACTTTGGTGCAGTGGCGCACCCAGGATTTTAGTTTAGGGGGGAGCTGGCTACAAATACTGCTGAACTCGGTTATAGTGACCTCAATTATAGTTATAATTCTCTTATAACGTCAAAATATTCTGTGCTAGTCGACTTGTCCATAGAACAGAACCCCACGAGCAATGTAACTCATTTTAGAATCAAATAATTATATGATCTTTTCAGTGATGTTGTAACCAAGTTTAACCGTGTTTCATGCTCTAACTGTAAGTTTTTATTTTAAAACTAACATCTTTTTGGGGTAAAAAGTATTTTAGAAATTATTTGAAGACAATTTTTAAAAAGAAAACATTTAACTCATTAGTGACAATTTTTAATTTTCAATACATTTCACTTCTAATTTCCCACCTTTAGGGGGGGCTTCAGCCCCCATAGCCTCCACCCGTGGGTGCGCCTATGCTTTGGTGTGTAAGTATAGTAAGAGTTTTAATATAGGGTGTCCATAAGAATGTCCCTGTTTCAATGCCATACATCATTCAAACTGGGTCATTCTTTTATGTACAACCTATATATCTTTTCCATACTATGCTCTTTTCCAAATAAAAATTATTATAGTCTTAGTAAAAGCTGTGATATAAAACTTGAAGGTTCTTTTTATAAAGGTATGCTATTGATACCTACTTATAAGTGTTTTAATTATTTCTTAAATGCCAAAGTGAAAAGGTTTTGCTTTTGTTTGTGTAAAGAATTAAAAAGTTCATTATTTAATTTAATTGCTAATGATAGTACTTTTTGTTTTGATTATGAAGAAGGGAAATAGAAGACTCCATATAAATAATTAATGTTAATTTTTCGTTAGTTTTCCTGATTGTTTAATTTTTGTTAAGCATGATTACACATTCAAAATAGTTAAGTAAAATATGGTATACAATAAAACTAATTAAAATGAATATTTTCAGTCTGGTATTTTTTTTTTCTGTAATTAGTAAGCTGGATTCCTGCTTTTTTTTTAGTCCCGCCTCGAATTTTAATCGCCAAATTCCTGTAAATTCGTGAAAGAAACTTGGCAAGCCTAGTTAGAGGGGTAAATGGAAAGCTGAAGCAAATTTACAGCAGTCACAGAGGAAGGACTGATAATTCGAAATCATAAACACATCATCGATTTTGGAAAGTTCTGAAAAGTAATAAATTACCAAAGCAAACACGACTACTGCAACTCACATATATATATGTATGCGTGTGTGTGATAAGGGAGTGAATAATGCACTTTTTGCATAGCAAAAAATTCCTCATGGGGGGGAGGTGACCCCCTATCACCCCCTTAGCTACGACACTGCGGTCACGGTTTTTTACGTATGATCAATCCTTTGACTTACAGAGATCATGCTCCCCCCCCCCTCCCCCCTCAAAATTTGCCTGAATGTAGTAAAACATTTTTATAACAACATGGATCTTGAAATATAGTTCATTTTTATAACGATTTGGCTAAATAAAGGCATTATTGGTCTCTGTGTGTTTGAATTGAGTGTTGAATGGCCACAACACTTGAGTCGGCACACATCTTCCAAATTCGTAAAGACATATTATTCTGAATGAATATGTTTTACGGAGCTTATATTTTGGGATCCGTAACTGAAGGAAAATTTTAAAATATGAAGGGATTGAAAAATTTAACAAACTTCTTAGATTTTGCTAAATGTGTTATCTTGAAAGGATAAAAGTAATTGCGTTAAGATCGTTTTGTTAAAATTCATCATACAGTTATGACTTTTTAAGCTCAGTTCTTAAGTACATCTCGACTGACTAGTCTTTCTCCGCCCGTAGGATTTCATAGCAACAACACCCAAGGCCCTAGTCCTAGGCACTTTCGAGAGGGTCCCTGTAGGGTCTTACTTTCTTGACACATTGTAGTTACATGACGAATAACTGACCTGAGTGGTCAGATTTATTTTAAAAATAGGATCGCATCTAAACTGCTACATCTGCTAGCCTATTTCCTTGAGAAAGAGATTCTACCTTACAAAGCGAAAGGTTAGCGTGTATAATGCATACAAAATTACATAAATGGATAACTTGGCATTAAGATGAAGACCATAGGATGGTAAATATTAAAATACAGTAATATTGTAGTTTTAATGCTACAACGTTAGGTTAATTTTACGTTTGTGAGGATACAGCGGTAGGAGTTGTAAAAAAGCATCTGTTTTTATTTATTGTCGTTTACTGTTTTTAGTCTAAATATTTAAGACTTGAGTTATTTAAAAAATATTTGAAGCTTCCAGAATTTGGGGGCTCTAGGCAGCAGACATAGGCTGCTACTCGAGGGCCGGGTGAAGTAGGCACGTGCTTTTAACTCTGCACATATCGTAGCCAATTGTATACACTCTCATTTTTACGCAATAAAAATAAAATTTTGTAGTTGTCTAAAATGTGCATTTAAAAAAATATAAGACCATTACGGAAATAGTTTTTTAAAATGGCAACATTTTTTTGAGCAAAGAAGCACGAATACATAGCATGTGTACACCGTTAGCTGATAAAACCTTTTGCCCGAATAGTTGATTGCTTATAATTTTCATTGCTGAATGAAAATAAAAACTAAACTATTAGAAAATAGTAGTATAAGACTCAATAAAGTTGTATTAACCTGCATTACTCTCTTTCGTTTTATGAGAGCTCCGCCGGTAAACAATCCAAATTTTCGAATTTGAACATTTTCCTTGATTTTTCTACGAAACTAAATGTTGAAACGTTTTTAAGATGTTTTTCCAAACATGAATAAGTCTAAATGAAGTTACAATTTCATTTTCAGCCCATTTAAAATAATCATGCATTTAACGGTTAAAACTTTACACGCTAAACATAATTAAAAAGAAAAAAAACAACCGAACAGCATTCAAAATCGTAGGCTTCCTTTTCTTAAAATAGCTTAGCTGTTACCGAAAACATTTTTGATACCTTTTGACATGTTAATTTCAAATTTTACAAATAAATGGGGTAAAACAGAAAAAAATCTTGAATTCTTTAAAAATCGAAAAACAGTTTCATTAATATTTCGTATTCTCAAACTTGAAATTGGTTTTGGCTTCGTTATTGCTTTAAACTTTGTAGTGAGGAGGTATACGAAAATAGAATTAGTTGCTTGAAGGAAAAGAAAGAAAAAAAATTCTTTTCTCTTTCTTGCTGGTGGGCACTTTTTGTTCATCAAGCATTTTGCCACTACTAAGCCCCGAATGCGGCCGTTTCATAATGAGGGCGGCCAGTGAGCGGCCAGCATTATCCCGGCTGTGAAGGAATGAACTAGTCAACATTCATGCCCAGATTCGAACACAGACCAAAGGCCTGATAGAATGGTTCTTCAGCCACTACATCACCTGGTCGGCAGAAAGAAAAAAAGTAGAAGTCCTACATCTACAAGTACATTTTAAAATAAATCTCTAATTTACAATAATGGAAAAGGGGGGAGGGGTATTTTTTCTCTACAGTTACATTCTGGAGGCAGCCTTGCAGTGTTTGCATTCGCATACAAATGCATTAGAGTTTTGAAAAACAAAATTTTGTGCCAATCTCTTGATTTCGATGACATCCGCAATTTTTTTATTTTTTTTTTATTTTGACTGCAGTGTTCTCCAACCAGTTTTCTCTCACCAGTCGCCTATTTCAGGCAATCCCACTTGCAAATCATGCAGCTTTCAAACGGTATGTTAAAAAATTTAATTGCGCTGGAGACTCAAAAAAATTTAGAGTATCTCGTTCACAAGTTGTACTGGGATCCGAAAAACAATGAACCTATAAGATTTGCGAAAGACTCGGGAGGAAAATGCTAAACAGACGAAGTTTCGTGATTGTTTCCCTAAACGAGGAATTCTTCCATCCATTTTTGAAGGCTATTTTGGCACTTATGAATTTTTTTCAGAAAGTTGGCTGAGACATACGTCCACAGAACATCGGGTGGCAAAGTATTAATTTTTTCACGTGTTTAACGTCATGGGTTCGTTGTTAAAATTGTTCAAAAAGCCCTGTGATGACGATCTCGTTTCGGGTGAAACACTCGTAAGGAAATTCTTTGAAACGGTGTTGAATCCCTGTATTGAATTTTGGATGCCTTGTTGTGGCTGGACATACAAAAACCAAATCTGGGGAAAGCAACGCTGGACGCAGAAGTTTATTCGCATCAAAAAGAGAAGCATTTCCCAACCTGTGGGGGACGTAGAGCATTTGACGGAGGGGGGGAGGGTAAGAGAAACCAAAAATTAAGTAGTGATGCCCGTTTTTTAAAATCATCTAATTTATTCTTATATTTACTCAAGTATACCTATTTTCGCTTTAATTGTTCATTCAAACTTTACCGATAACATTATTTTGTAGAAAGTTAGACTAAGTATCATTGTTGAAGAATAAAAAACAGAATCTATGCTGAAAAATGTGAAGGGAGGCGCCGCCGTAACTTAGTCTTTCTTTGGGGGGGGGGCGACATTAAAAGGTTAAAAGGTTGAGAAACTCTGAATTTAGAGGTTTAACTAAAATTAAAGCGCTTCCATAATGGTTAATTTTCGCGTAATGTAATAGTTGGAGAATGAATGAATTGAAAGTAAACCGGCTCCATGCTTTGTTTTCGTTTAGTTAAGTTTTAATTTCCACGGAGTATTAACAATTTTTTTTTTAATTTGTGTAAACTACGCTGACAAGATTCAGAGAAATAAAGCGGGAACCCTCTAATACCCTCTAAAAGAAATTCACAAGCAAAACATTATTTTTCGTTGAAATGGTGCTCTTTCAAGCCAAATAACTTAAATATAATAATTTGTGAAAAAAGTAATTTATATGTTGTTTCAAGAGTATCATCATCATCATGATTTTAAGAATTGAAATGTTATCTTTCTCTCGCGTAACTTTTGAACATTATTGCCCTGAAATATCACGGGCACGAGATATAGAGGGAGGAATCATGGGGATCACGGGAATTTACTCAGTTGTTCAGTGACCTCCTCAAGCACTGTATCGCGAGCAATAAATCCTTTACGAAGGCTGAAACCTTAGTGGAAATTCTCGCGCAGAACACTTAACTGTACCTCAGCATACAGCAATAAAGATCTACAAATAGCCCTCAAAAATAGGCTTCTTAAATCGAGAGCTTATAATGCCGCGGGACAACGAACGATTGCGCTGTGTTGTTTAGCGCAAATGTGATGAGAAAGTTAACAACTGAGTGCCAGACGGCCTGCTCTTTCTTACACTTTTAGCAGATGTAGCAATTTCTGGAATATGGTACCGACCAATCACAACTAGAGAATAGAATACGACACAAGGACCGTGTTCCTCAACATGCAACATCAACAAAAAGCGATCTAAATTAAAGCTTCTCCAAACGGTCAATTAACTGTTTAACAATATTGAGGTAAGTCTCTCAATAGCAATGGTTTCTGCAAGGGATCTCAAAAATCTCTATACCATTACTAATGTGGTATGCGCGTAAGCCAACAGTACCAAACACCAATAATAAAATTGCAGTAAGTGCCGATAGGCGTTTTGGTGAAATATCGGCGTAGTCTACGCCACAATTAGGTCTTAAACGAATCGAGGTGAGAGCCATATTGCCAACAAATGGCGAGGCACCGTCAAACCTTAATATTCTAAGGAGAAACTAAAGGTACTGATATGCCATTGTAGGAAACGGATTTAAAAGTAACAAATGCAAAATTATAACTACCGAACGTGTAGAACCTGTAGTTTAGACCGAGTTAAAAAGTTTAGAAAAGCAGAACACTTCGAAAATTCGAAACCATGTAAAATTGATAGTCCAAATTTTGATCAAATAGAAATCTAATATTTTTTTAAATTTAATAATGAAAAGGGAAGAGAAAATACAGTACAGTAAATATGAAAGGGAAAGATATAGGATTATAGATAAAGGAATAAACATTCAATAAAATGATATGTACGTTAGGCAAGTGTTAAAAGCTGCTCAGGATAGGGAGTCGGATGCACTGAAGCATAGGACAAAATTTTAGGTCAGGCACAAACGGTATGCATAATAATTGTTGCATTAGTCAACAGAAAAAAGGGAAAAATACGATAAATTAAGTCAGTTTACTTTCTAAAACGTTCCAAGCAACGCACCCCAGTAATCGATTGATGGTAGTAAGCTCTAAACCTCATACGCAGTTTTCTTATCTACCATGTTTAAGCAAGTAAAGGTATGCAAGGGATGGAGATGAGACCATTCATGTGTCCAAATAGATGGATATTTGACAAAGAATGGCATATGATTGCTTCATGTTGAAGAATCATCTGCACGAACATTTAACTCGTTCGCAAGCAATGAACAATAATCATGGAAGATGAGAAAACTGTGTATGAGCAAATGAGAAAAAAAGATGAGGGTAAGGAAGGTGTCGGATGAAAAATGGAGTTGGAGAGCGTCATTATACTGTAGGGTAATGAGGGGCTTCCGCTTCAGGGTGCCCCCTTCGTCGATCAAGGCTAAACCCCAGTGCCAGGTAAGTATGGAAGTGGGGCTCAATTCGGGTGGGAGTGGGGAAAGAGGGAGTTTGCGCGAGCGCTTGCGTGCGCGTGTGAGAGTGTGAGGTGTGGCTGAGTGTATGCGTGCGTGCGGACGTGCGTGTGTGTGTGAGCGTGCACGCGAGAGAGTGTGTACGTGTTTGCGAGAGAGTGCGGGTGTGCGTGCATGCGAGAGTGTCTGTGTGCGTGCACGCGAGTGTGTGTGCGTGTGCGCGCGTGAGAGTGTGTGTGTGCGTGCGTGCATGCGAGAGTGCGCGCGTGCACGTCAGAGTGTGCGTGCAAGCGAGACAGTGTGAGTGAGCGTGCATGCGAGTGTGTGTGTGCGTGCATGCGAAACAGTGTGTGTGTGCGTGCTCGCGAGAGAGTGTGTACGTGTTTGCGAGAGAGTGCGGGTGTGCGTGCATGCGAGAGTGTCTGTGTGCGTGCACGCGAGTGTGTGTGCGTGTGCGCGCGTGAGAGTGTGTGTGTGCGTGCACGCATGCGAGAGTGCGCGCGTGCACGTCAGAGTGTGCGTGCAAGCGAGACAGTGTGAGTGAGCGTGCATGCGAGTGTGTGTGTGCGTGCATGCGAAACAGTGTGTGTGTGCGTGCTCGCGAGAGAGTGTGCGTGCGGGCATACGAGTGAGTGTGCGTGCGTGTTTCCGTGCGTGCATACGAATGCGTGTGTGTGTGTGTATGTGCGTGCGTGCGAGAGAGGGGTGCGTGCATGCGTGCGGGCATGCGAGCGTGTGTGAGCATGAGCGTGTAACAGCGTGTGTGTCTGCGTGCGTGCGAGAGTGTGTGCGTGCACGCGTGCATGCGAAACAGTGTGTGTGTGCACGCGAGAGTGTGTGAGCGTGTATGCACGAGAGAGTGTGAGTGAGCGTGTATGCGAGGGTGTGTTGAGCGCGTGCGTACATGCAAGAGTGTGTGTGAGTACGCGCGTGCGTGCACGTGAGAGTGTGTGTGCGTGAACGCGAGAGAGTGTAAGCGTGCATGCGAGTGTGTGTGTGCGTGCGTGCACGCGAGAGAGTGTGTATGCGAGTGTGTGTGTGCGTGCACGTGAGGGTGTGTGTATGCGTGCGAGAGGGTGTGTGTGCGTGCACGTGAGGGTGTGTGTGTGCGTGAGAGCACGAGAGTGTGAGTGCGAGAGAGTGTGTGTGCGTGCTTGCAAGTGAGAGTGAGCGTGCATGCGAGAGTGTGTGTGTGTGTGCATGCGAGAGTGTGTGTGCATGCGTGCGACAGAGTGTGTGCGTGACAGCGAGTGTGTGTGCGTGCGTGCGTCTGCGAGAGGGTGTGCGTGCGAGAGAGTGTGAGCGCGTGAGAGAGTGTGCGTGCGAGAGAGTGTGAGTGCGAGAGAGTGTGTGCGCCCGTGCGCGGGAGTGTGTGAGTGAGCGTGCATGCGAGTGTGTGTGTGGGTGTGTGCGTGCGTGCATACGAGAGTGTGTGAGCGTGCGTGCTAGTGTGTGTGTGTGCGTGCGCGCAAGAGAGAGTGTGTGCGTGCGCGCAAGAGAGAGTGTGTGCGTGCGTGCATGCGGGCGCGCATGCGAGAGTGTGTGAGCGTAAGAGCGTGTGTGTGCGTGCGTGCGTGAGTGTGTGCGTGCACGCGAGAGAGTGTGTGTGAGCGTGCGTACATGCGAGAGAGTGTGTGTGTGTGTGAATGGGCGCGTGCGTGCATGCGAAACAGTGCGTATGTGCGAGCGTGCATGCTTGAGAGTGTGAGCGTGCATTCGAGTATATGTGCGTACGAAACAGTGTCTGCGTGCGTGCGTGCACGCGAGAGAGTGAGTGAGTGTGAATGCGAGTGTGCGTGTGTGCGCGCACGTGAGAGTGTGTGTGTGCGTGCGACAGAGAGTGCGTGCGATAGTGTGTGTGTGTGCGTGCATGCAAGTGAGATTGAGCGTGCATGTGTGCGTGCACGCGAGAGTGTGCATGCGAGAGTGTGTGTGTGCGTGCATGCATGCGAAACAGTGTGTGTGTGTACATGCGTGTTCGCGAGAGAGTGTGAGCGTGCATGCGAGTGTGTGCGTGCGTGGGCGGGAGAGTGTGACTGAGCGTGCATGCGAGTGTGTGTGTGTGCGTGCACGTGAGGGTGTGTGTGTGTGCGTGAGAGCACATGAGAGTGTGAGTGCAAGAGAGTGTGTGTGCGTGCTTGCAAGTGAGAGTGAGCGTGCATGCGAGAGTGAGTGTGTGCATGCGAGAGTGTGTGTGCATGCGTGCGAGAGAGTGTGTGCGTGACAGCGAGTGTGCGTGCGTGCGTGACTGCGCGAGAGGGTGTGCGTGCGAGAGAGTGTGTGCGTGCGAGAGAGTGTGAGTGCGAGAGAGTGGGTGCGCCCGTGCGCGGGAGTGTGTGAGTGAGCGTGCATGCGAGTGTGTGTGGGTGTGTGCGTGCGTGCTAGTGTGTGTGTGTGCGTGCACAAGAGAGTGTGTGCGTGCGTGCATGCGGGCGCGCATGCGAGAGTTTGTGAGCGTAAGAGCGTGTGTGTGTGTGTTCGTGCGTGCGTGCGTGAGTGTGTGCGTGCACGCGAGAGTGTGTGTGAGCGGGCATGCGAGTGTGTGAGCGCGTGCGTACATGCGAGAGAGAGTGTGTGTGTGTGAATGGGCGCGTGCGTGCATGCGAAACAGTGCGTATGTCCGAGTGTGCATGCTTGAGAGTGTGAGCGTGCATTCGAGTGTATATGTGCGTACGAAACAGTGTGTGCGTGCGTGCGTGCACGCGAGAGAGTGAGTGAGTGTGCATGCGAGTGTGCGTGCACGTGAGAGTGTGTGCGTGCGATAGTGTGTGTGTGAGTGCATGCGAGTGTGTGTGTGTGTGCGTGCGTGCGAGATAGAGTGTGCGTGAGAGCGAGTGTGTGTGCGAGCGTGGAGGGTGTGCATGCGTGCACGTGAGAGTGGGAGTGCGAGAGTGCGTGCGTGCGTGCACGGGAGAGTGTGAGTGAGCGTGCATGTGTGCGTGCATCGAGAGTGTGCATGCGGAGTGTGTGTGTGCGTGCGTGCAGGAGCAGTGTGTGTGTGTACATGCGTGATGCGAGAGATGTGAGCGTGAGCGAGTGTGTGCATGCGTGGGCGGGAGAGTGTGACTGAGCGTGCATGCGAGTGTGTGTGTGTGTGTGAGAGCGCGCGTGCGTGCATGCGAAACGGAGTGTGTGTGTTCGAGCGTGCATGCTTGAGAGTGTGTGTGTGCGCGTTCGTGCGTGCGTGCACGTGAGTGTCTATGCATGCACGTGAGAGTGTATGTGCGCGCGTGCACGCGAGAGAGTGAGAGCGTGCATGCGAGTGTGTGTGCGTGCGAAACAGTGTGTGCGTGCGTGCACGCGAGAGAGTGAGTGATTGTGCATGCAAGTGTGCGTGCACGTGAGAGTGTGTGCGTGAGTGCATGCGAGTGTGTGTGTGTGTGTGTGCGTGCGAGATAGAGTGTGCGAGAGAGAGCGTGTGTGTTCGTGCGTGGAGGGTGTGCATGCGTGCACGTGAGAGTAGGAGTGCGAGAGTGCGTGCATGCGAGTGTGCATACGAGAGTGTGTGAACGTGCGTGCTAGTGTGTGCGCGTGTGCGCATACGAGAGTGTGTGAACGTGCGTGCTAGTGTGTGTGTGTGCGTGCGTGCAGGAGAGTGTGCGTGCGTGCGTGCATGCGAGAGTGTGTGAGCGTAAGAGCGTGTGTGTGTGAGCGTAAGAGCGTGTGCGTGCACGCAAGAGAGTGCGTGTGAGCGTTCATGCGAGTGTGTGTGTGTGTGCGTGCGCGGGAAAGTGTGAGTGAGCGTGCATGCGAGTGTGTGTGTGCGCGCGTTCGTGCGTGCGTGCACGGTAGAGTGTAAGTGCATGCACGCGAGAGAGTGTGTGAGGATGCGAGTGTGTGTGTGTGCATGCGAAAGTGTGTGAGCGTGCGTGTGAGAGAGAGTGTGCGTGAGTGCGAGTGAGTGTGCGTGCGTGCACGTGAGAGTGTGAGTGAGTGTGCATGTAAGTGTGTGTGTGCATGCATGCGAGAGTGTGTGAGCGTGAGAGCGAGTTTGCGTGCGTGCGAAACAGTATGTGTGTGCACGCGAGAGTGTGTGTGCGTGCGCGCAAGAGTGTGTGCGTGCGTGCATGCGGGCGCGCATGCGAGAGTATGTGTGCATAAGAGCGCGTGTGTGTGTGTGCGTGCGAGCGAGAGTGTGTGCGTGCACGCGAGAGAGTGTGTGTGAGCGTGCATGCAAGAGAGTGTGTGTGTGTGTGTGAATGCGCGCGTGCGTGCATGCGAAACAGTGCGTGTGTGCGAGCGTGCAGGCTTGAGAGTGTGAGCGTGCGTTCGAGTGTGTGTGTGCGTGCGAAACAGTGTGTGCGTGCGTGCACGCCAGAGAGTTTGCATGCGAGTGTGCGTGTGTGCGTTCACGTGAGGGTGTGTGTGTGTGCGTAAGAGCGCGTGTGTGTGCGTGCATGCGAGTGTGTGAGCGCGCATGCGAGTGTGAGAGCGCGTGCGTACATGCGAGAGTGTGTGTGTGTGTGTGAATGCGCGCGCGCGTGCGTGCATGTGAAACAGAGTGCGTGTGTGCGAGCGTGCATGCGAGAGTGTGTGCGTGCACGTGAGAGAGTGTGTGTGAGCGTGCATGCGAGAGTGTGTGCGTGCACGTGAGAGAGTGTGTGTGAGCGTGTATGCGAGTGTGTGTGTGTGTGTGTGTGTGTGGGCGCGCGCGTTCATGCGAGAGAGTGTGTGTGCGTGCATTCGATAGTGTGGGTACGTGCACGCGAGAGAGTGTGAGCGTGTGTGCGAGAGTGTGTTTGTGTGTGCGTGCGTGCACGTGAGTGAGCGTGCATGTGTGTGCGAGAGAGTGTGCGAGCGTGCACGTGAGAGTGTGAGTGAGCGTACATGCGAGTGTGAGCATGCGTGCGATTGTGCATGCGTGCGTGCATGCGTGTGTGTGTGCGTGCGTGCGTGCGAGTGTGTGCGTGCACGCGAGAGTGGGTGGGTGCGTGCACGCAAGTGTGTGTGCGTGCATCCGAAACAGTGTGTGCGTGCGTAACGCAAGAGTGAGTGACTGTGCATGCGAGTGCGCGTGCGTGCGTGCACGTGAGAGTGTGTGTGTGTGCGTGCGAGAGAGAGGGTGCGTGAAAACGAGTGTGTGTGTGCGTGCGAGAGAGTGTGAGCGTGCGTGCGATTGTGCATGCGTGCGTGCATGCGTGTGTGTGAGCGTGCGTACGTGTGTGTGTGTGTGCATGCGTGCACGTGAGTGTGTGAGTGCGAGAGAATGTGAGTGAGCGTGCATGCGAGTGTGTGTGTGTGTGCGTGCATGCGTGCACGCGAGAGTGTGTGCGTGCACGCATGCGAGAGAGTGTGCGTGCGTGCATGCGAGTGAGAGTGTGTGTGCGCCCGTGCATGCAAGAGAGTGTTTGTGCGTGCATGCGAGAGAGTGTGAGCGTGCGTGCGTACGAGAGTGTGTGTATGTGTGCGTGCGTGCGAGTGTGTGCGTGCGTGCGTACGAGAGAGTGTGTGTGTGTGTGTGCTCGCGAGAGATTGTGCGTGCATGCGAGTGTGTGAGCGTGCGTGCTCGCGAGAGAGAGTGCACGTGCATGCGAGTGTATGTATGTGTGTTTGAGCGCGTTGTGTGCGTGCACACAACGGTGTGCGTTGTACATGCGTTGCGAGAGTGAGTAAGTGTGTGTGCGTGCACGTGAGTGTGTGCGTGCACGCGAGTATGTGTGTGCGTGCGTGTACGTGAGAGAGTGTGCGTTGCACGCGAGTGTCTGTGCGCGCGTGCGTGCATGCGAGAGTGCGTGTGTGTGCGTGCGTGCGAGAGTGTGTGTGCGTGCATGCTTGAGAGAGTGTGTGCGAGCGTGCATGCTTGAGAGTGTGTGTGTGTGCGCGCGCGCGTTTATGCGAGAGAGTGTGTGTGCGTTCGATAGTGTGGGTACGTGCACGCGAGAGAGTGTGAGCGTGTGTGCGAGAGTGTGTGTGCGTGCGTGCACGTGAGTGAGTGTGCATGTGTCTGTGCGAGAGAGAGAGTGTGCGAGCGTGCACGTGACAGTGTGAGTGAGCGTACATGCGAGTGTGTGAGCGTGCGTGCGATTGTGCATGCTTGCGTGCGTGCGTGCATGCGTGTGTGTGAGCGTGCGTACGAGTGTGTGTGTGTGCGTGCGTGTATGGGGAGTGTGAGCGTGAGAGCGAGTGTGCGTGAGTGCGAGAGTGTGTGTGTTTACGCGAGAGTGTGTTGTAGCGTGCATGCGAGTGTGTGTGCATGCATGCACGCGAGAGAGTGTGAGTGTGCGTGTGAGAGTGTGTGTGTGCGTTCGTGCGTGCACGTGAGTGTGTATGAGCGTTCATGCATGCGAAACAGTGTGTGTGAGTGTGCGTGCACGCGAGAAAGTGTGAGCGTGCGTGCGAGAGTATGTGTGTGTGCGCGTGAGAGTGTGTGAGCGCGCTTGCGAGAGTGTGTATGTGTGCGTGCGTGCGTGCACGTGAGAGTGAGCGTGCATTCGAGTGTATGTGTGTGCGCGTGCATGCGAAACAGTGTGTGTTCGTGCGTGCACGTGAGAAAGAGTGTGTGTGCGTGCACGCGAGAGAGTGTGAGCATGCATGCGAGTGTGTGTGTGTGTGTACGCGTGCGTGCGTGCGAGAGTATGTGTGTGTTCGTGTGTGTGTTCGTGCACGTGAGAGAGAGTATGTGTACGTTGCACGCGAGAGTGTGAGTGAGCGTGCATCCTAGTGTGTTTGTGCGCGTTTGTGTGTGCGTGCGTGCGTACGAGTGTGTGTGTGTGCGTGCGTGCATGCGAGAGTGTGTGAGCGTGAGAACGAGTGTGTGCGTGCGTGCGAGAGTGTGTGCGTGCATGCAAGTGTGTGTGAGTGTGCATGCGAGTGTGCGTGCGTGTACGTGAGTGTGTGTGTGCGTTTGAGAGAGAATGTGCGTGAGAGCGAGTGTGTGTGCGTGCGTGCGAAGTGTGCGTGCGTGACGAGAGAGTGAGTGAGTGTCATGAGAGTGATGCGTGCATTCGAGAGTGTGTGAGAGTGTGTGTGTGCGCGCGTGCGTGCGTGCATGAGAGTGTGTGTGCGTGCGTGCGAGAGAGAGTGTGCGTTAGAGCGAGTGTGTGTGCGTGTGCGAGAGGGTGTGCGTACGGGCAAGTGAGAGTGTGAGTGCGAGAGAGTGTGAGTGAGCGTGCATGCGAGTGTGTGTGTGTGTGCATGCGAGAGTGTGTGATCGTGCGTGCGAGAGTGTGTGTGTGTGCGTGCGAGAGTGAGTGATCGTGCGTGCGCGTTCATGCGTGCACGCGAGAGAGTGTGTGCGTGCACGCATGCGAGAGAGTGTGCTTGCGTGCATGCGAGTGAGAGTGTGTGTGCGCGTGCGTGCAGGAGAGAGTGTGTGCGTGCGTGCATGCATGCGTGCATGCGAGAGTGTTTGAGCGTAAGAGCGTGTGTGTGTGCGTGCGTACAAGAGTGTGTGCGTGCACGCGAGAGAGTGTGTCTGAGCGTGCATGCGAGTGTGTGTGTGCGTGCGCGGGAAAGTGTGAGTGAGCGTGCATGCGAGTGTGTGTGTGTGTGTCAGCGCGTGCGTACATGCGAGACAGTGTGTGTGTGTGAGTGCGCGCGTGCGTGCATGCGAAATAGAGTGTGTGTGTGCGAGCGTGCATGCTTGAGAGTGTGTGTGTGTGTGCGCGTTCGTGCGTGTGTGCGCGTTCGTGCGTGCGTGCACGGGAGAGTGTGTGTGCATGCACGCGAGAGTGTGTGTGCGTGCACGCGAGAGAGTGTGTGAGCATGCGAGTGTGTGTGTGTGTGCATGCGAAAGTGTGTGAGCGTGCATGCGAGATTGTGTGTGTGTGCATGCGAGATCGAGTGTGTGTGCGAGAGGGTGTGCGTGCGTGCACGTGAGAGTGTGAGTGAGTGTGCATGCAAGTGTGTGTGTGTGTGCATGCATGCGAGAGTGTGTGAGCGTGGGAGCGTGAGAGCGAGTTTGTGTGCGTGCGTGCACGTGAGAGTGTGAGTGAGCGTGCATGCGAGTGTGTGTGTGCGTGCACGCATGCGAGAGAGTGTGCATGCGAGAGTGCGTGTGCGTGCATGCGAGAGTGTGAGCGTGCGTTCGTGCGAGAGTGTGTGCGTGCGTGCGTGCACGCGAGAGAAGGTGTGTGATCGTGCATGCGAGAGTGTGTGTGTGTGCGCGCGCATGCGTGCATGCGGAACTCAGTGTGTGTGTGTGCGTGCGTGCTTGAGAGTGTGTGTGTGCGTGCGTGCGTGCGATCGAGCGTGTGTGTGTGTGTGTGTGCGCTCATTCGAAAGTGTGTGTGTGCATGCGAGAGTGTGAGCGTGCGTGCATACGAGTGTGTGTGTGTGCGTGCGTGCGTGTGTGCGTGCGTGCGTGCGAGCGAGACTGTGTGTGTGTGCGCGCTCGTGCGAGAGAGTGTGTGTGTGTGCATGGGGGAGATAGTGTGTGTGCGTGCACGCGAGATTGCGCGTGCGTGCATGCGAGTGTGTGTGTTTGCGCGCGTGCATACGAGGAAGTATGTGTGTGTGTGCGTGCATGCGAAACAGATGTGTGTGTGTGTGTGCATTCGAGAGAGTGTGTGTGTTCGTGCATGCACGCGAGAGAAAGAGCGTGTGTGCGTGCGTGCATGCGAGTGAGAGTCGTGTGTGTACGTGCACGCGAGTGAGGCGTGTCGCGCATGCATGCGAGAGAGAGTGTATGTGTTCGTGCGTGCTCGCAAGAGAAAGAGTGTGTGTGCGTGCATGCGAGTGAGAGTGTGTGTGTACGTGCACGCGAGAGAGTCGTGTGTGTACGTGCACGCGAGAGAGGCGTGTGTGCGCGTGCATGCGAAACAGAGTGTGTGTGCGTGCATACGAGAGAGTGTGAGTGTGCGTGCATGCGAGACAGTGTGTGTCTGTGCGTGCGAGGGAGTGTGTGTGCGTGCACGTGAGAGAGAGTGTGTGTGCTCGTGCATGCGGTAGAGAACGTGCGTGCGTGCGTGCATGCGAGAGAGAGTGTGTGCGTGCGTGCATGGGAGAGAGTGTGTGTGCGTGCTTGGATGCGTGTGAGATTGACTGAGTGAGTCCGTGGGGTGGGAGTGTGTAAGATTGTAAGACACTCACCGGGGGACCGCCCCAAGGGTTTAGAGAGGGTGTGGGAGTGTGTGCGAGCGTGAAGTGTATCCGTGCTAGAATGAGTGAGTGAGTGGGAGAGTGAGGATTTGAGTGCGTGAGTGGAGGAGAGAAAGTGAGTGTGTCCGTGCGTGGGTGAGATAGTGAGTGTGTGAAGCTTGCGTGGGAGTGAATCAGGGTGCGTGACTGAGAGCGCGGATGGAGTGGGTGCATTCTTGGGAGAGTAGTTGAGTTAATTAGCATACAGTTCTCTCTCGGCTATACAATGAATGTAAGAAGATTAACACATCTGCAGTTTATGAATAAGAATGATAGATTGGAACATTTCTTCTTATTGATATTTTGTTAAAACAAGCACACTACAGCTATGTGTTAAGGGATAAATGCCTTGAGTAGGAGACTTTTTAAGGCATTGCATCCCGTATTCACATGTAGAGAAAACCGCCTAAGACTCCTGACAGTTACATCGGCAGCCGCACGATATGTCAGTAACTCCGGAATCTTTATACTTCAGTCATCTACCAATAATGAACAAAAAAGTTGAAGCATTGTTGAATATGCTTTGAAGATGTTCGAATCAAGACACAAAGGATCGAGAAGTATACTCTTGTTTTAGATGGACCTGCCGACCTGCAATTTAAAGTTGGGAAACATAGCGTAAATACGGCTTAGGACCCATTAGAAAGACTACCACGGAGGGCACCCACCCACAAACCTAGATCCCTCGTGCAGATAATTGGCCTTAATCCAACAACTCTAAATACAATTTGTTTTAAAATAACTGCCTATAAGTGTCTTCACATAATTTAATTTTACAAAAAAAAAAAAAAGTTTAAAAAAATATTTTCAGACTTGCACTATAAAAAGGAATTTAATGTTAAGTTGCTAAGTGAAAAAAGAACATAACTTTCATTTTTCAGAGGTATCAGCGATCAGTTTTGCGGATGCAGAGCATATTATGAAAAATATACCATAAATATTAAGAAGACTGTATTAGCGTGCTGTTTTAACAATGAATTTTGGATTCCAAGCATATCGGATGTCAGTATTGGCGGGTATTAATTTTTTAAGGTATTTTAGGCCTTATCTGGATTGTCAATTATAAGTGGACAAAATTATTCCCATACACTTCCCTCTGGAAAATTATGAGATCATTTTTTGTTACGGTAATTCACACTAAATAAAAAAAGCGATAAATCTGATTGAAAACAACTACGGGCTGAAGTGTGAAGCCCCATCTTTCTGGTCTAGCCTACCGCGCGGCTGTCGATCTAACGGTCTGCAGTTTTGGTCGGTTTTCTCCAGATGTAACCTGAATATCCTCTAGAACCCCTCCTCCGACCAAGGCAACCTCCATCCTTGGCAGATAGCGCATGCGTAGTTTTGCCATAACGACGCAAACAATGGCTGCCCACACAGCGTCAATTATTGGATCTCTCTTGGATGCTCCTGTAAAATAGCTGTAAATGCTCCCATACTCCATTTCCAATACGGTTACATAATACAGTACTTAGAAATAACAGTTATAAGTTTTGCAATAATCGATGGGTATTCACGGCAGTTACAGCACAGCCAGACAGGTAGACAAATCGAAATCGGACACTTTTCATTTTTATTGAAAAGTTCCAAAAATGCGTATTTTCGACAAATATAAAAATATTTTCTTTTTGCTATTATTAAAAACTAGCATAAAATAATTAGAAGGCGGGCGGGATGCAAAAAAAAATACCCGAAGACTCATCGATTATTAATGCTGTTGTCTGGACAACGGGCAGATACAAACCTAACCTTTTCTGTCTGCACAGCCATCTCCGCATCGCTATTGCGTTGAATTTCAGCGTGGGGATAGAATCTGGTGGATTAAGAATAAAATTACGTGCAGTTTTTTATTGCATGAGTATTACATAAATACTTTTTTTTTAATAGGCTCAGGAGGGAAGGAAGTTATTAGATCAGAACATGAAGACTGGATGTTCACAAGGATTAAATTACGGAATTGAAGAGATAAAAAATAAAATGAATTTACTCCAGTATGATAAATTAT
Organism: Cheiracanthium punctorium; assembly: GCA_038373885.1. Classification (NCBI taxonomy): domain Eukaryota; kingdom Metazoa; phylum Arthropoda; class Arachnida; order Araneae; family Cheiracanthiidae; genus Cheiracanthium; species Cheiracanthium punctorium. Next base: position 431,382 of record JAWZYV010000015.1, read on the forward strand.
GTTAGATGGATAAAATATAAAACACTTTATGACAGTCGTACAGTGTCTCCTTCCAAAGAAATTCGAACATGTACGATTAGGCTGTGTTCGAATTGTTACAGAATTTGTATTGTGTTATGGCAAGCTACGCAAGAGCTCTTTGCCATGGAAAGGGGGGGGGGTCCTGTCGGAGGGGTTGTAACGCGTATTCACGTAACATCTGGAAAAAACCAACCAAAACCCCAAACCGTTAGATCGCCAGGCCTTCACACTTCAGCCGTCTATCTTTAATTGTTAGGGGGAAATGTTTGGGTTGTTTTTTTCGTGTGTTTAGTGTTTTCTGTATCTTTCTGAATGAATATGAACTTTTTGAAGGACTGTCTACATATTTACTTTGAATTTAACCTTGCAAATTTTCAGTACAGACTATTATATTTTATTCGCTCAATCATTTCTTGCTATTGTTCGTGGTTACATCAAAGGTACACGAGGACTAGGTAAGAAGAGATGCCTTGGGAGAAGTACTTTCATTCATTTTCTCAAGCCTTAGCCCCATTAATAAAATTCTACTGTTCTATTATGAAAATTGAGCGAATGAACGATTGGGTCTATATCAATTGAGCTTCGCTTTAGGAAACCGCATATGAAAATACTCTGAATGGTTAGAATATGACGCGAGATCCTTTAGGTTCAGTTTTAACTATATTAGTTATATTTTTGCATTGTTATTATTATTATTATTATTTCTTTTATCAGTGGTAAACACAGTATATATAATACATTAGTCTCTACATTAACGGGGAGAAAATCTACATTACAATCTACATTAACAGGGGAAAAAAAGAAACAAGGTACTTATGTATTATCCTATTGACCGTTTTAGCCAAATGATGCGATTTTGCACCAGTAAAGGGCAAACTATTACCAAAGTTCAGTTATCAATTTTCACATTCATTTCAGACTTTTCCAATTTTACTAATTCACAGAAACAGTGTCAACCCTGTTTCTTCATATTTGAAAGCCGTTTTACTTCTTAACCCAGTAGTGTAAAGTGTAAGCCAATTGGCTTCACTCTCATTTTCTCCGTAATAAAAAGAAAAATTTGGAGTTTTAGTCTAAAATATACATTTAAAACAAATATAAGACTTCATGGAAATAAATTTTAATTTTTTAAAAATGTATGGCAACATTACTTTTTTGAGCAAACAAGCATGGATTCATGGGTTGCGCGTACAGTTCACAACTCATTTTTGCTGAAAGTTTGATTGCTAAATGAAAATAAATACAAAACTATTAAAACATTGTAGTATTAGGACTCAATGAAGTATTAGGTTGTAACGAAAGTTTCCCGCCACCGCAAACACCGTCAGCACACGGTTCTCGTTGGCGTATTTGCTCATATTTTGTCAAACGATTTTTGGCATTTGAAAGAAAGAGGCTGACTTTATAACACTGTGTTGTGAAATCTGTAAAAAATATAGTTATCATTAAGTATAAGGTGTCTCAAATGGAACTATCACTTTAGAGGATTAGAACCATCATTTACTTCCAGTTGTGTTGCAAAAAGTCAGCTACATAATATCAACGAATTATGAGTACAGCTTTAAGTACTATTGCTGTATCATGTGACACTGTGCAGGTTTGGTACCGAAAGTTCAAAAACAGTTATCTAAGGAGTTAGAAGTTAGTTTTTCAGGCATATATGGCGGAAAACTTTCGTTACAACCTGATAGAATTAGGCTATATTACTTTCTTCTGTTTTATGAGAGCTGCTGGGTGGGCAGTCTAATTTTTCGATCTGAACTTTTTTCATGATTTTTCAGAGAAACTACAGGGCTGAATAAAAAAAAAAATTACAAGCATAAGTAAGTCTAAATGAAGTAACAGTTTTATTTTCAGCCTATTAAAAAAAATATCATGCATTGTACGGTAAAATAAGTTACTATTTTTAACCTCTCCAGCGACAAAAATGTTTTACCCATTCAAATGGTCAACTCTAGTTTGGCACAGTCAACGGCAGTATCTAGAAAGCAGGATCGCAGAGGGACTTTCAAAAAATTTTGAGTATTTTTATTAGGTTAATTATTTGTTCGGTAGTGCAGAGCGATAAGATTGCATAGGAAAGCGTTTGAATTTGACATGATTCATGATTGCTTTTTATGTTCTGGAAATCTAGAATGAAAGTTTCTCTATTCGGAGCGGTGTACACCGTAAGAAATACCTGTAAGTTTACCACACATATTACTGTAAAATAATACACCACTGTGTGTTGCAAATCCAGGCCAAAAATGACACAATGACATTGATAAGCCAATCACAAACACCCTATGGCAACTGGCTCAGTCTATATCACACCGTGTTGGCGTTTCGTTTACCCACACTTTGTGCTGTAAAATAATACAGCACTCTGAGTTGTAAATCCATTAGAGTCGCAGTCTGTAAATTATTGGAAGGGGGGGGGGAGGGAAGGGGAGACCAAAGGCCAAATACGTATTTGAGGAGGAGGGGGGGTTCCGGACTCCTACCCCGAAATTTTTGGACCCTTTCCAAAATGATTTTTTTGTATATGTGCCTTCAAAAGGCATAACTTAATCAGGGTAAAAGGGGTCAATTGTTTGCCCCCTTCCCAAATTCAATGAATTCAGATTTCACCTCTTTGAAAATTGAATTTTCCATAATAGGAAACATTTTGCCCCTCCTCATTGTTACTCCCCCAATCGTACTATTTGTAGAATTGTATTGAAAAACCACCATATTGGAGCATAAAACTTAGGTTGGGATGAGCTTATAAAAAATGATAATTTTGCATATCCAAAGTGTATTATAAAACAGAATATTACCTTTCAGCACTCTTTCTCTTTTTTTTGGTGGGGGGGGGGGGGGGGAAAGACAACAACTGGGTTTATCTGACAACAACTGACTACTCCTGACAACAACTGGGTTTATCATAATTATTTAATTTCTTTTCATACTTACTCTTTCAATATAAAAAAAAACTGAGGATTTTACAGTCCCACCCCATTCCCCGAAAAAATATATCTGGATACGCACTGGAAAAAAATAATCTCCAAATAAGTTCTTAGCTTCGGTTTCTAAAGTAACAACAATAGTTACACTCAGCAATGTTCCGTCTTTTTTAGAGTCTTCCTTCTTTGCTATGAAAAAACTCTCAATATTGTGCGATTTTAACTTTTTCGGAGGACCCCATAGTAGTTTAAGAGAAATGAGGACTCGTAAAAAACTCGTGATGCTCTATGAGAGAAGACATAGGACCAGTAACATAGCCAAGGGGGGTGGGTTATGGGGGTCATAACCCCCCATGAAGAATTTTTTTGCCATACAAAATGCGTATTCTTCACTCCCTTATCACGCACACCTACACATAAATATGAGTTGAAGTAGTCGTAACCCCCCCCACCTCCAATGAAAAATTTCTTGCTACGCCACTGCATACGACTGATTACATCCTGTAAATTCTACCGGTCAATATAAAAAAAAGTACAGTTTCCCTAGTAATTTCCAAGAAAATATTACCCACCCGTGTAACCCACCCCCCCCAACCCCGCCTTCTGTCTTGCTCTGACTATTCGTATACCCGGATCTATTACGTATGTAGGTCTGTGTTTTTATTCCTCTGAAGGAAATGGACGGAAGTCTTTTGTGAGGCATCTTCGAGTTTTCGGACATGGCAGAAGGCCGACATTTGAACTAACCACTCTTCTCGATATCAAACAGAAGTGCGGCTTTGCGCGGTCTTTTAAAGAAATTAGACAGATAGGAAGAATAAACCTAATGCCTTGGACAAGACAGCAATATAAGAAATCCTCGTGTGAGGGTCTTCATAGGGGAGCACAAGACTCCGATACTGTATTGTCCGGCAGTCTTTAAAAAAAAAAAAAAATACAAATACCCGCCCCCGAAGTGAGAGAAAAGTTACTTTGGGATGTGACTTCGGCTATCTGTTTTTTCTCTCTCTCTCTTTTTTTTTTTTGCTGTTGTATAAATTTTCGTTTAAAATGCTCTATTATTCATCGGTTCCCCTCTGCCCCCCCTCCCCCCAGTTAACCTTTTAACGCGCAGTGTTCCCGCTCTGGGAACACCCAACTCTGACGTTTTGACTGTTGCTAGTCAAGAAGAATAGATTTGATTTCTATAAAAATAGTTACGGGTGACATAGCTCCACGAGAATCCTTTACTTTTTAGCACGTCATTTCCCGTAAAAAAATGGTCACGGTTATTTTTAACAGCACTGACATCTGCTGAAAAATGGAAGAATGCGAGAACGGCTGGATAGATTGCCCAATGCTGAAAAAAGGGCAGCCGTTGCCATCACTCGACTTAACGACCAGCAAGAGTGCGGACGATCGAAACGTTCATCGCGTGCCACAGATCTAGAGATACTTTTTTGACGACAGCTGCTGTGCGGCACAGCCAGCTGCGTCAAAAAAGGTTCTCTAGATCTGTGGCACGCGATGAACGTTTCGATCGTCCGCCATCTTGCTGGTCGTTAAGTCGAGCGATGGCAACGTCTGCCCTTTTTCAGCATTGGGAAAGGGTTGCGTCTCAAAGGGTTAAAACATTGGGATGGACGAGTCCCCTAGTCCCCGACGCCCATGTGCAAATCCACGCACAAAATGACAAAATGACATTGTATGGTAAATTAGAACAGTCTACAGCACAACGTGTGGGTAAACGTAACGCCTCCTGGTGGTGATTTTTTTCCCGCGCAAATCCTCTCTTATGATCTTATTTTGGTTTCTAATCAATAGTTGTCGCTGTACTCCACTATGAATGGGTGAACTAACAACCTGTATATTGACGTCTCCGATTTCCTTTCTTTTCATCTATGACATGGAAACTATCTAAAGCGAAAATAATGTACAGAGATTGGCTACAATTAAAGTAGAAGTTGTTTAGAACCCGACTGTGAAAAAACTATTGAGCCAAACTGAACCAAATTTGCAGTTAATACTAATTAGATCATGGGGTTTTGATTGAAAAAAATATAAAAAAAAATAGTTCGGATTTTTACCACCAAGGGCCAAAGTGGCGCTGTAAATTCTATTTTTTGTGCAAAATACGCATTGAAAGTACAGAAAGTTAACATTTACTAATAATTAGCATCATTGGTATATGTGTGATTCAATATGTTTTCGCTACGCTGTACAAGTATTCCAGAAATACATCCCCGGTTATTCATTTAGTGTACTTTCACAAATCTCAAAAGAGAACACAAGCTTTCAACTGGTACACAAATTAAATTTATTTTCAGAAAATGTTCGGAAAACCCCGCTCTCTCTTCTGAAAAATCAAAATTGAGCTATCTCAACTGAAAATTGATTTATTGATTTTACCCCAATTTGTCACGTGGCGTGTCGGTAAAATGATAAGAATGTCTGTTAAGGTGATTAATAGGCACTTTTAGTGCTGCAAATAATTTGACAACGGGCAATTTAGGGGGAAATAGTAGATTTTATTCTGCCTTAAAAGTAATAATCTAAAAATATGAATCTTTTACACGTTTTCGTTTCCTCTTCGGAGAGGAGCTAAATTAAAACGTTTTTGTCAGTACTTATGGGATATTAAATTAAACTTTTCAGTATTTTTTCTTAAATACTCTACAATAGTTTTGGACATATTTATTAGTCTTAACCAAGTCTGTGTTTGCACTTTCACTGCTATTGATGACGATCAAAACACGTGTTCAGCTTGATAACTATATTTTATGTGTGTTATTTTACAATGTTTTTAAATTATTTTACATATATTCATTTAGTACCTTCTAGTTTTGGGGTGCGATTTAATTGACGTACTTATTAATTAATTAATTTGTTTATTATTATCCAAACATATCGAGTAAATTTTTACAGAAAATGACTCTTGAAGAATTTAAAATTTAAAATTACAGTTTAAGATTTTCTCACTATCCTATATAAATTTTAACTTTTCTTGGGGCCACCTACATACTTAATTTTGATATTTCCTTTTTCTCGAGTCATCATTTGTCGAAGTATGGTGTGCTTGAAATATATAAATTATAATTTCATAAATGCCAAAAAGAGGATGGAATATAGATAAGGTCAAGTAATGCAGAGTTGCAGCCAGGAACGAAATATAATTTTGTGTAAATGAGCAAAACTTTTGCACTTCGAGGAAAATCTGGTGTCGTATACTTAACTGATGCGAAAATTTCACAGGAGGATATATTCCGATAACTTCCCTCATCCATACCCCTGCATCTTACATGATGCAAACTTTAGAATTAACAACACCAACAAAATAAATATAGTTCTTAAACCAAATAAACGATGCTTTAGATTTACTGTTACTTCACTCGCATCAATTGGTAACTTTCCTTCCTTTAGAAACTAAGCATTATCAATAATAGTAATAATAATTATTATTACACTCGAACCTGTCTATCTCGAATCTCATGGATAAGGAAAAAATTTCTAGATAGAGAGGCTTCGAGTTATTGATGTTTTAAATGCTGTCGGTTAAAAACGTTTTATTTGCTTTTGTTGCAGAAAAATACAACGGTATGTTTGCAGATTTATTTTACATCTATCCATCTAGACAGATTTATTTTACATCTGTCCATCTCTACAGATCTAGAGGCCCTTTTTTGACTCAGCTGGCTGTGCGGCACAACCAGCTGCGTCAAAAAAGGGCCTCTAGATCTGTGGCACGCGATGAACGTTTCGATCGTCCGCCATCTTGCTGGTAGTAAAGCCGAGCGATGGCAGCGGCTGCCCTTTTTTCAGCATTGGGCAATCTATCCAGCAGTTCTCGCATTCTTCCGTTTTTCAGCAGATGTCAGTGCTGTTAAAAGGAATCGTGACCATTTTTTTTACGGGAAAGGACGTGCTAAAAAGTAAAGGATTCTCGTGGAGCTAGGTCACCCGCAACTATCTTTACAGAAATCAAATTTATTCTTCGTGACTGGCAACAGTCAAAACGTTAGAGTTGGGTGTTCCCAGAGCGGGAACACTGCGCGTTAAAGGGTTAAGAACTTATTTTTGTAACTTACTAATACTCGAGATAGCGTCCCTCGTTGTGGTCAAGCCTCCAGAAGGCCGCTAACCCCCGGCCATTAGGAAGAAAAAAAAATATTTATAAATCTCAGTGTAGTGATTTTTCGCTTTTACTAGACAGTAGTAGAGAATAGAGATGAGTTCGGGCTCATTTTTTGAAGCCCGAGCCCGAGGACTTTTAATCCGAGCCCGAGCAATATTATTTAAGTCGGAGCCCGAGCCCGAAATTTCAGTTAAAGATTAAAAAAAATCCAATTACTTCATTGATAGAATACAATGAATTTTGTCGTTTGTGCAAATTAAAGACAAATAGAGTTGCAAACTCTCAATGCACTTTCTAATTCTTTATTTATCCATATGTTTATCAAATAATGTCGGATCTCATGACTAACTAATGAATATAAGCCGCCGTTCTGAAATATCCAAAGAGCTTAACGCACCTTCTAGGCGCCAGTGCCGCTATTTTTTTATAAGTACAGCCAACTCCGGTTATAGTGAACCCGGATATAGTCAACCATCGGCTATAGTGAACGCAAATCATTAACTTCGATTCAAACACAGTATCTCTATCCATCATGAAGACACTTGGGTTTTAGTGAACTTCGGATAGAGTGGACGAAATTGGATGGTCCCCAGAGGCTCACTATAACCGGAGTTGACTGTACTTTTATTTTCCTCATGAATCACTTTTTAAAATCTGTTTCAAGGAGTATATTCAATAAAGGAGAAATTTTTCTCGGGCTCGGGCTTTCGGGCTCGGGCTGAGCCCGTCTCATCTCTAGTAGAGAACCTGGGGCTCTATTCTGCCACGTACGTTAAAGCGAACGTTCGGATTTGTGACGTCATCCAAAACTTATCCGTCCCGCATCCTAGTTAACGAACGTTCGAAAAATTGGTATTCTGGAAGCCCTCCAAACGAACGTTCGAAACAGACCACAGCGTGCGGAAGGCGGAGCAAATTCCAAACAGTTCGTCCCAAAATGTCGATGTCACACAAACAAGAGTGATGATTTTTACGTCACTTCCTATTGATTATAGCCAATGAAAATTCGGCAGACGATTTTCGGAAAGCAGTGAAAACTTGTAAACTGTCGAAGTGATAAGTTACAGCCGGGTTCTGCGTACTCCAAGCAAACTTATTTCCCTGTTGATTTCCCAAAAGGTTTTTTAATTGTTTGATAACTTTAATATTCGACAAAAATAAGGCATTTCACCTCATTTTCAACTACAGTGCAGTAAGTTTTAACTCTTGTATAAATTTAAAGTAAATTGAATGACTATAAATATAATTAATTCTTTGATAATAGTTGAAATCGTCTAAGCCTAACGATCTGAGAACGTAAATAAACATTATGTACCCGTAATGCAGGCATTTATTAGTCCTATACTAGTGTTGTATTATATTTTTGTGTTTTTTAACTTGATAATGAATATAGTTGAACACAAATAACAACAAAATGTGTATTACTTTTGTTTCATAAATTATTTATGAATTTATTGTGTATTTTGGAATGTTTTATATATCATTTTACATGATTACTTGTTATATAATGGATTAATCATGTTTTATAAATAGCGATCTGATCAGCGAAGACAATATTTATACATTGAAGCGATTTTTTTCAACAATAAAAACTTTATTTAATGTATTTTCTTTATAATAATGGTATTTAATTTTGTAATGGGTGCTAGATTATTTAAATGCATAGTTACTGTTAAACTCTGTGTCAAGGTGTTCTTTTTCATAGAATGGACCTCATTTGAGAATTCTAAATATGTAATTTGTATTGAATATAACTATAGATTGCTTATTATCATTGCAAGTTTGCCTGTAGTTTGATTATTTTTTGTGAACTTCAAAAGATTAAAATTGTTTATTCACCTTATGTTTTTTAAATATACAGTATATCACTCGTACGTACATATACATATCTATTTCTTAAAACTGCTCAAGTACCATGGTATGTATGTTTCTCATCTCTTCATTATTTGTAAGATAAGCTATATAGTAGAATTCTTAAATTTTATTTTCTAAACATATTTTTAAAGGACTAAAACATAAGTGTCATGTAGCATGTTGTGTTTCAGTATTATATAATGTGTGCTTAGTTAAGCTAGATAATCTTTTTTTATTAAAATTCTTTCATAGGTAGGAACATACGGTGTCAGAGACGAATTCATAAATTTGCTGCTTGAACAAAAGGGCTACCTATAGGCAGAACGAAAGCATCGTCTACTTTATTGTCTTTGTAGGTTATAGCCTTGTTAGCCTACTTAGAAATTCGCAACTGCATGTGTATGGTGTAGTATTTACTAGCTGGATTCTGATCGTTGGAGCAGATATTAATTTAATTCTGCTTCATGTTTGGAATCCTGCTGGTGTGTGGCTACTTAGTTATATATATTATAGATTAAAGAACCTTGCAGTTAAAAGTAAACTCTAGGTAAGTGATTTCATTACTGTCAATTAATAATTAAATTGATTAAAATGCAAAGAGGAAATAAGTCTCGTTTAAGGAAAAAATTCATCTCTTTCATTTATAAAAAGTTACACTTTTGTAAATACCAACTTATGTCATATTTTCCCCCCAAGGCAAATCAATATATTTTTAATTTAAGGATAAAAGTTTAGTTTAATAGTTAATCGTGAAATTCGTCTGTCATTTTATGAAAGATATTTTCTGACAGCTCAAAATCTTTTGTACTTTTAATTTTCTCTTTATTTATTTTTTTATATTATTTTATTTGTAAATATAGATCATTAGCATTCTTCTTGAGTGAAAATGTATTTGGATAACACTGAAGTTCGAACTTTAGTTACCTGCTTTGAAAACTGTTAAAACTTCCTTTAGAAACGAATTTTCAGTTAGCGAAGTTTGATGAATGTGAGATTAACAACAAGAACAAAAGAAAAAAAAAGAAAAGAAAAAAACATCTATAAACGGTTTATTTATGTTATAAATATAGAACATTTTTGAAGGTGATAATAACGTTCTGTTAAACTGCATGATACAAATAAGTAATTTTAAATAACATAAAATACACCTATTGTACAGCTCAGCTCCGGAAAAAAAGGCACTTGCATTTTCGAAGAGGAAAGTTATATATACCAATCGTTTACGAATGACAGGCCCGCAGCCAGGCGATTCGACTAGATGGAGGCAGTATCCCAGGATGGCTATGTATTTTCAATTGTTTTTTTCTCCTCCCTTCCCGCCTCGGAGATCCTTAAAGTGTTACGAAAGCACATCTCTGGCTATTTCATTTACTTTATTGTTTTTACTAATTTAATTGCGTATGTTAATAAAATTACAATGCAGGCAAAAAGTCCTGAACACGCGCAAGTTTTTGTGGTTGACTTAATTTTCATTATAAAATTTCCGTAATATCTTAACTATTGTTAGTGATTCTAATATGTTTTAACGCTTTCCAACAAAACTGAAAAGTGATTATAATTTCAGTTCTGTCAATCTGTTCTATCCGCCTGTCCGTATGCTAACAGCCGTAAATATTCATCGACCACTACGAAGTTCTATATGTTATCCCTATGCACTGCGCCATGTACGGTATTGAAAATCTTGTATGTAGAATTCATAGAGCTTTTACAGGAGCACTCAAAATAAATGAATACATTTTGCTCTATGGGCAGTCATTCTTTAAAGCTTATTTTAGGGACATTCGGCTATTTCAAACAAAAGAAAATCCGACAATGGCCGAATGGATAAGACACTAAACATAGTAGATGACTGAAGTGTATAAGTCCATGGTTCTGACCTACCGCGTGGCTGTCGAACTAACTGTCTTGAGTCTTGGGCGGTTTCTCCAGATGTAACGTGAATACGCATTTGAACCTCCTAAAAAGCTTTTCACCCAAGACAAACCAACCCCCTTTACAGATAGCTCTAGTGTAGCTTTGACTTAATTGCAAAACCGATCAATCAAATGGTCAAATGGAACAAAATTGTTATATTTTATTAAGAATTACAAAGCAGAGCTCTTCATAGCGCCTCTATTATTTGTAGTTCCTTTACAGGAGCGCCCAAATGTACTATGATTCTAGAAAATTGTGAAAGTGAAATAAAAAGCAATGGAAATTTTTATAAATGCCCATCTATCATGGAATCACGATGTAGATTTATGGTCAAGAAAAAGGGCTATCGGATTGAACATCTAAAAAATAGTCATATTTTAAGCATATAAACTATATCCGGCCTCAAAACGCTCTAAAAAAGTGTAAACACCCTCTGTATTTACATCAGTTAGAGCACTGACGGACAGACAGACAAACCAAAATAATAAACACTCTTCAGCAAATTTTATATTTCACATGACAAAATGTATTAAGCACTCAATATTTAATTTGTAGTATTTTTTAACACTAGAAATAATACAAATATGATGTACTGTAAAAGCAATCTAGAAGATTGGTATGTTGGCAAACCGGTCACCAAAATCAGCGGCGCATATAGGTTTATACTTCGGGAGAGGGGGGGAGGGATTTTAATTTTTTTTTAGAATAGTTAATATAAATGTTTTAAAATAGCTGATTTTTATAATTATTTTACATTTTCTGAGGGTGCCCATGCCCCCTCGCCCCCCCCCCTCGAATACGGCACTGAGAAAAATCCTCTGGGCTTTCAAACGGGCGGCTTGAGTTTTAAAAGTATGCTGAGGATTCTTTTCTGGAGGGAACTGCCCGTAATTTTATTCCTCGCTGGCTACTGGCCTGACGTACACTTTAATTTAAAGTATGCGTAAGGAGCCATCATATTTAAAGACGCACCTACTTAATTTTTACAATAGCAGCAGCTATATTTCACTTCGTATTTCTAAAAATTTAGCTCATTTTAACACCGAATAGCAATTTTCAATACCTTTGAAGTAAAAATTAATGAGTTGTTATCTTGTAAAATTTCCCTCTTCCTATGTTAAAATATTTTTTCATCCTATTAATATAATATCCTATCCCTTCATGCCTCTTCGCGCTCTTCTATCACGCTGATAAAATAACATCTGCAAAGCAGCTGCCGCCCTTTTGATTTGAAGCATTTTCAGCGTACGGATTCTCTAACGCCACGATTTTCTTGGCGGGTTGAAACGTATGCTAGAATGTAAACATACGGAAGTTAGAATCCGCACCTAAAGCTCTACCGTACCTTGCGGAATACCAACATACGGTAGATGGTTACGAATGACGTCAATATGATGTCACACATCCGAACGTTCGCTTAAACGTACGTGGCAGAATAGAGCCCCTGGACTATAGTAGACGCAGTTTTTATAGTTATGGGTTTTTATTATTTTTTTGTTCAAGTTCTTCTTTTTCAATAAAATTTAACTGCACTTTTAAAGCACGGATAGTTGGCTATGAATAGTCAATAGCTCGGTGTGTGTAGTTTGGTGTGTTTCAACTTGCCCTGCGACAGAGCAAGTTTCCGATACCTACTGGTTATAAAAAGTTAAATGGAACTCTAATAAGACATGTACTTAAGAGAAATCAATTATTTTCGGAACCAGCAAATTTAAGCAGAGGAATTGCCTATTTCCGTGAAACATCCACTTTGAGTAGCTCTTGTCCTACTCGAATTCATCAGGAATTGTAGTCATCACAAATATAAAATAGAGTGCCACCCAACCATGTCCGAGTGGATAAGGACACCGAAGATGGTAGATGGCTTAAGTTTGAAGGTCCGGGGTTCGGGCCTATCGCGCGGCGATCGATCTAACGGTTTGGAGTTTTGGGTGATATTGGAGTTTTGGAGTTTGGGTAATATATGGAATGTATCTTTGTTTATTTTATTTGCTACTTTACTTGCATTTTATTTGTTAGTTTTAGAAAATTTACAAAAAATAGTTAGCAAAGAGTTTTAACCCGAAAAAAAAAATAGACTGTGTAAAGTTCGTCCTATCAAGAAATAATTTGAATACTAAAATTTTAAAATAAATACCCAAAAAGTATAGCTAAGGCCCCGTGTACCGCATACAAAAACGGAAGTAAAAAAGTGATTTTCTAGTAAAATTTTAGGTTATTATTTTTTAATCTGTTTTTCCCCAAATAATGGTCACTAACATTATCACATATATTTATTTCAGACACAGAAAAAAAAAATTGAGCCTTTTAGGGTTAAGAAGTCTTCCAAGAAAGGCACTCCCCCACTCTTAGACTTGCTATCTAAACTAACTAATTAAAACTCCAGACCTAACAAACTTAAAAAGAAAACAAAATGTGATACCATCTTACTCCGGCTCCACCTCCTATGGTGAACTGGCAGGAAAAAATTATAGTATGAAAAATGCTGATTATATGGAGTTTTAATTGTGACTAAGCGGTTTTTGACGCCTAAGCCAAAATAATAACTCCAAAATGACCCAACTCTCGTGACTTAAATTGTCTTTAAAAAGTTATGTGCCGTGACCAGGATTCGAACCTGGGTTATTGCGGCCACAACGCAATGTACTAACCACTATACGATCACGGCTACGAGAAGATACGTCTAATTTTATTACTTAAGTTGTATTTCGCGAAAAAAAATCTTCGTTATAAGGAAAAAAGTTTTTATTTAGTCAATCATGCGAAACATTGTTCATCCCATTAGAAATAGTTCAAAATTACAACAACAGCTGGCAGCACTACAACTTGGTAAGAGGAGGTAGTACATGTTTTATTTCCCGTCACATGGGGCGAGAGACATAAGGCAATATCAATAACTACTACTTGTTAATCGATAAAACGTGAAGAAAAATAATAAAATAAATAAATATGTATTCGTGTAAGAGGAATATTTGGCGGGCCGAGTCAACTTTCACTGTATTCAATGCGCCTACCCTACTAGCTCTACAATACATTTTTTCACAAAATGAGAGACATATCCTAATGACAAAATGAGAGACATATCCTAACATGAACAATCGTGCGTATTGAATAGATAATGATACGCCACTAAAAACTACACAACGTAAATCGCGATTATTAAGACGAGTACCACAAATTGGAAATAGAATAAAGCAGCGAAATATTACGTGGCAATGCAAAATAAGTAAAAATTTTTGTAAGTATCCACTGTACATGTTGTAAAACTGCAAAAGAAGAAAGGTCTTCGAAGAAAGGAAGAATAAAGTTATATATTCTATGAGTGATTCGATGCGTAAGCTGTCCACAAACAGACTGTTGTAGAAACTAAGCCTACTTACCATTGTAGCCAACCTATTTACCATGCAGCGCTAAATTTTTTTCGCCAATAATTCATCTCCAGAAGCAACGCAAGTAGGCAAACAAAAAACTACTAATACATTGAGTAAAATTTCTGAGTAAGGGGATCAAGCCTCCATGAACACCTTCCCCCACCCTCACCTGGTTACGCCCTTGTTTCCTTACCCTACGCCACTGCCAGGGCCGGTCCGTGGGCGTGCGGGGCCCCTTTTCTATCATGTCTTAAGTAAGTTAATACTAGTACTGCTAGTATACTAGCTTTATTTCCCGACTTTTTTCGGGATATATCGCAACTATCCACCAAGATCGTTCTAACGCGATAGAAAAAAAAAAAAAAAAAAAAGAAAGAAAGAAAGAAAATGGCCCAGGAGCGGGGCCTTAGGCCATCGCCTACATTCGCAGCCTCTTGGGCCGGCCCTGACACTGCTCAATATGAGGGGAATCAAAGACATGTCGCACTGCCCTTTACAAAGTTGTAGTGCTGCCATCTGTTTTTGTAAGTTTGTACTATTTCAAATGCAAAAAACAGTGTTTCGCATGGCTGACGAAATAAGAACTTTTTTTCCTCATAAAAGAAGTTTTTATTCTAGAAATACAACTTAAGTGATGGAATTAAACGAACTTTCGCATAGCCGTGATCGTATAGTGGTTAGTACATTGCGTTGTGGCCGCAATAACCCAGGTTCGAATCCTGGTCACGGCACATAAATTTTTTTAAGGACAATTTAAGTCACTAGAGTTGTCTAGTGTAAAACGTCAGAGTCACAGTTAAAATCCATTTTAGCATGCATATTTCATAAAACAATCTTTTCTGCCTGTTCTCAGGAGGAAATGAAGAAAGATCCGTTTCATATTTCGCTTTCTTTTTCAAAATTGCCATTACAGACTGGAATTTTAGAGGGCGGGGGCCTTGATTGGATGGACATTCCAATGGGTTCTAACGCGTACTCACGTTACATCTGAAGAAATCCAATCAAAAATCCAGACTGTTAGATCCGACAACCGCGCAATAAGCCAGAACCCGGGACGTTTACACTTCAGCCGTCTACCCTACTCAGTGCCTTATCCACTTGGCTGTAGTTGGGCCTTAGAAACTGGGAGAAGCAACATTTAGATTTTGTAAAAGACAGTAAAGTGATAATATCATTTATAGAAAATCGCTTATTTTAAATAATTAATTAATCCTTAATATAAATACGTGTAAACATTGGTAATATTGTATTGTACTGTTCGACTTTTATATAGACTCTGTTTTAATAAGTGGTTAATACTATCTAAAACATAAATATGAATCAAAATAAAATTTTTGTTATTGTTATATACATTTGTTTTTTTAGAACAATGAATGCAATGAACTCGAATTTTCAGATCCACCTTGATCGTTTGCCTAATTGTAATTTCAGAGTGAGAATTTAACTGCATTCATTCACTCTAGTATACACGTAAACATTTATCAGTTATTTGTATGAATAGAACAATTGAGAGCAACAGCCATTTTGTGGATACAAATGTACAAATACTAAATACCCGTAATGAACAGGTTTAAGAATATATCTATACATTAGGCACTTTATGTATGTCTATCAATTTTCAACCTCACTGTTTGGAAATCTGCTAGATGCTCTTTTGAATTTGTAGAATGGCAACGCCTCGCTTAGGCGATCTGCCTAGGATGGGGGTTCCCCTTGGTCGGAGGACTTTCTAAGGAGTCCTGACGCGCACTCGCTTTACATCTGGAGGAAACTGACCGAAACTCTAGACCGTTACATCTTAAGCCGCACGATGGGGCAAAAAGGCGAGGCATTTATACGTCAGCTTTCTACCATTTTGTGAGACTTCACTCAGCCATGGCGGAAAACCTGCGAGATGCTTCCATAGAGAGCATGACTAAAACAAGGCCAGACGGCGTAGCTGCCCCGGGCAACGATTACTAGAGGTATTACAATTAGTGACGACACTATTGGCTATAGTATAATAGCGTGTGCATTATAAATATGCATACATTTATGACCTATGTACAGAAAAAAAAAACTAGCGTATTGGCCCGAATATAACGCTGTGTTTCTCGACTGATCATTGCCCGTAAAATACCTGACTAGCAGTAAATTCGAGGCCTGAATACAGGATTTTTCTAATTATCTTGATGAAAAATTTCGGGGTAGCGTTTTATTTGGGCCGCGTTATATTCGGGCGAATACTGTATTTATAATTTATGTACGAGTGAATGCACATGCTTATCACTCATTATGAAGTTACCCGGGCTTCAAGTTTGCTTAATCGGGTAATGTTAACGTATTCAAAAGAAATTTCTTTATAAGGTACGTATACGTCGTTTTACGTCACAAGGCTACGTTGCAATGCAATCACTTGCAGCGAGTATTTTTCCCCTTTAACGAAACTAGCAGAGAAATCAAATGTAGGGCAAAAACTTCATGAAATTTTCTTTTTTTGTTAGACAATAATAAGAACCATTTTCACTCTTCTAAGTAGTGGGCGTGACATGACACCTACACGTTCTGTTCTTTTTATCCTACGCCACTGCTCAACATGACAGGAAACAAAAACATGCCCCACTTCCCCTCACAAACGTGTAGTGCTGCCATCTGTTATTGTAATTTCGAACTATTTCAAATGGAAAAAACAGTGTTTCGCATGGCTGGCGAAATAAGAACTTTTTTCCTTCATAAAAGAACCTTTTTTTCGAGAAATACAAGTTAAGTGGTGAAATTAGACGAAGTTGTGCGTAGCCGTGATCGTATAGTGGTTAGTACATTGCGTTGTGGCCGCAATAACCCAGGTTCGAATCCTGGTCACGGCAAATTACTTTTTAAAGACATTTTAAATCACTAGAGTTGTCTCGTGTAAAACATAAATGTGAAACAACATAAAATATAAAAAAAAATTATTGTTATATTTGTATGTTCTTGGTTATTTTATTACTTTTATTATTATTATTTTAGAAACAATGAATGCAATAAACTTCAATTTTAGACAGTGGCGGCTCGTGGGATACAGCAAGTACAGCCGGGCTGCACTTGAAATTATCAGCACATACTTTAAAATAATTTATTCTACTAATTTTCCTAAATTCAGATTAGAATTGTGGAATTCCTACGGTAAACTAAAAAAATCCCCGAAAAAAAAAAAAAAACGTATTGTGGCCGGATCGCTCATTCAGAAAAAAAGCACTTTAATCTTCCCGCAATTCAATTGGGAAAATCTTTGGTTCAGCCCAGAGCGCTGAAAAGAAAATTGGCAGCACCGTTGCCATGACAACGACTACGTAAGCAGCCTCTCCGGCATAGGGAGTATGCAGCTGATACAGCCGATGAAAGATTTTCTAACGGCGGCTGAACTTGAGAACTCGACTAACTGATTGGCTCGGACGAGAACTGAGGGAGGGGGTAAGGAGAATATATGTTTGGAAAACTCTCGACTTTATATTGCTGAATTTATCAAGAAGATAAGCCTGAATAGACGCTTATGAATGGACAATGACCCATCAAAGCAGTATTGTTTTTAAGTAAGCAAGAACTGGCATTTAGAGGACATGGCGAGCGAGAAAATTCTTTAAACATGGGAAATTTTAAAGAGCTTTTAAAATTATGGATATCTGAATTAAAACAACGCCTTTTTATGGGGACATCACTGACCGATTCGCATGTTTAAAAGAAAGGAGGATTGATTTGACTTATAAAAAATAAGTAAGTTTTCTTTTTTTTTTTTTTTCTTCTCAAGTTATCGTTACAAAAGAAAATTCTAAGGAAACTTCGAATCAGACACGGATTAATGCAATTTTGAGGATAAGAGCGGCTGATTGAAATTTATATCCATTTTATGGAAGTAAAATAGGATCTCTTACATTTTTTATGTAATTTCTTTTTTTTTTTTTTTCCTCGGTGAGGGCTTAATCCGCCAGCTTTCGAATTCAGTAACAAAGATTTTCCAATCCTGTCCGGAGGAAAAAGGGGGGGGGGAGGGTCATATGCTTCCGGCTGCACTAACAGTTTTGACCACGGGCCGCCACTGATTTTAGATTCACCTTGATCGCTTCTCTAATTATAATTTCAGAGTGAGCATTGAACTGTATCCACTAACTCTAGTTTACACATACAAATTTTTCAATTATTTGAATGAATAGAACAATAGAGTGCAACAGTCATATTTGCGAATACAAATGTACGACTATTAAGTACGTATAAGTATATCTCTTAGGCACTTTAGGTATATCAATTTTCAACCTAACTGTTTGGAAACCTGCTAGATGTTTCTTCGAGTTTGTGGGATGGTAACGCTACGCTTAGGCGATCTGCCTAGGATGGGGGCTGCTTTGGTCGGAGAACTTTCTAAGGGGTCCTAACGCGTACTTGCTTTACATCTGGAGAAAACTGACTAAAACTACAGACCGTTAGATCGAAAACCGAGTGATTGGGCCCAAACCCGAGACATTTACAGAAAAAAACTACCGTATTGGCCCGAATATAACGCAGTGTTTCTTGACTGATCATTGCCCATAAAAAACTTGACTCGCGCTAAATTCGAGGACTGAATATTAGAGATGAGCCGGGCTCAGCCCGAGCCCGGGCCCGAACCGGGCTCGGGCTCTGTAACTCACAATTGCGTTCGGGCTCGGGCTCGTGAAAAATTTCTGTTTTATTGAACATACTCCTTGAAACAGATTTTTAAAAAGTGATTCATATGAAAAATAAAAGTACTTATAAAAAAAAAAAAAAAAATAGCGGCGCGGGTGCCTAGAAGGCGCGTGAAGCTCTTTGGGTATTTCAGAACGGCGGCTTATATTACATAGATCATGTATAACTGTATAGCAGATCATGTATATGTGATATTGCATAGATATATTGCATAGTCATGAGATCGGACATTATTTCATAAACATAGATCTAAAGAATTAGAAAGTGCATTGAGAGTTTGCAACTCTATTTGTCTTTAATTTGCACAAACGGCAAAATTTATTGTATTCTATCAAGGAATTACTTCTTTGAATTTTATTGAATTTTATTTATCTTTAGCTGAAATTTCGGGCTCGGGCGGCCTCGGATTAAAAGTCTTCGGGCTCGGGCTTCAAAAAATGAGCCCGAACTCATCTCTACTGAATATAGGATTACTCTAATTATGTTGATGAAAAATTTCGGGGTCACGTTCTATTCGGGCCAATACGGTATTTATAATTTATGTAGGTGTGGATGAATACATACGCGCTTATCAATCATTATGGAAGTTACACGGGCTTCAATATTTGCTTTGCTTCCGTGGTAGGAAGACTGCTTTCATGTTAACGTACTAAAAAAAATTACTGTATAAGGAACGTATACGGCGTTTTACGTCACAAGGGTACGTTGCGATCCCTTACGGTGAATATTATTTCCTCTTCTACGAAACTTTAGCAGAGAAATCAAATGTAGGGCAAAAACTTAAGTGGAATGTCCGTTTCTTGTTAGTCAATATTCAAAACAATTATCACCCCATCGGCAGGACACGTGCTGTAATTATCCTACGCCACTGCACAATTCAACGGGAAACAAAAACAACACATCGTGCTGCCTTTACAAAGGTGTAGTGCTGCCATCTTTTATTTTAATTTTAAACTATTTCAAATAGAAAAACTGTTTCGCATGGCTGACGAAATAAGATCTTTCTTCCTCATAGAAGAAGCGTTTTTTCTAGAATTACAAGTTAAGTGATGAAATTAGACGAATTTACTTGTAGCCGTGATCGTATAGTGGTTAGTACATTGCGTTGTGGCCGCAATAACCCAGGTTCGAATCCTGGTCACGGCAAATAACTTTTTAAAGACAATTTAAGTCACTAGAGTTGTCTATTGTAAAACGTCTACTCGCGGTTAAAACACATTTTAATCTGTATGTTTCATAAAGCATAAATTTGAATCAAAATAAATGAATCTATTATTGTTATATTTATTTGATCTTGGTAATTTTTATTATTATTATTATGATTATTATTATTTAGACAATGAATGCAACAAACATGAATTTTTACACTCACCTTGACCACTCCTCTAATTATAATTTCAGAGTGAGCATTGAACTGCATCCGCTAATTCCAGTTTACACATACACATTTTTCAATTATTTGAATGACTAGAACAATACAGTGCAACAGTCAGTTTGTGGATAAAAATGTACGAATACTAAGTACATAAGTATATCTCTTAGGCACTTTATGTATGTATGCATATCAATTTTCAACTTCACTGCCTGGAGACCTCCTAAGTGCTTATTTGAGTTTGTGAAATGGCAACGCTACGCTTAGGCGATCTGACTGCGATAAGTTTTCCCTTGATCAGAGGACTTTCTAAGGGGTCCTAACGTGTACCCGCGTTACATCTGGACCAAACTGACCAAAGCTCCGGACCGTTAGATCGTCAGCCGCGCGATGGTACTCGAACCCGAGACATTTACGCATCAGCGGTCTACCCTTTTGACTGACTGACCACTCGGGCATGGTGTGCACCTGTCGGATGCTTCCGTAGAGAGCTTGTCAAAGACGAGGGCAGACCGGGTAGCTGCGCCGGGCAACAATTTAGAGAGGCACTAAAATTAGTGACGACACTATTGTCTGTAGTAGAACTTCGTGAGCATAACAAAGATGCATACATTCATGACTTGTATACAAACAAAAAACTTCCGTATTGGCCCGTATATAACGCGGTGTTTTCTTGACTGATCACTGCCCGTAATGAACCCGAATCGCGCTCAATTCGAGGCCTGAATACACGATTTTTTCTAATTATAATGAAGGAAAATTTCGGGGGTAGTGTTTTATTCGGGGCGTGTTATATTCGGGTCAATACGGTATTTATATGATTTACGTACGTGTGAATGCACATGCATATGGAAATTCCTGGAACTCATGTTTGCTTTGTATTGGGCTCTGCACCCATAGCAGGAAAACTACTTTCATGTTAACGTATGCAAAAGAAATGTCTTTATAAGAAATGTATACGTCATTTTACGTCGTAAGGGTACGTTGCAATCACTTAACAGTGAGTATTTTTTTCCTCTTTTATGAAACTTTAACTGAGGACTCCAATGTAAGGCAAAAACTTGAGTGAAATGTTCTTTTCTTTTCTTGTTAGTGAATAGTCAGAACCATTTTCCCCCTTCTAAGTGGCAGGACACGTGCTGCCCTTATCCTACGCCACTGCTCGATTCGACGGGAAACAAAAACACATCGTGCTGCCTTTTACTAGGATGTAGTGCTTCCATCTGTTATTGTTATTTTAAACTAATTCAAATGGAAAAACTGTTACGCATGGCTGACGAAATTCGAACTTCTTTTCCTCATAAAAGAAGCGTTTTTTCTAGAAATACAACTTAAGTGATGAAATTAGACAAATTTACGCGTAGCCGTGATCGTATAGTGGTTAGTACATTGCGTTGTGGCCGCAATAACCCAGGTTCGAATCCTGGTCACGGCAAATAAATTTTTAAAGGCAATTTAAGTCATTACAGTTGTCTAGTGTGAAACGTTCAGTCACTGTTAAAACATATTTTTAACATGCATAGTTCATAAAATAATTTTTTCTGCCTCTTCTATGGAGGAATTGAAGCCAAAGAAAGATGCGTTTCTTTATTTCGTTTTCTTTCCAAAATTGTCATTACAGACTGGAATTTTAGGGGAGGGTGCCTTGGTAGGAGGACTTTCTAATGGGTTCTAATGCGTATACTCACGTTACATCTGGAGAAAACTGACTAAAACCCCAGACTGTTCGACCGTCAGCCGCGCGATGTGGGACGAACCCAGGACATTTATACGTCAGCATTCTACCATTTTGAGTGGCTTAAGCACTCGGCCATGGTGTGCTTCGTTTAGAAGCTTTCACAAAGACAAGAGCGGATCGGATAACTGCCTCAGGCAACAATTAATATAGACACTAAAATTAGTGAAGACACTATTGCCTATTGTAGAATTGCGCGTGCATTACAAAGATGGATACATTTATGACCTATGTACTGAAAAAAAAACTACCGTATTGCCCGAATATAACGCGGTGTTTCTTGACTGATCATTGACTGTAAAAAAACCTGACTCGCGCTAAATTCGAGGCCTGAATAAAGGATTTTTCTAACTATCATGATGAAAAATTTAGGGGTCCTGTTTTATTCGGGACAATACGGTATTTATAATTTATGTACGTGTGAATGCACATGCTTGTCAGTCATTATGGAAGTTACCCGGGCCTCGTGTTTGCTTAATTGGGCTCTCCTTCCATAGTAGGAAGACTACATTCCCTAACGTAATCAAAAGAAATTTCTTTATAAGGAACGTATACGTCGTTTTACGTCATTAGGGTACGTTGCAATCACTTAACAGTGAGTATTTTTCCCTCTTTTATTAAACTTTATAAACGGGTTAAAAATATACCATTCAACTCAGAAATCAAATTTAGGGCAAAAATTTGAGTGAAATGTTCTTTTTTTGTTTGCCAATAGTTAGAACCATTTTCTCCCCTTCTAAGTGGCGGACATGGGGCATGGCATGTGCTGTCTGTCCTAACCCTACGCCGTTACCCAATGTGACGAGAAACAAAAACATATCGCACTGTATCTTACAAACTTGTAGTGCTGCCATCTCTTCCTAAAATCTGGAACTATTTGAAATGGAAAAAAAAACAGCGTTTCGCATGGCTGACGAAACAAAAGCTTTTTTCACTCATAAAAGAACCTTTTTTTCGAGAAGTACAACTTAAGTAAAGAAATTAGACGAACTTACCTGCAGCCGTGATCGTATAGTGGTTAGTACATTGCGTTGTGGCCGCAATAACCCAGGTTCGAATCCTGGTCACGGCAAATAACTTTTTAAAGACAATTTAAGTCACTAGAATTGTCTATTTTAAAACGTCTACTCGCAGTTAAAACACATTTTAAGCTGAATGTTTCATAAAGCATAAATTTGAATCAAAATAAAATGAATTTTTTTGTTATATTTATTTGACCTTGGTTATTTCACTATTAATATTATTATGAAACAATGAATACATTGCAATAAACTTGAATTTTTTATATTCACTTTGATCGCTTCTGTAATTATAATTTCAGAGTGAGCATTGAACTGTATCCACTAACTCTAGTTTACACATACAGATTTTTCAATTATTTGAATGAATAGAACAATAGAGTGCAACAGTCATTTTGTGGATACCAAAGTGCGAATACTAAATACATCTCTTAGGCACTCATGTATGTATATCAATTTTCAACTTCACTGTTTGGAAACCAGCTAGGTGCTTATTTGAGTTTGTGAAATGGCAACGCTACGCTTAGGCGATCTGCCTGCGATGGGTTTTCCCTTGATCCGAGGACTTTCTAAGGGGTCCTAACGTGTGCCCGCGTTACATCTGGAGAAAACTGTCCAAAGCTCCAGACCGTTAGATCGTCAGCCGCGCGATGGTACTCGAACCCGAGACATTTACAAGTCAGAGGTCTAACATTTTCAGTGACTTACCACTCGGCCATGCTGTGCACCCTGTTAGATGCTCTATAGAGAGCTTGACATAGACGAGAGCAGCTCGGGTAGCTGCCCCGGGCAACAATTTATAGAGGCACTAAAATTAGTGACGACACTATTTCCTATTGTAGAACTGCGTGAGCATTACAAAGATGGATACATTTATGACTTATATACAAACAAAAACCTACCGTATTGGTCCGAATATAAGGCGGTGTTTCTTGACTGATCATTGCCCGTAATAAGCGTGACTCGCGCTGATTTCGAGGCCTGAATATAGGATTTTTCTAATTACCGTGATGAAAAATTTCGGGGTCGAATTATATTCGGGCAATACAGTATTTATAATTTATGTGCATGTGAATGCACATGCTTATCAATCATTATGGAAGTTACCAGTGCCTCATGTTAACTTAATCGGGCTTCGCTTCCATAGCAAGGAGGACTACTTTCATGTTAACGTACGCAAAAGAAATTTCTGTATAAGGAACGTATACGTCGTTTTACGTGATAAGGGTACATTGCGATCACTTACGGTGAGTATTTTCTCCTCTTTAACGAAACTTTAGAAGAGACATCAAATGTAGATAAAAAATTTAAGTGAAAGTGCTTTTTTTTGATATTCTGTAGTTAGAACCATTTTCACCCGTTCTAAGTTGCGGGCATGACATGACACGTGTTGTCCTTACGTCACTACCCAAACGGAAAACAAAAATATATCAAACTGCCTCTAACAAGCGTGTAGTGCTGCCATCTTTTATTGTAATTTGGAACTATTTCAAACTGAAGAAACAGTGTTTCGCATGGCTGACGAAATAAAAACTTTTTTCCTCATAAAAGTAGCGTTTTTTTTTCTAGAAAGACAGGTACAACTTAAGTGATGAAATTAGGCGAAGTTACCTGTAGCCGTGATCGTATAGTGGTTAGTACATTGCGTTGTGGCCGCAATAACCCAGGTTCGAATCCTGGTCACGGCACATAAATTTTTTAAGGACAATTTAAGTCACTAGAGTTGTCTATTGTAAAACGTCTACTCACAGTTAAAACACATTTTAAGCTGAATGTTTCATAAAGCATAAATTTGAATCAAAATAAAATAAATTTTTTTGTTATATTTATTTGACCTTGGTTATTTCACTATTATTATTATTATTATTATTATGAAACAATGAATACATTGCAATAAACTTGAATTTTTTATATTCACTTTGATCGCTTCTGTAATTATAATTTCAGAGTGAGCATTGAACTGTATCCATTAACTCTAGTTTACACATACACATACAGATTTTTCAATTATTTGAATGAATAGAACAATAGAGTGCAACAGTCATTTTGTGGATACAAATGTACGAATACTAAATACATCTCTTAGGTACTCATGTATGTATATCAATTTTCAACTTCACTGTTTGGAAACCTGCTAGGTGCTTATTTGAGTTTGTGAAATGGCAACGCTACGTTTAGGCGATCTGCCTGCGATGGGTTTTCCCTTGATCCGAGGACTTTCTACGGGGTCCTAACGTGTACCCGCGTTACATCTGGAGAAAACTGTCCAAAGCTCCAGACCGTTAGATCGTCAGCCGCACGATGGTACTCGAACCCGAGACATTTACAAGTCAGAGGTCTAACATTTACAGTGACTTACCTCTCGGCCATGCTGTGCACCTGTTAGATGCTCTATAGAGAGCTTTACATAGACGAGAGCAGCTCGGGTAGCTGCCCCGGGCAACAATTTACAGAGGCACTAAAATTAGTGACGACACTATTTCCTATTGTAGAACTGCGTGAGCATTACAAAGATGGATACATTTATGACTTATATACAAACAAAAACCTACCGTATTGGTCCGAATATAAGGCGGTGTTTCTTGACTGATCATTGCCCGTAATAAACGTGACTCGCGCTGATTTCGAGGCCTGAATATAGGATTTTTTCTAATTACCGTGATGAAAAATTTCGGGGTCGAATTATATTCGGGCAATACAGTATTTATAATTTATGTGCATGTGAATGCACATGCTTATCAATCATTATGGAAGTTACCAGTGCCTCATGTTAACTTAATCGGGCTTTGCTTCCATAGCAAGGAGGACTACTTTCATGTTAACGTACGCAAAAGAAATTTCTGTATAAGGAACGTATACGTCGTTTTACGTCATAAGGGTACATTGCGATCACTTACGGTGAGTATTTTCTCCTCTTTAAAAAAAACTTTAGAAGAGAAATCAAATGTAGATAAAAAATTTAAGTGAAAGTGCTTTTTTTTTTTGATATTCTGTAGTTAGAACCATTTTCACCCGTTCTAAGTTGCGGGCATGACATGACACGTGTTGTCCTTACGTCACTACCCAAACGGAAAACAAAAATAAATCGCACTGCCTCTAACAAGCGTGTAGTGCTGCCATCTTTTATTGTATTTTGGAACTATTTCAAACTGAAGAAACAGTGTTTCGCATGGCTGACGAAATAAAAACTTTTTTCCTCATAAAAGTAGCGTTTTTTTTTCTAGAAAGACAACTTAAGTGATAAAATTAGACGAAGTTGCCTGTAGCCGTGATCGTATAGTGGTTAGTACATTGCGTTGTGGCCGCAATAACCCAGGTTCGAATCCTGGTCACGGCACATAACTTTTTAAAGGCAATTTAAGTCACTGGAGTTCGGTAATTTTGGAGTTTTTATTTTGACTTCGGTGTAAAAATATTTTGGCACATTTGAAACTACTTTTAATCTGGCATATTTCATAAAATAATTTCACCTGGAGAAAAGTGACCGAAAATCCTGTCTGTTACATCAATAGCACTGCAACCACTTGTGCGTACGGAAGCAATCATATTGCTAAGTATCTTTCATGAGTGATATTTTATTGTTTTAATTAATTTTACTACTAATATCCGTTTTTTAACGCTTTCCAACCTTGTTGGAAAGCGTTAATGATTACAGTTTGTCGGTCTGTCCGTCCTGGCTCAAACTGCCGTAAGTATGCATCAATTACTTCGAAATTCACATATGTTAATCCTATGTACAGTACCATGTACCCAATTGAAAAGGAGGTGTGTAGTATTTTAGAATTCTTTGGAGTTCCTGATGTATTAGTTCCTGAAAAAGAACGAATACATCACGCTCTGTAAGTAATCATTCTTTAACCCTCTGAGGCGCAACCCTTTCCCACTGCTGAAAAATTGCCGCCGTTGCCATCGCTCAACTTAACTACCAGCAAAATGGCCGACGATCGAAACGTTCATCGTGTGCCACAGATCTAGAGACCCTCCTTTGACGACAGCTGGCTGTGCGCACAGCCCTTAGCATTTATTTTGTACGGTCATACCAGGCGCGTAGCCAGGAAAATTTTTCGGGGGGGGATATGCGCTTGGAAAATTTTTTCGGGGGGGGATATGAACTTATATGTGTATAAATAGACGTAATTTCATCACTAATCCAAACATTTCGGGGGGGGGGGGATATATCCCGATATCCCCACCCCCTGACTACGCCCCTGGGTCATACCTACCTTGTTGGGACATGTAGTCGCAGGATACGGATATTGAGTTAAAGTACATAAAATTTTAATGCACAGAAGTTTTGTTTCAAATGACCTCTCATTGTGATAGTGTAGAAGAACACTTTTGCATTATACCATGTGTTGTAAATGTACATGTTTGAGTTTATTTTCAGTAATATTTCGATGCTAATTTTTTTAAGCGTAAAATTTAAACTCTTTTAATCATTTTGAGGCTCCCAGACCGACGTTCAGTTACCTTGTGTGTTATAGTAATTTTCCTCACATTATGATCATTCAAAATAAAATAGTTCTCGTTTTGTCTTAGAGAGGGCAGCACTACTCGGGGATTAAAAAAATTACGCTGCACAAGGTAACTGCATTTGGGAATACTAATTAACTACGTAAAAATATCATTATCATTACCTTAAATTAAACAAGCAGGGTACCATCAAATTCCTTTAAAATAAAAATATGCTTTCTAAAACGAATAAAAAATATCATACCCAATGTGGAATTATTGAAATGTGTCCATTCCTGAATATTATCCTAATAATTTTAGGGAAACAGATATTCAACGGGCTTCGCAACTAGCCCAGGGTATACGCCACGGAAAGAACAACAGTATTTTTTACCTGAATAATAACTATTTCTCTTCTAATGGTCAGGATAAGACACTGGACATGGAAGATGGCAAAAGTGTGGAGGTCCAGGGTTGTATTTATGACAGTGGGTGTTTTTATGAGCTCCCACGGCTGTTAGAGGAGAGGGTACACAGTGGAACAATAGATATTTTTTTATGATTCAAAAAGCTCCGAAATTAGAAAAAAATAAATGGTAATTCAGTTAACCACTGTTGCAACACTGCGGAAACTAGTCACTGCCACAATTCATCTCATATGGAAGTTGTAGGCATTTTTGTTTTCTACTAACACTGTTATAAAAATCAGACAAGTTTTACGTTTTTGGGTTTGAGCCGTAAATTATTATCCGATAATCAATGTCTTTGCTTTAATTTAAGCTTATCTTAATTGCGTGCATGCAATGATCTTTATTCTATTGATAAATTTTGTACAACCATTGCGTTTGTATTTAAAAAAAAAGTTGGTGGGGGGAACAGTGGGGCATCCTGATCGGGGTACAGTGGGTCAGTACCCCACTGTATATAAACCCATGGCTTGTGATACAGTGGGTCAGTACCCCACTGTATATAAACCCATGGCTTGCGATACAGTGGGTCAGTGCCCCACTGTATATAAACTTATGGCTTGTGATACAGTGGGTCAGTACCCCACTGTATATAAACCCATGGCTTGTGATACAGTGGGTCAGTGCCTCACTGTATATAAACCCATGGCTTGTGGAGGTATGGAAAGAACAATGGCACACAGGGCCGGATTTAGGGACAACCGGATCTGTAGCCCGCCCCCCCCCCACAACAGATAGTTTTACGTAAAATTTCCTCAGTGGCGGTTCGTGGGTTATTTAAATGGACGTTCACAAAACAAATTTCGAAAATTAAATATACAGCTACGACGCACCTTTACAAATTAAAATAGATTTGCGTTTTCAGCAGGTAAAGGAAAACAATGCACGCAACTGAAAGAAAACAAGTGATATTTTGTCTTACATTTCGTCACCAAGATGATTTCTAGCAAATGTTTCATTTTATTTCAGTTTTTTCCAAAGGATGATTTTGAAAATCGCCACTGCTTTAGCTCCGAAACGCGTCTTTTACTCCCATCTTAATTATTTACACTAGTTCTAAAAAAAAAAGTATAAAATGATAGAAATAAAGAAAATGAAATAAAAATTAATTGACTGTCCGAACTTTAACAACCAATTGAAAATCCGGAATAGCTACCGAGAAAAAAAAATGGCCCTGTGTGGCATAATGGAAACGGGCTAACGGAATGATATCAGCAGCGCCGTGCTTCTGTTCCCAGGGAGAGGTTCAAAATTAAAATTTTCCGTTCTCACGTACGATCGATGAAACACTGTGCTGTAGTAACCCACACTACAGTGCGTTAGCTTTCATAAGCGTACTTAATAATATTGCGGGGGGGGGGGGAGAGAGTAAAACTCACGTTTTAAATTCACAAAAATCTAGAAGTCTACTTAATATTTGTTTTAAATTTAATTTGTTAATGCGTTTATTCTTTAGTTTTTCCTTTGGGGGTCCACGTGCTCATGTGCTCAAATGGAGGAGCCGCCACTGCTATGAACACCGAATAATAAAAAAAAAAATAACGTCAAGATTTTTATTCCCAAAGATTGCAGGCACAAAGCAACTGGTTCTTTCACACATTTCTCATACTACTGGCACTGAATGTGATCTGTTGCGAGGCCTATCGGCGTTGTATTTAGGAGTCCAACACCAGACAAAAAAATCTGGAGTGATTCCACTCGACTTTCCGAACACTTACGATTAAGATCATTACCAAGCACTTAAATAAATTTTAATCGATGAATAATTCAAACATATATACCAAATTGAAACTCAATCGAATACACCGTTTAAACGCTTGCGCACTTTCAAGAATTTCTCCCCATATGCCATTATGCCATAACATAAAAGAAAGTTTTGTCGTAGCCCTTTATGAGAACTATAAGTCCTATACACACCAAAATCAATACCGGTCTTAGGATGGTGGTTTATAACATGCATACCGAATTTGAGCTCAATCGAATCTACCGTTTAAACGCTAGCGCACTTTCAAGAAATTCCCCCCATAGGCCATAATGTAAAAGAAATCTTTATTTTATCCCTGTAGAAAAACTGTAAGTCCTATACACACCAAAATCAATACCGGTCTTGCAACGGTGGTTTATAACATGTATACCCAATTTGAGCTCAATCGAATCTACCGTTTAAACGCTAGCGCACTTTCAAGAAATTCCCCCCTTAGGCCATAATGTAAAAGAAATCTTTGTCGTAGCCCTGTAGAAAATCTATAAGTCCTATACACACCAAAATCAATACCGGTCTTGCGACGGTGGTTTATGACATATATATCCAATTTGAGCTCAATCGAGGAGCTATCGTGTTCACTCACATACACACACAAACACACACATACACACATACATACATACATCTCGTAAAATTAGCATAAATGGATTCAGAAGCCCTCAAAACGTGTAAAAACACCAAAATCTCGAAGTCGAATTTTTTCATGATTACAATACTTTCCTTACATGGTACATGTTCGGAAAGTAAAAATAGAGAAACAGACATTGTATTTTGAGTAAATAAAATCTACCTCCACCGGAAATTAAACACCGCTAGGCTGTGTAAACGCCGATCCCACTTCCCCCCCCCACACAGGTGGTCGAAAAAGTTATATAACTCGTTTGAAAAATTACTAGGGGCCCCAGGGCTTCCACACCTCTAAATCCGCCTCTGATTGACACAGTTCTCATTTCCACTAGACTTTGATCTCATTCGATGATAAAATGAACTTTCTCAAACATTTTGATACCGTTTATTGTTTAATTGGATGATATTTTACTTTTTACTTTCCGAACATGTACCATGTAAGGAAAGTATTGTAATCATGAAAAAATTCGACTTCGAGATTTTGGTGTTTTTACACGTTTTGAGGGCTTCTGAATACATTTATGCTATTTTTACGAGATGCATGTATGTATGTGTGTGTGTGTGTATGTGTGTTTGTGTGTATGTGAGTGAACACGATAGCTCCTGAACGGAGCATTCGATTGAGCTCAAATTGGATATATATGTCATAAACCACCGTCGCAAGACCGGTATTGATTTTGGTGTGTATAGGAATTATAGTTTTTCTACAGGGCTACGACAAAGATTTCTTTTACATTATGGCCTATGGGGGGAATTCCTTGAAAGTGCGCTAGCGTTTAAACGGTAGATTCCATTGAGCTCAAATTGGGTATCATGTTATAAACCACCGTTGCAAGACCGGTATTGATTTTGGTGTGTATAGGACTTATAGTTTTTCTACAGGGCTACGACAAAGATTTCTTTTACATTATAGCCTATGGGGGGAATTTCTTGAAAGTGCGCTAGCGTTTAAACGATACATTCGATTGAGCTCAAATTCGGTATACATGTTATAAACCACCATCCTAAGACCGGTATTGATTTTGGTGTGTATAGGACTTATAGTTCTCCTAAAGGGCTACGACAAAACTTTCTTTTATGTTATGGCATAATGGCATATGGGGAGAAATTCTTGAAAGTGCGCAAGCGTTTAAACGGTGCATTCGATCGAGCTTCAATTTGGTATATATGTTTGAATTATTCATCGATTAAAATTTATTTAAATGCTTGGTAATGATCTTAATCGTAAGTGTTCGGAAAGTCGAGTGGAGTCACTCCAGATTTTTTCATTTTGTCAAACATTGTTGAGCAAAGAATTTTGCCAACTTTTAGATGTGTTTCATCATTATAACCATTTTTAATGCTTGTCATTTAAGAACTGTTTTCGTATCTTCCGTGTTGATTATATCGACCTGTATTTAATCGTGTTAATAGAGTAATGGGTGGCACAATGCATCTGATTTCGTATGTCTTATACTCATTGTCACCACCCCTGTACCCGAATCCCTGTCCCATTGTGCTCCGCAAAGGGTCATAATGTGACAAGTAGAGTATGTTTAGAAAATTAACTTTTTCTCAAAAGATAAACTAAGGACAAATTCTGAGACAAATTGCGATGAAATCTAACAGTTGTCAAAATATTATTCTGTATTTAATTTTTATTTTTAATTAAAAGGAAAAAAATTTACAAAATAAGTGAAAACTGTCCCACTGTGCCTCTTTCTCCCCTACTCTACGTGAGCCACCCCCAATCAACCTTCACTGTTGAAACGACTAATATTTTTCACGACCTGCGTATTTTTCCCGTGCTGTAGTAACCTGCAAAAAGCTATAAACGTATTTAATAATAGTAGGGTTGGGGGAGAGTAAAAATCAAGTTTTAAATTCACAAAATCTATAAGTGTACATAATATTTTTAAGAATATTTAATTTGTTATTAAGTTTATTTTTTTTCTTTGGGGGTTCACGTACTCATGTGCCCAAATGGAGAAGCCGCCACTGCTTTATCTACAAATTCGGGGGTCCCTTAATCTCGGGGGAGACCGGCGTGTCCTCCTATTGGTAAATACGGTACTGGGTTCAGGGTTCTGGCATAATCGCGTAGCTTTCGATCAAACGGTCTCTAGTTTCGGGAGTTTTTCTCCACAACGTGAATACGTGTTTAGAACCCCTTAAAAAATCCTCTGTCCAAGGCTCCCTCTACCCATAGGTGGATACCTTATTTACCCCTCCTGTTTGTCTTTACACAGTACATACTTTCTGGTCAACTGCCGACTATAGGCCTGACCTACACTAAGGCCGCAGATGTTGGTCATTTCACCATGGGAGTGCTCCTAATATGCAGGCCAGGCCGACGTTGCTCCCTAATCAGGTATTTTACAGATTTCACAGCTTTTGCTTCCCTGACTTTCCCTGACATCTATCACGTTCTTCCCTGACTTTATCTCGCGTGCTTTCCCGAATTTTGTGTTTCTATTTGTAACATTACATCCTTTAAATAATAATTTTTAAAATATGTTTTGCCCCCTTTTTTTTACAAATAATAATAAATAATAAAATTAATATATACAAGAATCTTATTTGACATCACTGGATTCTAACAAAAACCATGTTTGATAATAATTTAGGATAAAATTAAGCATATTTCAACTGCACAAGATATGCTCATAAAGAAAACATTAGAAAATTATTTATAAGGTTGAATGAGAAAATGAAAATAAAGCAATTTCTATACTTAGGTTCAAACAGCAAATATTTTCTTGATTTTACCGCAAAATTCAATTTTTCTTGCATTTCCCTCACCTTTCTTTAATTTCTGCTAATTTCCCCGACTTTTTTTTCCCAAATCCCTGACCAAAACTCACTTCCCTGACTTTCCCTGATATTCCCTGACTTTCCAGGTCTGTAGAAACCCTGCTAATAGGGGTCTTGTAACGGTCTTCCAAACCCGAAGATTCGCCGAAATTACAAATCTGAAAGAAGGATTTTGCAATAGTTTAAAAGTGGAAGCATCCATATCTCGTTGAGCTGTTTTTTTACTTTCCGAACATGTACCATGTAAGGAAAGTATTGTAATCATGAAAAAATTCGAATTCGAGATTTTGGTGTATTGACACGTTTTGGGGTCTTCTGAATTCATTTATGCTATTTTTACGAGATGTATGTATGTATGTGTGTATGTGTGTGTGTGTGTGTGTGTTTGTGTGTATGTATGTGAGTGAACACGATAACTCCTGAACGGGGCATGCGATTGAGCTCAAATTGGGTATATAGGTTAAAAACCACCGTCGCAAGACCGGTATTGATTCCTGGTGTGTGTAGGACTTATAGTTTTTCTACAGGGCTACGACAAAGATTTCTTTTACATTATGGCCTATAGGGAGAAATTCTTGAAAATGCGCTAGCGTTTAAACGGTACTTCCGATTGAGCTCAAAAAGTGTATATATTTTATAAACCACCGTCGCAAGACATGTATTGATTTTGGTGTGTATAGGTCTTATAGTTTTTCTACAGGGCTATGACAAAGATTTCTTTTACATTATGGCCTATGGGGGGAAATTCTAGAAAGTGCGCTAGCGTTTAAACGGTACATTCGATTGAGCTCAAATTGGGTATACATGTTATAAACCACCATCGCAAGACCGGTATTGATTTTGGTGTGTATAGGACTTATAGTTTTTCTACAGGGCTACGACAAAGATTTCTTTTACATTATGGCCTATGGGGAGAAATTCTTGAAAGTGCGCTAGCGTTTAAACGGTACATTCCATTGAGCTTAAATTTGGTATATATATTTGAATTATTCATCGATTAAAATTTATTTAAATGCTTGGTAATGATCTTAATCGTAAGTGTTCGGAAAGTCGAGTGGAGTCACTCCAGTTTTTTTTTTTTTTTTTTTTTTTTTTAAGAGAAATACCGTCCACTACGTTCCAGTTTTCACTGCAATGCATCTATTAGTTTAAATTATCGCTTCCGTATCATCAAATATGTTCTGTTATTAAAGCTTGTAATTAATTTAGGAGTTTTTTTTTTAGTAATTACAAATCTTGGTATCCAAATTAAATTTTTTTATATACAGAGTTGTGTCCAAATTAAACTTCCCCAACTCAGAGGCCTGTGCAGGATGTTGCATGGGTCATAATGTGATGAAATTTTAAAACAGACACTTCAGATCATGCGCTCGTGATTTATTTAAAAAAAATATATTAGTACGAGAAGTTGCCGATAGGTGGCACTGTAACACTAGTAATTTGCATATTGCACCAACGTGATTTGCAGAAATAAAGCTTTTGCGCCACGTATCCAAAAGACGAGCCCTATAAAATTGGAAGACAGGCGCTGCACAGGCAGTTGTTTCCAGCTCGCTGTTGCACAATGACGACTTTGAAAGACAAAGCTCTGTTAGCGAAACTTTTTTGCCAGAATGACGAGAACTCCTGTGCTGCGATCAGAGCATTCCATCGGCTGAAGAACTTACGCCCAGGACCAATGACACCACGCGCTTTACGAGACGATGAAGAAGTTCGAAAGAACCGGACAGCTGGGAATTTCACCAGGTAGAGGACGACATGTTGTGGATTCTGCACGCATACAAGACGTTGCTTTGGCGGTCGTGGACGCCACTAGCCAATCGCCACATGGTGTTGTCAGTGTGTCAACTGTTACTCGTGCTGTTAAACATCTGTAGAACGTCTTGTTGATCTGCAGCGCCACCTATCGGCAACTTCTTGTACTAATATTTTTTTTTTTAATAAATGATGAGCGCGTGATCTGAGGTGTCTGTTTTCAAAATTTCATCACAGCATGACCCATACAACATCCTGCACAGGCCTCTGAGTTGCGGGAGTTTAATTTAGAGAACCCTGTATAATTTTAAAGCTGCATGAACATTTTACCGTAAAAACAACTTTTAACATTATTGGACCCTTTCCAAAACGCTTAAAGGTTTTTAAGGAAAAATATAAGCATGAAGTTAATTTAAAACAATCTGGAGTGACTCCACTCGACTTTCCGAACACTTACGATTAAGATAATTACCAAGCATTTAAATAAATTTTTATGAATAATTCAGCAAAAATTTTTAGTTTTTTCTAAGCTCAATCGAATGTATCGTTTAACGCTAGCGCACTTTCAAGAATTTCCCCCCCTCCCCCACCATAGGCCATAATATAAAAGAAGTCTTTGTCGTAGCCCTGTAGAAAAACTATAAGTCGTATATACACACCAAAATCAATACCGGTCTTGCGACGGTAGTTTATAACATATATACACCAATTTTAACTCAATCGAATGTCCCGTTAAGGAGCTATCGTGTTCACTCCTACACACACACACATACATACATACATTTCGTAAAAATAGCATAAATGAATTCAGAAGACCTCAAAATGTGTCAATACATCAAAATCTCGGAATCGAATTTTTTCATGATTACAATACTTTCCTTACATGGTACATGTTCGAAAAGTAAAAATTCAACAATAGTATTTTTACTTTCCGAACATGTACCATATAAGGAAAGTATTGTAATCATGAACAAATTCGACTTCAAGATTTTGGTGTATTGACACGTTTTGAGGTCTTCTGAATTCATTTATGCTATTTTTACGAGATGTATGTGCGTGTGTATGTGAGTGAACACGATAGCTCCTAAACGGGGCGTTCGATTGAGCTCAAATTGAGTATATATGTCATAAACCACCATCGCAAGACCGGTATTGATTTTGGTGTGTATAGGATTTATAGTTTTTCTACGGGGCTACGACAAAGATTTCTTTTACATTGTGGCTTATGGGAGAAAATTCTTGAAAGTGCGCTAGCGTTTAAACGGTACATTCTATTAAGCTCAAATTGGGTATATTTGTTATAAACCACCATCCTAATACCAGTATTGATTTTGGTATGTATTGGACTTATAGTTTTTCTACAGGGCTACGACAAAGATTTCTTTTACATTATGGCCTATGGGAGAAAATTCTTGAAAGTGCGCTAGCGTTTAAACGGTACATTCTATTGAATTCAAATTGGAAAAAAAACCAAGAATTTTGCTGAATTATTCATCGATTAAAGTTTATTTAAATCATGAGTGTTCGGAAAGTCGAGTGGAGTCACTCCAGATTGTTTGTAGTACGTCTTGCCTGAAACTTCACACTAACTTCATCCAGGAGACTGCATTTCTGAAAGGGGGTCACATTAGAGAGGTTTCACTTCATTTGGGATATAATTCGAAAAATCATGACCAAAATTAGTTTAGACTTCTCAGCGACCTTTTTGCCGCTGGAAAAAAAAAAAAAAAAAAAGGCTGAAATCAAAGTTGAAGGTTCGGGCAAGGACGATATATTTTGCAGCTAGTGCCAGCGGAATGTTCAGCCATATCGTACGGGGGAAATCACCTTCCAAGAAAGGACGTCATGGCTATATCGCACGTCACGAGCACACCTTCATTAGAACATTCGAAAACGAAATCCTATCTGCCCATAATTAATTACGCAAGACCGTATCGTTTCGATATCAGTTCGATGCGGAGGCCAGCGCGTGAATACCAATGACCAAGCGTACCAGTTTGAAGCTATCACGTTATGTAACTATTGGAATTCCTCAAATTACCTTGCACTTTTTTTTTTTTTGGATGAATAATCGTAAAAAAATGCCTTTAATTCACTCTAATGTATTCTGATCACATCCAGTCTGGCTCAGTTTTCCCAATCGTTCTGATGGAATTGTCCACTTCCTTGTGATATACACCCGATGACCTCGCTGCCCACCCGTTGGCATTTATTTACTTGTCCAAAAAATCAGGTCGAACGAGCCTCGATGTCAGCGGTCAGGCCAAACGTGCGTGGACCCCCCGACGCCGCAATTAGGCACGGGATTTAAAATCATTAGCTTTTCATCGACTGGTCGTTTATGACTGAAGTGA
The DNA here is from genome assembly GCA_038373885.1 of Cheiracanthium punctorium. NCBI lineage: Eukaryota > Metazoa > Arthropoda > Arachnida > Araneae > Cheiracanthiidae > Cheiracanthium > Cheiracanthium punctorium. Next base: position 468,596 of record JAWZYV010000015.1, read on the forward strand.
ATAATGGAAAGCGTTAATGATTCAGAAATGATTGGTCTGTTGGACACTTGAGGCGGTTGTTCAAAGAAACGGAATCTGTTTCAAAGCCTTTGACTACTGTTTTCCCCATGAACTGTATGCGACAGACACACAAAATACAGTAGAATGCCTATTGACAACACTTATTGTACATCGATATGAAAGATAAACCTATGCCCCACTTACGAGAGTTAATAATCTAATTTACTAAACTAAGAAAAAAAGATTTTAAGTGCAAAACTGCAATGCGAACTCTTTCCTGATAAACGACGCTCAATAAAATGAAATTGAAAAGGTTGTTGGACGGATACTGAATTTCCAATATAGAATTTCAAGCATTTCAAAAATATCAATAGATCGTTAACCCATTTATGCCTGGATATTTTTGCGAATTTCTTCGATTTTTACTGATAACAGAAATAATAGATAAATTTCTGATGTCAACTTTTTGAACAAGGGATGCTTTCTTTTAAAATCATTATGTATAAAAATCCAAATATCAACGTCTTACTTGGTCATGTTAAACCATTTTGCAGAGTTGAGGATCAATACTCATGAATAAAGGCTAGGAAAAATAAATAACGTTTTCGACTAATAGCGAAAATTCCGTCCCAAAAAAAGGACACTAGGCATAAATGGGTTAAATAAGGCAAAACATTTGGCGCGTTTTGTTTTAGCTTATTTGTGCTTCATGTAGTCAAGTGTGAAGCACATAAAAAGAGATTGCATGATGTATGAATTAAATTACAATAAGAGTTTTGAAACTGCTGTAGCTGAACTTGAATATGTATATTAAGCACAAAATGAATCAAAAATCATAATATTTTGATCTATTAGTTGAAAAATTTCAGCTCTTACATCAATCTACGCTTGTACTATCATGGATCTCGTGTTGGTTTTTCATAGACCATTACAAACTTTAAAGTGGCTTTAAGTTCTGCAATATTTATCATGTAATTGCGTTGAAAATGGGTGAGGTTCACTTCCAGAAAAACGTTTTAGAATGGTTTAAGCAGTACTGTACTTTTTCAATTTATTTCGTTAAAATGTGTTAGATCCATAACCGGTACAGACTCGTCTTAACACTGCAATTTCTTATTTGATCATGTGAGTTATAAGGTTCACAATGAGAACAAATCTTAGATTGGTAGTCTAAACCCTGCAATATTTCTCTATTTACTACAATAAAATGTGTTGGATGCATGGCCAGAAAAAACTGCTCCAAGATGTGCAATTTCTTATCCAATTACGTAACGAATTGTAGGATTTGCAATCAAATTGGAATCTGATCAAATGCTACAGACCTGACATATTTGACAATTTACTACGATAAAATGGGTTAGATTCACAACTAATACAAACTGGCTGACGCGCTGCAATTTCTCATGTATTTTAAGATGCGTATGGGCGAAATCTATGGCCAACACAAATCTTGGGTAAAGATGGGATATTTGCCACCACGCCAAGATTTCGCGGTGCTAAATACGAAAATCTGTCAAGGATTATGCGTAAGAATATACGGAGAACACTGTTTTAATGATTACCTTAACGGGAAATGGTGATAGATTATGCACATGCGCGAATCGCCAAAGAATTAAAAGTCGTCATTGGTGGCAAATATCAAAGCTGTTCCCGAGATTTGTTAAATTGCTGCCATTTTTCTCGTTTTATGAACGTGAAAATGTGTGAGATCCATCACCAGCACAGGTCAGTATATAGGCCCGTCTAATTCCGTTTGAAAATAGGTGCGGCTAGTCATTTCAACGAAATACTAACAATAGCGCAGAAATCGTTATTTTATTTTATTTTCGAACAATGGAGTGATTTTTACCTACCTCATTGTTGAAATACAGAGTAAAATAACTGCTGCATGATTAAACAATAAAGAAGAATAAAAAAAAAATCCAAACACATTACTTCTAATGTAGTTATAAGTATACATTCTAGAAAGAGATTTAAGCACTATGAAAAATATTAAGATCGAAAAATGGGCCCATCTTGTTCAGATATCTTCAATATGCATTGCACGAGCGACTCGCGGCCCATTGCCCAAGTATCAAAATTTGAAATATTATTCTCTCTGAAAATAACAATGGGGTAGGTGGTACAACATCAGCGTTTTGTTCCTAACATAATTTTCCCATTCATACTTCAATTTGCACCGTTTTTCTGTATGCTCAATTTTTCATTTTGATTCTAATTCGTATTGTTTGCCATAATCCATGATTTACCAGCTTCTGTTTTGCAACGCTTCAGTTCGGGTTTTTTTGAATTAACGAGATGCAAAGTAGTGCAGTCATTAATGTTTATGTCGTCTCTTTAACGAGATGGATATTCGTAATTTGAAATTCTGAACGGGTTATAATGTGCTGAAAGACTTCTTTCGTTGTTTGTCTATTAGAGGTTTGATGTCGCCGGCTATATTCGGGCCCGGCCCCGACTGATAAGGGGCCGAATAATAGATAGATGTGGTACTAGACCATTCTAAATTTAAATTCTTCAGATAATGATTTGAGGCAACGTTGATTGCATTGTGTATTAACCCTTTAACGCGCAGTGTTCCCGCTCTGGGAACACCAAACTCTGACGTTTAGACTGTTGCCAGTCCCGAAGAATAGATTTGATTTTTATAAAAATAGTTGCGGGTGAAATAGCTCCACGAGAATCATTTACTTTTTAGCACGTCATTTCCCGTAAAAAAATGGTCACGATTATTTTTAACAGCACTGACATTTGCTGAAAATGGAAGAATGTGAGAACAGCTGGATAGATTGTCCTATGCTGAAAAAAGGGCAGCCGTTGTCATCGCTTCGACTTAACTACCAGCAAGATGGCGGACGATTTCTCCAGATGTAACGTGAATACGCGTTAGAACCACTTAGAAAGTGAGTCCTCCACCCAAGACACTCCTCCCCTTCTAGGGAGAGATTGCCCAATGCTGAAAAAAGGGCAGATCTAGAGACCCTTTTTTGATGACAGCTGGCTGTGCCGAAAAAGGGGTCTGTGGCACGCGATGAACGTCTGTGGGGTCTGTGGCATCTGTGGAACGCGATGAACGTTTCGATAGTCCGGCATCTTGCTGGTAGTTAAGTCGAAGCGATGGCAACGGCTACCTTTTTTTCAGCATTGGGAAAGCGTTGCGCCTCAAAGGGTTAAGGCAAACCTACTCGAGGGGTATCTCCCTAGAAGGGGAGGGGTGTCTTGGGTGGAGGACGTACTTTCTAAGTGGTTCTAACGCGTATTGACGTTACATCTGAAGAAAACCGTCCTAAACTTCTGATCTTTAGATAGACAGCCGAATGGTAGGCCTGAGCTCTGGAGCCCGAGTCCATGTTGAATGTAGGTACTTCAAAGCAAAATCATAAAAAAAGTGACAAAAAAAAGCATGTGATCATAAATATGTTCAGAGGTCAACTTTTTATTTCAACCTTCGATAACTGTAAAAAAAAATTAAGAATAAAAATCAAGAAGAGTAAATCATGTCAAACGCTTTCCTACTTAACCGTCTTTTTTTGCAAGACCTTTTTAGGAAAATTTAAAGATTATTTCTATCCTCTAATAGAACAGTTAGTTGTTATGAACATCTTAAAAATGCAAAGTAGTGTAATAATTGTATTGTACTTTAATTGGATGAATATTGATAAACCGTCATAGACCTTAATGTTATTACTGTATGTTCATGTGTACAAGAACTGTGAATGCTACATACACAACTTTCAATGGAAAATATTATTTTGTAACAACATATGTTAATTTTGCATTGTTTGAAATAGATGAATGTCTCTAAAATACGCTTTAAGCAATGACTGCCCAAAGAGTACAGTTGTTTTGGTTGTGTTTGTAAAATAATTGTAAATGCTACGTACATTATTTTTAATAGGGTATATGGCACAGTACATACAAGAACATATGTAAATTTTGTAGCAATTGATGCAGGCAGTTACTCTTACAGCACGAACAGAGGGACTGACAGACAAATTGAAATCATGAGCACTTTTCAACTTTGATGGAAGAAGAAAAAGAAAATTAAAAAACTTAAATAATGAATTTGGTAGAAAAAAATTGGCACTAAATTTTGATATAATTGCAGCGAAGATTCATTCAGGAATTTGTCATACCAGTAGACGAGTTTTCGATTCCCTTTTGAAAGAATTGAAAGAATGTTGCAGCAACCGATTGCAAAGAGCCTGGATATTGTTTCTAAGCTCTTCACGGGTCTGTAAGTTTTGGTTCTAAGATTTTGTTTTACTCCAAGGAAGAGATAAAATCACTTGAAACTCTTTAATGTTTATTGGTTAGTAGCGTTAACTATGCCTATTTTCCAGCGCGGCGACATGATATAATTCGTGGTGCTAAATACGCCAATCTGCAAAGGATTATGTATATGAAAATATGGATAACGGTTTTCCGGGAACCTTGCATGAGCAGTAATTATAGGTCGTGACAAAGGCGGATCCAGGGGGAGGGGGCAGGGGGCACTCCATGACCAATAAACATTAAAGAAAACAACGATGATATGATGGACATTGTTTAGAAACTCCTCAGTTGGTCGTTATTAGTCCCGGACTGAGCACCGTGCACTTTTCATCGTTTTTATGAGCTGAAGAAAGGTGAAAAGAGTAAAGCCCTCCTGACCAAAGACATGCTTCATAACAAAGTTAAAACCCCTTCGCATCCATGGGGAAACGTTCTTCCAAGGAAAGATTAGCAAGCTCTTGTATATATATGTAATGTATAAAAAGGTAATTTGGATATTGTAATGTATAAAAAGGTAATTTGGGTTTTACTAGTTTGGGTATTGTTCAAGCGGGTACTTTCACTGTAAGTTTTTACTTTCCTGTCATACTTGCCACGCGCGCGCTCTGGAGCTATGTTTTTATTTATTTTTGTTATTTGTCAAACATCAGGCCGTCGATTCTGAGTTCTTTAGATGTACACGTGTCCCCCACGCCCTTGTGTCCCCGGATGCGGGTCATGTTGGTAAATGTGTGTGGTTCGATCAGAGATAAGAGAGAGGAGGAGTTGTGTCTTCGCAGACCACGTGGTGTGGTAAGCGTAAATACTCCCGCACATCGAAAATCGGGGGACTTCTGCCACTAGAACTGCTTAATGAGTCCACGCCGATTCTTGTACCCGTCTCCCCTCCCCTCTTCTCATTCTAAATTGTAACTTACTTGTAATGTTCAATAAACCATATTACCTGCCTTAACTCTGAAGCTTACTTGAAATATCTGACGTCTCAAATATATTTAACAAACAAAAAAAAAAAAAAAAAAAAAAAAAAAAAAACTGAACTTTCATGAGACGATTAACTAAAGGTAACGTTTATATAGATAGCTTTTATAAACAATTTTTTTTTCTTTACTCTTGTGTTTGTGTTTCCACTGGCACTTTTCAGCTGAAGAAAAAAGGGCTAGTTGTACTACTCAAAAATTAATTTCTATGCTGTTTTTATCAAAGAGATTTTTTTTTAACACCAGACTATTTTTTGATAGTTTTAAGATAAAATATTGGCAATTTCTATGCTGTTACGACGGCTAATTCACGAGATCTATCTTTGCACTGGAATCGTCACTCACCTAGGCATTATGGCTGCCTCAAGCTCAAAAAAAAAAAAAAAAAAAAAAACACTCTCGGATATTTACACAAAAATCGATGAATATTAAACTCTGACTGACTTCGCTATCAGATCTTGGTCCCAATATTCCAGAATAATTTTTCGAATGACCATAAATTAATTGCGAGAATTTGCTTTTTTTTTTCTATATAATGTATTATGCGGTGATGACGGGAAAAGTGATAATCAGTTAATCTCTTTATTGTCTGTACTTATCGAATTACCTTAGTATTCAGCTGTCAAATATTAAACAGATGTGCGAGGTGATAAGAACTTAATTAATTTCACCGCCTCTTTTAATGATGGAGGAAATGAAAAGGCTTGTTTTATCGAATCTAACAGCTAATCAATTAAATTTTATTTTTGATGCTCATTTGTGAAGTTTCAGCAAATGTAAGTGTATTTCCTGTCTCGTGTATTTTTTTAAGATTTTGTTGATTTTAACCCCTTAACGCGCAGTGTTCCTGCTCTGGGTACAAAATACTCTGACGTTTTGACTGTTGCCAGTCACGAAGAATACATCTGATTTCTATAAAAATAGTTGCGGGTGACATAGCTCCAAGAGAATATCCTTTACTTTTTAGCACGTCTTTTCCCGTAAAAAAATTGCACGATTATTTTCAACAGCACGGACATCTGCTGAAAAATGGAAGAATGCGAGAACAGCTGGATGGATTGCCCAGTGGTGAAAAAAGGGCAGCCGTTGGCATCGCTCGACTTAACTACCTGCAAGACGGCGGACGATCGAAACGTTCATCGCGTGCCACAGATCTAGATACCCTTTTTTGACGCAGTTGGCTGTGCGGCACAGCCAGATGCGTTAAAAAAGGGTCTCTAGATCTGTGGCACGCGATGAAGGTTTCGATTTTCCGCCATCTTGCTGGTAGTTAAGTCGAGCGATGGCAGAGGCTGCCCTTTTTTCATCACTGGGAAAGGGTTGCGCCTCAAAGGGTTAACCAAAAAGACCTTCTTGTAAATTGAAAAAGGGCTATTGACCAGTAAGTAGCTTTTTTTTATGTAGATTGGTTTTGTTATTTATTAGCCGAGTGACCATTATTTTTACGGGGAGAATAGATTTTTTTCAGTTAATAAAATAAATAAAATAAAAAAGCTCAAAATCATTTGTGACAAAATCAAATGAATCAAAAGTTTCTTGATTTTTAAATCTCTAAATACCTAAAACATTGGGAAGTTGGCGTAGCGTGAAAATGCGTTAATTAGAATGCTTGTTGTAAATATATTTAAAATTAATATCGGGGGAAATATTGCGAAAATTGCATTAGGATGAAAGAGAAGACAGAATCGTAGGTTCCTTGTATTAAAAGGTAATACACCGTATTTAAAAGACTAGGGGGCCAAGGCCCCTAGACTCGCTACGCTCGCTTTTCGTATGAGGCATTCGGCCCCTAATAAGGCTTATTCGTAAAAAAGACAGAATTTCGACAGACAAATCCCAATGATTGGATCAGATAGAATGTTACTGAGCTACACGTTGCTTGTTTCTTGCATGTTCATTGGTACATAAAAATTTAAACTTCACACTACAGTAGACCACTCTCCCATATCACAGTAGATATTTTGTTACAGGAATGCGTGTTCTACGGGTCCTGAGCTATACTCCACCTGGAGTGCGGAGTCCGCGTATAATCGCTGGAAAAATTATTGGCACTCCTCAGAAACACAATGGTATTTAATGTTGCCATTCAAAAGTTATATTAATTAGGAGTTAAAGCGTAGTAAAATCATAATATCTGTTTCAGCTGTATTTTTAATTATGTAAAACCTATTGGACACCACCCATGGCGATTTTTTCATTATTTGGCGACTTGCGTATATGTATAGTTAATAATGAGCGCTAAGAAAACATTACTTCGCATGTTTTCTTTGATAAAAACTACGGAACAGCTAGGATAGCTTGCCACCCATGGCGACTTTACATTATTGGCGATTTACACATGCTCACGACACAAGGGCGGATCCAGAAACTTTTTTCGGAGGGGGCGCAAATCGTGTCTACTCATTTTATCTAGTGTAAAGCCCACTTAATATTGCTAAAAGCCTCATTTATCTAGTGTGAATATATTTTTCTCGGAGGGGGCGTGCGCCCCCTGCGCCCTCCCCCTGGATCCGCCTTTGTCACGACCTATAATTTCTGCTCATGCAAGGTTCCCGGAAAACCGTTATCCATATTTTCATATACATAATCCTTTGCAGATTGGCGTATTTAGCACCACGAATTATATCATGTCGCCGCGCTGGAAAATAGGCATAGTTAACGCCATTAAATATGTCTACTGGCAGCAAATAATCCAGCTGGACCGAACCACCTTTAAAATAATCTGCACTTTAATTATTTTTCATTTTCAAGATACTGGGTTCCAGCATTCTGGAACTCAGCTTAGATTCACCCTGCTTGGAAAGATACTATTTTGCCAGATCATTCCGAATGCCAAGATGGCACTTTTAAAATCAGTTACAATTAGTTATTCTGTTTTGGAAAAACGAATAGTCGCTCATTCTAAACTCCTGTTGTCTAAGCGAACTTACTATTTGAAAATTGTCAACTTTGTGTAACACATTTTGAGTTATTTATTTCATATACTTTTTAATTTGGCGTAAAATGGGCGTAATTCTAACTCATGTTTGTGAATTTCACGTGATTCTTCATACTTGGAAACGCTTTGTTGCAAAAGAATGAATGATTTTATGCCAAATCTGGCAACCATTCTGTTTTTATTAATATCTTCTAAAATAATTGGATTTTCGAAATTTAAGTCAGCTTATCAGGTTTCTAAGAATTTTTCGAATCTGTGGGCACCTTAGTCGAAACTTAAATCCCCACGGTTTAGGAGGAGATAGGCCAACAAGCTTTGACAGCGCCAGCGGCCTTTACTTTTTTTTAGAATAGAGAGATACTTCTTTTTTAGTTATAAGGACTAAAAGTTTCGAAACTCACTGCGAATAAACAGAAATTTAACTTGAATTAATCAGGAAAAATTTCCAGATGTATTCAATTGCCGAAAATTGCTAAAAATTTCCAGATGTATTCAATTGCCGAAAATTGCATTAGGATGAAACAGAAGACAAAATTGTAGACTCCTTGTATTAAAAGGTAATAGACCGTATTTAAAAGATACTTCTTTTTACTTTCCGAACATGTACCATGTAAGGAAAGTATTGTAATCATGAAAAAATTCGACTTCGAGATTTTTGTGTTTTTACACGTTTTGAGGGCTTCTGAATCCATTTATGCTATTTTTACGAGATGTATGTATGTATGTGTGTGTGTGTATGTGTGTGTGTATGTGTGTTTGTGTGTATGTGAGTGAACACGATAGCTCCTGAACGGAGCATTCGATTGAGCTCAAATTGGATATATATGTCATAAACCACCGTCGCAAGACCGGTATTGATTTTGGTGTGGGACTTATAGTTTTTCTACAGGGCTACGACAAAGATTTCTTTTACATTATGGCCTATGGGGGGAATTTCTTGAAAGTGCGCTAGCGTTTAAACGGTAAATTCTATTGAGCTCAAATTGGGTATATATGTTATAAACCACCGTCGAAAGACCGGTATTGATTTTGGTGTGTATAGGACTTATAGTTCTCCTACAGGGCTACGGCAAAACTTTCTTTTATATTATGGCATAATGGCCTATGGGGAGAAATTCTTGAAAGTGCGCAAGCGTTTAAACGGTCCATTCGATTGAGTTTCAATTTGGTATATATGTTTGAATTATTCATCGATTAAAATTTATTTAAGTGCTTGGTAATGATCTTAATCGTAAGTGTTCGGAAAGTCGAGTGGAGTCACTCCAGATTTTTTAGTTTTAAGGGCTAAAGTTTCGAAATTCGCTGCGAATAAAACAGCAAATTAACTTGAATTAAAGGGAAAAAAATACCAGTTGTATTCAATAGGAAAGGCAACTAAGCACGTTTGCCTTAACGTTTCGGTCTTTGCAACACGCTAACAATTTAAATTATACAGTGTATGTCATTGTAAAAAAAAAAATAGTTAATCATACACTTAAATTAACCAGATTCCGTCCTCTAGGAATTCCTTCCTCTGTACTTACATGCATATTTAATGATTTCTTACTTCCACTAATGAAAGAAACTGTCCTACGAAACTGCATGCTTATAATCATTAGGTTCGCAACTCTATCTTCCTGTGCGTTGAACGAACCTGGCTGTATACCCTATCTTGAGGAAGCGGCTTTTTGGGTGCAAACACGCAAGCTTTTGCCCCTGGCGCTCAAAGGAATAACATTTAAGTTGAATGTTAATGGCGCAGCCGCATGGAATTGATGGATGAATCCAGAGGCCCCTGTGGAAAAAAAAAATGCCCCTGGACTTGCAATTACCATAAAATTGCGGTTGTCGTAAATGATTATTGAGCGTACGGAAATTGCCGGACAATGATGTATAGACATGCTAAAGTTCGATCGTCATTCATATTTAATAAATGTAATAACAGTTGAATTCGGTTTTTAACCCTTTAACGCGCAGTGCTCCCGCTCTGGGAGTACCGAACTCTGACGTTTTGACTGCTGCCAGTCACGAAGAATAGATTGGATTTCTATAAAAATAGTTGCGGGTGACATAGCTCCACGAGAATCCTTTACCTTTTTAGCACGTCCTTTCCTGTAAAAAAAATGGTCATGATTATTTTTAACAGCACTGGCATCTGCTGAAAAATGGAAGACGGCGAGAACAGCTGGATAGATGGTCCAATGCTGAAAAAAGGGCAGCCGTTGCCATCGCTCGACTTAACGACCAGCAAGAGGGCGGATGATCGAAACGTTCATCGCGTGCCACAGATCTAGAGACCCCTTTTTTGAACGCATCTGGCTGTGGCACAGCCTTTTTTTTTAGCATTGGGAAAGGGTTGCGCCCCAAAGGTTTAAACGTCGTTTTCATAGTGGCAACTCCGTTATACCGCAAAAATATTCGGTGTAATAAGTCCGTTGACCGTGCCAAATTATGTGGGGCAAATTTCATTTACGGCTGGCGAGATCGCAAAATGGTGTTATATTAAAGAGGTACACAGCTATCAACATCATAGAGATATGAAAAAAATCTGGAGTGACTCCACTCGACTTTTCGAACACTTACGATTAAGATCATTACCAAGCATTTAAATAAATTTTAATCATTAAATAATTCAAACATATATACCAAACTGAAGCTCAACCGAATGCGCCCTTTAAACTTTCAATAATTTCTCCACATATGCCATAATGTAAAAGAAATCTTTGTCGTAGCCCTGTAGAAAAACAATAAGTCCTATTCACATCAAAAGCTATACCAGTCTTACGATGATGGTTTATAACATGTACACCCAATTTGAGCTCAATCGAATGTACCGTTTAAACGCTAGCGCACTTTCAATAATTTCTCCCCATATGCCATAATGTAAAGAAATCTAGCGCACCTTCAAGAATTTCCCCCCATAGGCCATAATGTAAAAGAAATCTTTGTCGTAGCCCTGTAGAAAACCTATAAGTCCTCTACACATCCAAATCAATACCGGTCCTAACGATGGTGGTTTATAACATGTATGCCCAATTTGAGCTCAATCGAATGTACCGTTGAACTCCATAGAGCAGTCCTAAGGCGTGTTCGGTCGCACACATGCGTCTTAGGGCGCCGTTATTTGAAAAACTGTAATAAATAATGTGGTAAAATTTTACATTTTTATGTAATTTTGAATGCAAATTAGCCATTTTAATATGTTAATAACTTTTGTTCAACAAATAAAATGATGTTAGTAGTTTTCTTCTCACACATGAATTCAGCGCAGTACGCCTATCGAAGTACTGTACTCAATCCTGTCAGAACTGGTACAAGAATGAGTCAATAAAAATAATGAAAAATGCTAAAAATTTGAGTATAAATTTCCGATAAATTTCAGCTATAAAGCACGCGTACTCTTAATTTATTTATTTTGGGAAAAGGTGAGGCTCTGTTAACCCTTTAACGCGCAGTGTTCCCGCTCTGGGAACACCCAACTCTGACGTTTTGACTGTTACCAGTCACGAAGAATAGATTAGATTTCTATAAAAATAGTTGCGTGTGACATAGCTCCACGAGAATCCTTTACCTTTTTAGCACGTCATTTCCCGCAAAAAAAATCGTCACGATTATTCTTAACAGCACTGACATCTGCTGAAAAATGGAAGAATGCGAGAACAGCTGGATAGATGGCCCAATGCTGAAAAAAGGGCAGCCGTTGGCATCGTTCGACTGAACTACCAGCAAGATGGCGGACGATCGAAACGTTCATCGCGTGCCACAGATCTAGAGACCCCTTTTTTGACGCAGCTGGCTGTGCCCACGCGATGAACGTTTCGATCGTCCGCCATCTTGCGGGTAGTTAAGTCGAGCGATGGCAACGACTGCCCTTTTTTCAGCATTGGGGAAAGGGTTGCGCCTCAAAGGGTTAACATATTCATTGCAATGGGCGCCAAAAATTATTCTTGCACACGTATCATTTTGCTCTATAGGCCGGTACCGGATCTCCATTACTCCGCCTGTGACACCTGTTGAGTAACACACGAAACGTTTGCCACCATAACAGTGTTTTAAAATTCTCCTATGGATTTTATTTTCATGTGTGATTGATTTATATCCACATATCAAATAAACACTCTTCTTTTTCTTGTCATCATTTTCGTTCTGTTCCTTATCCTTACCATCAATACTAAAAGAGAGGTACAAGATAATACTCTCAAATCTCACTTAATATCCCCTTTTGCTTGAAAACATTTTCTTCTTAAAGGATTTTGCTTTTTGACAAAAAAAAAAATTCAATTACAGAGGAAAGTGATGGACAGTTTTTCAGGAGAGATGAATGCGAATTCAACAATGAACGGCATTGTTTGCTCAGTGATAGCTTAATGGCTTCAGATCCTTATGTGTGATGGGTAAATAACTTTACACACGCGCTTTTCCCGTTGTGTGGTTTGAGTACGAGGAAAGAGGATAGTTGTATTACTGTAAATGCTTGTTTTTTTTTATTTATCGTAAACAGTAATAGTAATTGAACAGTTACCAGGTACAAAAGCTTATTTCTGTTTATTAGTTTCCAGCATTATATTTATGGCATAAATAGAACTTTAAATCAAGTAGATAGATAAATAAGCAATACAAAACTTCTGTATTTTAAAATTAATTTAAACAGCTTTTATCTATCTGTCTATTCGTGTGCATGTATACACATATCACCATGGGCGACGGCAGCATAGGGCAAGGGGGGGCAATCCCCCCCCCCTGGATTTTTGTTTGCAGTGTCTTCCCTTGCTTTTTTGCTCTTTCCAACATGGTAACCATACGTTGAAGTAGTCTTTGCCCCCTCTGGGGTAGTCTTTGGCCCCCCACCCCTGGGAAATATTCTGCCGGCGCCCATGCATATCACTGATTTTTCGTAGGTATTGCAGTGCTGCTTTGGTGTCTCGAAATTTTTTTGTTTCGGGAGAGTATTTATGAAGGAGGCTTCCGAAAAGTAAAGCGTTTCATAACACTGGGTATATATTTCCAACATTTTCGCTGGACACTATGTAGTCGTTCCAGACTTCGAAAAATGGTAACTTAATGAAAGTTGCAGGGTTTTCGCTCTTTATCCGACGTCGATATTTTTTTTTTTTTTTTTTTTTTTTACAAAATAACCATTGCATGTGATAATGTAATTTTTGTAAAATCAGAAAGACCAACTCTTAACTTTTTTCCCCCCCTTTACAATACATGCCATATTTTATCTAAACAATTGAACAAGCGAAGTTACTCGTTCTTCTAAAATTTTTGTTGGTTCAACAAAACATTTTGTAGACAAACAACCTCAACTTTCTCGCAAACAAACACAAAAACATTTGAGTCCACGGATTTTCCTTTGTGTGAACAAAATTAATCGGTTTAAAATAACTCGGCTTGTTCGAGCCGCGTCAGAGAGAACCCCCCCCCCTCCTGAGCCCCTCTAATTTTTTAGTTTCATGATTGCCCTATTAAAACGATATTAATTGACTATGTCATTTTATCGTCTCATCTTTCGTGTATTTCGCTGCTAACCCCTAATGTTGAAATTTTTAGGATTGTAGACCTATTTATAGAAAAATACCTATGGGATGCCTATTCTACAGCTTACGCAATAGTATAGCAATAGATTAAAGCTGTTGTGAACTAATAGTATTTAAATATAAGTGCAACCTTACGGAGCTTACAGAAATCGGTGGTTTACACATACTAACATTTTATTTTATCTACACATTGTTGCCACATTCTCATATTTCATATACGAAACGGATGAAATTTTTAAACAATCATTTTATCCAATAAATGCAACCTTACGGAGCTTATAGAAATCGGTGGTTTACGTAACACATACTAAAATTTTCGGTGGACTTTTATTCTTAATTTTATGTCGCATTTTCGTGTCTCATTTTTATGTCACATTGTCATTTTATCTCTCTCTTATTGAAATAGTCATTAATACAGTCAATAAAGTTCTTTTTGATTGAACAGCATATTTTTTTTTTCGTGTATGTACCGTGTATGTAGTAAGTTGTACGATGAAGTTTCCGCCGCTAACATTTTCAGCACCACGTTCGCGTCACGTATTGGCTCTATTTAGTCCAGCCCGATGCCCGAGCATATTATTAAAGTAGGAGCCGAGCCTGAAACACTGTTCAGCTGAACGACAAATAAAATATAGTTACTTCATTAAGTAGGATGACAATAAATTGGAGCTTCACACAGAGCTTCTAGTACCTCCGTGACGTCTATTTGTGTTGCAAATAAGTAGTCTATTTATCCATGAATCACTTTTTAAAATCTGTTTCAAGGAGTATGTTGCAACAAGTGACAACTTTTCACGAGCCCGAGCCCGACCGAGCTCGAACGAATCAGTTAATTACAGAGTCCGAGCCTGAGTCGGGCCCGGGCTCGGCTCGGAGCTTTCGGGCTCGGGCAGAGCCGTCTCATCTCTAAATAGCTTTATACACAGGAGATTTTTCTCATCAAACTTTACAAAAGCACATTTGATACAGACTATTCCTTCATTTCTATCCATGGAACTTCGATTAACTTATTCATCAACGCAAAATTATAGATGCTGACCAGCTGTCGATCTGCAGGATTCCAGGTGTAGGCACGCGCATAGGCAATCCTCGTTATAGAGCTGCCGATTGCCATTGAGAGATTAGCGCAATGAAAGCGGCCCTTAATCCGTTCCCTCTCATCGTTGCAAGGGCCCGGCGGCAGAGATTCTCACCCTTCTGTATCCGCCGTTGCTTCCTGGCGAGGGTTTTTAAATGCAGTTGCTGCAGCGCATCAAGCGCTGGCCAGCAACTAGAGCATTGAAACGCCCGTTGCCGGGAAGCAGCGGTGGGTACAGAAGAGAGAATCTCTGTCGTCGTGACCTTGCAACGATGAAAGCGAACAGGTTAACCCATTGTAAAGAGCGCAAGCATTTTCACATCAGTATAGAAGACCAACTGGATAGACTACACAACGATAGAAAAGTGCAGCCGTCGCCATCGATTCATTCAACTACCAACAATATGGCGGTCGGTCGAATAGCTCAAGAGACGTCACAGAGGTAGCCGCGCAGCCAGCTGTGTCGGAAAAGTTTTTTAGATCTGCGGCGGCAGATGGGCTATTCGATCGACCGCCGTCATGTTGGTAGTTAAATGGGTCGATGGCAACGGCTGCACCTTTTCAGCGTTGGGACCGTTTAACCCTATTTTTTCCCTACCAGCAGTGAAAGAGCTGAAATAAGGTGGTTTCACGGCACGGCCACCGTTCGTCAAATTGTTAAAGTCAACGAGACACTAAAATATTTTTCTTGAATCCAAGTCCTTAGAAGCCGAATATTTTCGTTCTTCATAGTGAACTCTCACAACAGTCCTGCAGTGGGTTATTCACTTAACCCTTTAACGCTCAGTGTTCCCGCTCCGGGAACACCAAACTCTGACGTTTTGACTGCTGCCAGTCACGAAGAATAGATTTGATTTTTATAAAAATAGTTGCGGGTGACATAGCTCCACGAGAATCCTTTACTTTTTAGCACGTCATTTCCCGTCAAAAAATGGTCACTATTTTTAACAGCACTGACATCTGCTGAAAAATGGAAGAGTGCGAGAACAGCTGGATAGATTGCCCAATGCTGAAAAAAAGGGCAGCCGCTGCCATCGCTCGACTTAATTACCAGCAAGATGGAGGACGATCGAAATGTTCATCGCGTGCCACAGATCTAGAGACCCTTTTTTGACGACAGCTGGCTATGCCGCACAGCCAGCTGCCGTCAAAAAAGGGTCTCTAGATCTGTGGCACGCGATGAACATTTCGATCGTCCTCCATCTTGCTGGTAATTAAGTCGAGCGATGGCAGCGGCTGCCCTTTTTTTCAGCATTGGGAAAGGGTTGCGCCTCAAAGGGTTAACTCCGTTCCCGTAAGAACACGGAAAATGGAGCAGCATCCGGCTTCGCCAGTGCTTGGGAGGGTGAACTCCTGGACTGCTGTGGGACCGTGTAAGCTCCTGGGAGCTGGTGCACGTAAAATCCGTCGTGGCTCCAATGTCCTCCATGTTCAGACGATGCCACTGGGGGGTGCCGATTTCAGGTGGTGGTTGGTCCCTCATCTGGAATAGGTTCAAAATTAGGGACCCACAAGTCTGACGCCCTCAGGGGGGGGGCAACGGCACCTATTTGAATGTATAGGGCAGTCGTCTGTCCATGGGCACAAGAACTACAACTCTCACAACAGAAACCAATATGTGTGATCGTTCTAAAGATCGTTCTAAGTTTCAAAAATGACCGTGCAAACGAAGTGACCGGTGTCGTTCTTGCTAAGAGAAAGAACGCAGTTCCGTTGTTCTGCCACGGACGCCACTTTTACCCAAATAGCTACGCCACTGGCTCCGACAGCAGAAGCGAACCAGGGAACAACCACTCCTTTGAATCAGTTCAGGAGACAAACCTCACTAAGCAGAAGGAATTATAACTTTTCCTCCGAGTGATTTACACGTCTGTTCCTTATAGCCTGCTCTCCTTTTCATCGCGTTTCCACGTTCGAAGCCTTCGAAAATCGTCTTGTAATCTCTCATTGCTCCACTTTTTCTCTCTCTTGACATCTGGCAGGCAGCAAGCACGGCACGCTGGAAAAAGGGAGGGAGGGAGGGAGGGTGTTAACATTTTTCGCGCGAAAATCAATGGTACAACTAGGAAACTGGGAAGAAATATCATTTTTGATTCAATTACATGCATGAGTTGGAAAGATGAAACAAGGAATTTATGGCTCTCTTTCTTTATTTTTTTTATGATTGTTCTTTCTGGGTTTTTTTTTTGTACGTCTCGGCAGATGAATGTGTATTAATTTTCTCTGGGAGTTTTGGTAGAGGATGAACGTATGAAGCTGTTTTTACTAGGTCCGTGCTGTGACTTTGCGAACGCACTATATGCGAGGTTTATGAGCTTCAGCGTTCAATAATAAGACCACCATAAACCCTAGACCTAATTACGACTTATCGCAGCACATATCTATGCATATGTATTTTTAATAGAATTGCTTTCTGCACAATTTGATCTATTATTCCAGCATATGCGTACTGTGAGAAGGGTACGCCTTTCTAGAACTATGGTAAAAAGGTTTTTCTTTTCTATCTTGTTCGGTGTGCAGTAAGCACACAACATTAACTTAATGATTAGAACTTACAGCGCCATCTTGCAGAGAAATACCCTTTAGCACTTTCAGAATACGTCGATGATCGTCCTGTTGCGCTATGTACGGACATGGCGCAACAGGACGATCATCGACCTATTCTGAAAGAGCTAAATAGTATTTCTCTGTAAGATGGTGGTGTAAGTCTTAATCATTAAGTTAATGTTGAGTACTTGCAGACGTTAGTAGTAGACTGCATCGTGATGCGTCGCTAGAGGGCGCTTATATAGCTAATCATTAAAAGAGCTTCAAGTATTTTCCTTTGAGAGGATGAAGCTATTTCTACCGTCTGTGGCAGTCGATAATGGTACTTTTGCACCAAGTCCGTGACAGCGGGTGTACAAAGTTTTCGTTTTCTTACAAGAGGAGAAAAATTTTCAGTGAGAGCAAAAACGTTCAAAATTTTCGAACTTCCTTCAGTGTTTCGACTATAACTTCTGGTATATTTTAACGCAATGATGCCAATTAACGATTTGTAGAGAACAGAATTTTCTAAAAATTTGATATTTGAAGGTTTTTTTGTGAGACCTATGGAGCTATGAGGCTCGAAAAAAGGTAAAAAGTTTGAATTAAACAAAATTTTAAGTTTTTTTTTTTTTTTTTTTTTTTTTTTTTTTTACTTACATCACTATAACTCCGTAACATTTCGTTGTACGGTCTAAGTCCTCAAACAAATATTGCGGAGAATTTAATTGGCAATAAAATCTATGAGTGCATATTCTTTTATAGACAAATGCAACGGCCTGGATGCACACTTTACAAAAAACGGAAATTTGTTGAAGGGAATGAACAGGCTAACTATTACTTCCGCATATTAGATGTGTTGGGAAGTGTTCTTGAATAGATGAGTTTAAGTGCTTATCTTTCTAACTAATCGATTAGGTAGTCATAGCAACCAGAAACTACAAAAAGAAACAGAAGAGGAATGAAGAAATTATCACCCATCCGTGAATTTATCGCTCGCAAAAATAACGAATCGGAAAATGCTCTTCCACTCATGCCCGCTAATAGTAATTGCCGTGGAGCATGTTCTGCATTCTTTAGTGTAAATGCCAAGGATGAATTACTAAATATCATTGCTATTAACGCGCAGTGTTCCCGCTCTGGGAACACCAAACTCTGACGTTTTGACTGTTGCCAGTCACGAAGAATAGATTGGATTTCTATAAAAATAGTTGCGGGTGACAGAGCTCCACCAGAATCTTTTACTTTTTAGCACATCATTTCCCGTAAACAAATGGTCACGATTATTTTTAACAGCACTGACATCTGCTGGATATAGCTGGATAGATTGCCCAATGCTGAAAAAAGGGCAGCCGTTGCCATAGCTCGACTTAACGACCAGCAAGATGGCGGACGATCGAAACGATCATAGCTTGCCACAGATCTAGAGACCCCTTTTTTGACGACAGCTGGCTGTGCCGACACAGCCAGCTGCGTCAAAAAAGGGTCTCTAGATCTGTGGCACGCGATGAACATTTCGATCGTCCGCCATCTTGCTGGTCGTTAAGTCGATCAATGGCAACGGCTGCCCTTTTTTCAGCATTGGGAAAGGGTTGCGCCTCAAAGGGTTAAAAAATCTTTTGCTTCGAGTACTCTACGTATATAAGTACTGTTACGAAATCTGGTATTGAGTGTACGTTAAAATAAGCCAAAAAGCACGAAAAATAAGAATAACTCTTTATTCGACGAATTGAAGTACACCATATCTCATCATAAATGCAGCTTCTAAAGACATGACATAGCGGATCATTCGATATCACAGCAATAACACTATTCGAAAGGCAATATCAATCGTATAGCTCTGCTCTCTTATATCTGCAGTCCGCCACGCACGGAATTCTGCAGCGACAGAGAGTCCTATTCATAGATTTCATTATTCGGACGTTACGTCATACAGGACGTGACATCCTATTTCTCGATTTTTCTGGCAACTTCTTTCCTAATTGAGATATAGCCAAAATTTCACTACTTTCGAGAACGATATTTTTGTCGCCTAGGTCAAGGGGGTCATATAGTCATTTTACTTGCAAAAATTGCCTGTATAACTCTCTTTCCCGCAGTACGCTTTAATGTGGGAAGACCACATTTCAATTTTGTAACGGTACTTACATGCAATAGTAATTCAGCGATGGTCATTGGAAGGGAATATCTGCAGTCGTATCTTTGCGACGAAAGCGAACAGGCTAAACATGTAACAAAAAAAAACTCTAAAAAACTGGTGTTTAAAAGATAAAATAATTAAAACTTTATAAAACAACACACATACGTTGCTTGTCAACCCAGACGTAGGTTTGGATGGAAGAAGTTTCGATCTCCGCCAGTGCGGTCGTCTAAACGAACTCCAAAGGGGGCAATTCTTTGTCCCTGTCTGTGAATAGACGACTGCACGGACGAAAATCGAAACTTTTTCGATCGAATCGTACGTCCAGGCCTGTCGAGAGGAGGGGGGGGAAGAGGGGGATTCCCCCCGGGCCCGTGTTTTCTGGGGGCCCGGTCTAAACCTTCAAAAAAATTTTCTGTATTGACAGAAACAGAATTTGCGAAAACAAGCACCGACTGGAATAAGTAAAGACGAGACAAGTTCCTAAACGAAACTGGATTTCTGATGTCATGTAAGCTCTTTTTTTTGGGGGGGGGGGTGCAAACGCACCACCCTTTGTGCTCTCACACGCGGGGAATCACCATGACAACTCCAGGCCGGCAGGTGCAAACTTGGTAATTTCCAAGCCCGAGAAAATTAATCATCCTCAAAATGTTCTTGGAATAAAATTGCTCAGAATTGCTCTCGGAATGTGGATTTTTCAGTTGTTTGCGGTGAGTTTACTTACCCTTTTGCACTTCTTATTATCACAGTGATTATTTATTTATTTTTTTAAATAATTATTAGTTATAAAGTATGTTTATTTAGCCAGTGCTTCATGAATAGGCTTAATTTCTCACAGCAAACATTTGAGGTTAAAATCATCTTATTGCTAATGACAAGACAACAATATTGAAACATTTCACTGAAGCTTTTTATGGTAGTTGGGGGTTGGGGGGCCCGGCAGGTATCCACCCCCCGGGCCCGAGTTTGTCTCTCGACGGGCCTGCGTACGTCTGGCTTGACAAGCAACGTATGTGTGTTGTTTTACAAAGTTGTTAATTATTTTAGGCTAAATATGTGTTACAGAAAAAAACCCTCATTATACTGGTGTTAAAAGATGAAATAAATAAAAATTTTGTGTAAAAAAAACTCACATAAAATGATACTTGTAACAAGATACGATCGTTTCGACCGAAAATCTATTAAGTCTTCATCAGTCGTAACCCTTCGTCTCACTTAACCCTTTAACCCGCAGTATTCCCGCTCTAGAAACACCCAACTCTGACGTTTTGACTGTTGCCAGTCACGAAGAATAGATTGGATTTCTATAAAAATAGTTGCAGGTGACATAGCTCCACGAAAATCCTTTACTGTTTTAGCACGTCCCGTAAAAAAAAACTGTCACGATTATTTTTAACAGCACTGACATCTACTGAAAAATGGAAGAATGCGAGAAAAGCTGGATAGACTGCCCAATGCTGGAAAAAGGGCAGCTGTTGCCATCGCCAATCGAAACGATCATCGCGTGCCACAGGTCTATGCGGCATCATGTGCGGCACAGCCAGCTGTCGTCAAAAAAGGGTCTCTAGATCTGTGGCACGCGATGAACGTTTCGATCGTCCGCCATCTTTCTGGTAGTTAAATCGAGCGATGGCAACGGCTGCCCTTTTTTCAGCATTCGGAAAGGGTTGCGCCTCAAAGGGTTAAACGTGGGAACTGAGGTGGGTCTTTCCACTGTTTAGTGAGACGAAGGGTTACGCACGGCTGATGAAGACTGACTCAATTTTCAGTCGAAACGATCGTATCTTGTTACCAGTATCATTTTAGGTGTGTTTTTTTTTTCACAAAGTTTTTATTTATTTTAAATATGGGTTATCCAGCGTAAATAAGATTGAGTTGGAAAGCATTTCACAATCAGTGTTTTGCGGCATGATTTATTCTTCTTCCTTTATTATTCAGCCATCGTGATCAGATACACTGCAAAAGATAACGAACGAGAGAAATAAAGAAATTATCACCCATCCGTGGGTTCATCAGTGTTCTGAAGTAACGAATAGAGAAAAAGGCCTCCAGTCATGCATGCAAATAAATAAATCAACGATCCATCCTCTCTTTTATAAAGGCCGCGGTTGAACGAATAATCATCGTCATTACCTCTTCGATGAGACATTAAAAGTCGATTGTTTTGAGTGGGTTTTTAGAGATCATTTTGTACTACTTGATTTACTCCGAGCAGTACTGGAAACACAGCTGTAGCAAATGAATCCCAGATACTTAGCTCCACACAGGTTTAGTTTCATGAATCAATTTCTCTTTGCAAAGGCTGAAGCTCTTGTCCTGAGCATGTTTTTCGGGCCAGTTGTTAAGCCTTCGAGGCGCAACCCTTTTCCAATGCTGAAAAAAAGGGCAGTCGTTGCCATCGCTCGACTTAACGACCAGCAAGATGGCGGACGATCGAAACGTGCATCGCGTGCCACAGATCAAGAGACCCCTTTTTTAACGACAGCTGGCTGTGCCGGCTCAACCAGCTGTCGTCAAAAAAGGTCTCTAGATCTGTGGCACGCGATGAACGTTTCGATCGTCCGCCCTCTTGCTGGTCGTTAAGTCGAGCGATGGGAACGTCTGCCCCTTTTTTTCAGCATTGGGCAATCTATCCAGCCATTCTCGCATTCTTCCATTTTTCAGCAGATGTCAGTGCTGTTAAAAATAATCATGGTAATTTTTTTACGGGAAATGACGTGCTGAAAAGTAAAGGATTCTCGTGAAGCTGTGTCACCCGCAAACATATTTATAGAAATTAAATCTATTCTTCGTGACTAGCAACAGTCAACACGTCAGAGTTTGGTGTTCCCAGAGCGGGAACAATGCACATTAAAGGGTTAAGTGAGACGAAGGTTTACCTTACTAGGACTAAGAGATTTCAGTTTAGCTTTCTGTGTGTCCCAACTGTCCTCTAACAGTTGTGTATATGAATTTATTTCAACAAATATACAATGAATTACAAAATTGCGTAGAAAAAGAAGCAGAATTTTGTGGCATATCGTTGGGAAAAAAGAATTCCCGGAGATTAAATGTAAATAAATGCACGATTTAGATTTTTATACAAGGAAAATTCCCAATGAGTAAACTGAGCCATATAATTTATTAGGTGATGTACAAAATTGGAAAATTCATTTTAACATCTATTCTGCGACGCATTTTATCCTAAAAAGGGTCGGAGATCTGAAAATAAATATATGCTGAATCATACCACTTTTCAATGGCTCTCACAAGGAAAAAAAACCTGGAGTGACTCCACTCGACTTTCGGAACACTTTATCTTTACCAAGAGTTTAAATAAATTTAATTAAATTCAATTTGATGTAATGTTCAGACGCTTCAAATAAATTTGAGTGTATAGTCCGCAATGTATAAGAAGACTTTTTTGTAGCCCTGTAAAAGAAACTGTAAACCCTACACACACCAAAATGTATGCAGTATGTAAGACAGTGACCTATAATGTGCGTACCTAATTTGAGCTCAATTGAACGTACCCTTTCAAGAATATGGAATCTATGGGCCGTAATATATTAGAATTTTTTGTTTTTTCGTGGCACTGTGCATAAAATGTAAGTCATAAACACAT
>JAWZYV010000016.1:0-36242 GCA_038373885.1 Cheiracanthium punctorium
CTTGTCAGATGGCCTTCATCTGCTTCTTAGTAGTTTCAAATAAAAACGTATCAATGTTTTTCGCTGCTTTCTTCCTATACTATCAGATTCAATATAATACTTTAAAAAACTTTTTAATTTCTTTTTTTATTCATGTCGTATGTTTCCTGATTTTGCTCTAGGTCACTACTTGGAAGTCAGAGTGGTCGAACAAACTCCTCCAGGAAATAACCAACATGAAAAAATGCAAATTTGTAGTATCTAACATTTTACAAATTCATTTTCTAACACTTTTTTCAACATTATTATTTTGTATAGCTCACAGAAGGAACCATTTTGTATTTCGTGAAAAATAAATGCAACGGTTTTAGTATATGCTTCTATAAAAAAAAGTAATGATTCCAATTTATATTTAAAATTATTGATCGAGTTTCTTATGTATTTTCTCCAGTTTTTTCTGATGTTTTTATCCACTGTCACTACAGTTATTTCGGCCGCCACCACTACCAAGAGAGATTTAATTTTCCATCGTGTCAGATGGCCTTCATCTGCTCTTGTAGTTTCAAATAAAACGTATCATGTTTTTCTTGCATTCTTCCTATATATCAGTTAATATAATATTTAAAAAACTTTTAATTTCTTTTTTATTCATGTTGTATGTTTCTGATTTTGCTCTAGGTCCTACTGGAAGTCAGAGTGGTCAAACAACTCCTCCAGGAAATACCACATTTACAGGAGGTAAAATATAGTACTAAAGATTCGTATCTCTACTAACCTTGTGTACTGGATCCTATTCTAGTAATAGATATGTTTATCTTAAAACGTTATCGTCATTTGTTATTTATGAATATGATATTTCCTTACTGTTATAGATATTTACAATAGGAATTTATATATATACAATTATTTCGAGATGTGTTTGGATTTAATAGGTAAAATTTATACGCCTTTTTGTTTTTTCTGGTGTTTTTATCCACTGTCACTACAGTTATTTCAAACGCCTCCACTACCAAGAGAGATTAATTTTTCCATCTTGTCAGATGGCTTTCATCTGCTCTTGTAGTTTCAAATAAAAACGTATCATGTTTTTCTTGCATTCTTCCTATATATCAGTTAAATATAATATTTAAAAAACTTTTAATTTCTTTTTGTTCATGTTGTATGTTTCTGATTTTGCTCTAGGTCCTACTGGAAGTCAGAGTGGTCAAACAACTCCTCCAGGAAATACCACATTAACAGGAGGTAAAATATAGTACTAAAGATTCGTATCTCTACTAACCTTGTTGTTAACCTTTCCATCTTGTCAGATGGCTTCATCACCTCTTGTAGTTTCAAATAAACCGTATCATGTTTTTCTTGCATTCTTCCTATATATGAGTTAAATATAATATTTAAAAAACTTTTAATTTCTTTTTTATTCATGTTGTATGTTTCTGATTTTGCTCTAGGTCCTACTGGAAGTCAGAGTGGTCAAACAACTCCTCCAGGAAATACCACATTAACAGGAGGTAAAATATAGTACTAAAGATTCGTATCTCTACTAACCTTGTTGTTAACCTTTCCATCTTGTCAGATGGCTTTCATCTGCTCTTGTAGTTTCAAATAAAACGTATCATGTTTTTCTTGCATTCTTCCTATATGTCAGTTAAATATAATATTTAAAAAAACTTTTAATTTCTTTTTTATTCATGTTGTATGTTTCTGATTTTTGCTCTAGGTCCTACTGGAAGTCAGAGTGGTCAAACAACTCCTCCAGGAAATACCACATTTACAGGAGGTAAAATATAGTGCTAAAGATTCTATCTCTACTAACCTTGTGTACTGGATCCTATTCTAGTATTGGATATGTTTATCTTAAAACGTTATCGTCATTTGTTATTTATGAATATGATATTTCCTTATTGTTTAAGATATTTACAATAGGAATTTATATATATACAATTATTTCGAGATGTGTTTGGATTTAATAGGTAAAATTTATACGCCTTTTTGTTTTTTCTGGTGTTTTTATCCACTGTCACTACAGTTATTTCAAACGCCTCCACTACCAAGAGAGATTTAATTTTTCCATCTTGTCAGATGGCTTTCATCTGCTCTTGTAGTTTCAAATAAAACGTATCATGTTTTTCTTGCATTCTTCCTATATATCAGTTAAATATAATATTTAAAAAACTTTTAATTTCTTTTTTACTCATGTCGTATGTTTCTGATTTTGCTCTAGGTCCTACTGGAAGTCAGAGTGGTCGAACAACTCCTCCAGGAAATACCACATTAACAGGAGGTAAAATATAGTACTATAGATTCGTATCTCTACTAACCTTGTTGTTAACCTTTCGATCTTGTCAGATGGCTTTTATCTGCTATTGTAGTTTCAAATAAAACGTATCATGTTTTTCTTGCATTCTTCCTATATATCAGTTAAATATAATATTTAAAAAACTTTTAATTTCTTTTTTATTCATGTTGTAGTTTTCCTATTTTGCTCTAGGTCCTACTGGAAGTCAGAGTGGTCAAACAACTCCTCCAGGAAATACCACATTAACAGGAGGTAAAATATAGTACTAAAGATTCCTATCTCTACTAACCTTGTTGTTAACCTTTCCATCTTGTCAGATAGCTTTCATCACATCTTGTAGTTTACAATAAACCGTATAATTTTTTTCCTGGATTCTACCTATATATGAGTTAAATATAATATTTAAAAAACGTTTAATTTCTTTTTTATTCATGTTGTATGTTTCTGATTTTGCTCTAGGACCTACTGGAAGTCAGAGTGGTCGAACAACTCCTCCAGGAAATACCACATTTACAGGAGGTAAAATATAGTACTAAAGATTCGTATCTCTACTAACCTTGTTTACTGGATCCTATTCTAGTAATAGATATGTTTATCTTAAAACGTTATCATCATTTGTTTTTTATGAATATGATAGGTTCTTACTGTTATAGATATTTACAATAGGAATTTATTTATATACAATTATTTCGAGATGTATTGGGATTTAATAGGTAAAATTTATACGCCTTTGTATTTCAAATATATTTCTATATAATCCAACTTTCTCTCAGTTTACAAACCTTTCTGATATATTTGGATGAAGGTCTGAAATAAAGATCGTCCCATTTCAAAAACATGTTAGGGTTTTCACTCACATTTTTCAGTTTTTTCACATTTTCTCTGTTTTTCTGCATAATCTATTTTTTTTCTTTTCTAATGATACACTGTACAATGCACGAAAACTGTTGAAATTACTTCCGGATCAGAAGGGAAGGAAAAAATGAAAAAATGCAAATTTGTAGTATCTAACATTTTACAAATTCATTTTCTAACACTTTTTTCAACATTATTATTTTGTATAGCTCACAGAAGGAACCATTTTGTATTTCGTGAAAAAATAAATGCAACGGTTTTAGTATATGCTTCTATAAAAAAAAGTAATGATTCAAATTTATATTTAAAATTATTGATCGAGTTTCTTATGTATTTTCTCCAGTTTTTTCTGATGTTTTTATCCACTGTCACTACAGTTATTTCGGCCGCCACCACTACCAAGAGAGATTTAATTTTTCCATCTTGTCAGATGGCTTTCATCTGCTCTTGTAGTTTCAAATAAAACGTATCATGTTTTTCTTGCATTCTTCCTATATATCAGTTAAATATAATATTTAAAAAACTTTTAATTTCTTTTTTATTCATGTTGTATGTTTCTGATTTTGCTCTAGGTCCTACTGGAAGTCAGAGTGGTCGAACAACTCCTCCAGGAAATACCACATTAACAGGAGGTAAAATACAGTACTAAAGATTCGTATCTCTACTAACCTTGTTGTTAACCTTTCCATCTTGTCAGATGGCTTTCATCTGCTCTTGTAGTTTCAAATAAAACGTATCATGTTTTTCTTGCATTCTTCCTATATATCAGTTAAATATAATATTTAAAAAACTTTTAATTTCTTTTTTATTCATGTTGTATGTTTCTGATTTTGCTCTAGGTCCTACTGGAAGTCAGAGTGGTCAAACAACTCCTCCAGGAAATACCACATTTACAGGAGGTAAAATATAGTGCTAAAGATTCCTATCTCTACTAACCTTGTGTACTGGATCCTATTCTAGTATTAGATATGTTTATCTTAAAACGTTATCGTCATTTGTTATTTATGAATATGATATTTCCTTATTGTTATAGATATTTACAATAGGAATTTATATATATACAATTATTTCGAGATGTGTTTGGATTTAATAGGTAAAATTTATACGCCTTTTTGTTTTTTCTGGTGTTTTTATCCACTGCCACTACAGTTATTTCAAACGCCTCCACTACCAAGAGAGATTTAATTTTTCCATCTTCTCAGATGGCTTTCATGTGCTCTTGTAGTTTCAAATAAAACGTATCATGTTTTTCTTGCATTCTTCCTATATATCAGTTAAATATAATATTTAAAAAACTTTTAATTTCTTTTTTACTCATGTCGTATGTTTCTGATTTTTCTCTAGGTCCTACTGGAAGTCAGAGTGGTCGAACAACTCCTCCAGGAAATACCACATTAACAGGAGGTAAAATATAGTACTAAAGATTCGTATCTCTACTAACCTTGTTGTTAACCTTTCGATCTTGTCAGATGGCTTTTATCTGCTATTGTAGTTTCAAATAAAACGTTTCATGTTTTTCTTGCATTCTTCCTATATATCAGTTAAATATAATATTTAAAAAACTTTTAATTTCTTTTTTATTCATGTTGTAGTTTTCCTATTTTGCTCTAGGTCCTACTGGAAGTCAGAGTGGTCAAACAACTCCTCCAGGAAATACCACATTAACAGGAGGTAAAATATAGTACTAAAGATTCCTATCTCTACTAACCTTGTTGTTAACCTTTCCATCTTGTCAGATAGCTTTCATCACATCTTGTAGTTTACAATAAACCGTATAATTTTTTTCCTGGATTCTACCTATATATGAGTTAAATATAATATTTAAAAAACGTTTAATTTCTTTTTTATTCATGTTGTATGTTTCTGATTTTGCTCTAGGACCTACTGGAAGTCAGAGTGGTCGAACAACTCCTCCAGGAAATACCACATTTACAGGAGGTAAAATATAGT
Organism: Cheiracanthium punctorium; assembly: GCA_038373885.1. NCBI lineage: Eukaryota > Metazoa > Arthropoda > Arachnida > Araneae > Cheiracanthiidae > Cheiracanthium > Cheiracanthium punctorium. The sequence goes on from JAWZYV010000016.1 coordinate 5,081, forward strand.
ACTAAAGATTCGTATCTCTACTAACCTTGTTTACTGGATCCTATTCTAGTAATAGATATGTTTATCTTGAAACGTTATCATCATTTGTTTTTTATGAATATGATAGGTTCTTACTGTTATAGATATTTACAATAGGAATTTATTTATATACAATTATTTCGAGATGTATTGGGATTTAATAGGTAAAATTTATACGCCTTTGTATTTCAAATATATTTCTATATAATCCACCTTTCTCTCAGTTTACAAACCTTTCTGATATATTTGGATGAAGGTCTGAAATAAAGATCGTCCCATTTCAAAAACATGTTAGGGTTTTCACTCACATTTTTCAGTTTTTTCACATTTTCTCTGTTTTTCTGCATAATCTATTTTTTTTCTTTTCTAATGATACACTGTACAATGCACGAAAACTGTTGAAATTACTTCCGGATCAGAAGGGAAGGAAAAAATGAAAAAATGCAAATTTGTAGTATCTAACATTTTACAAATTCATTTTCTAACACTTTTTTCAACATTATTATTTTGTATAGCTCACAGAAGGAACCATTTTGTATTTCGTGAAAAAATAAATGCAACGGTTTTAGTATATGCTTCTATAAAAAAAAGTAATGATTCCAATTTATATTTAAAATTATTGATCGAGTTTCTTATGTATTGCCTCCAGTTTTTTCTGATGTTTTTATCCACTGTCACTACAGTTATTTCGGCCGCCACCACTACCAAGAGAGATTTAATTTTTCCATCTTGTCAGATGGCTTTCATCTGCTCTTGTAGTTTCAAATAAAACGTATCATGTTTTTCTTGCATTCTTCCTATATATCAGTTAAATATAATATTTAAAAAACTTTTAATTTCTTTTTTATTCATGTTGTATGTTTCTGATTTTGCTCTAGGTCCTACTGGAAGTCAGAGTGGTCGAACAACTCCTCCAGGAAATACCACATTAACAGGAGGTAAAATACAGTACTAAAGATTCGTATCTCTACTAACCTTGTTGTTAACCTTTCCATCTTGTCAGATGGCTTTCATCTGCTCTTGTAGTTTCAAATAAAACGTATCATGTTTTTCTTGCATTCTTCCTATATATCAGTTAAATATAATATTTAAAAAACTTTTAATTTCTTTTTTATTCATGTTGTATGTTTCTGATTTTGCTCTAGGTCCTACTGGAAGTCAGAGTGGTCAAACAACTCCTCCAGGAAATACCACATTTACAGGAGGTAAAATATAGTGCTAAAGATTCCTATCTCTACTAACCTTGTGTACTGGATCCTATTCTAGTATTAGATATGTTTATCTTAAAACGTTATCGTCATTTGTTATTTATGAATATGATATTTCCTTATTGTTATAGATATTTACAATAGGAATTTATATATATACAATTATTTCGAGATGTGTTTGGATTTAATAGGTAAAATTTATACGCCTTTTCGTTTTTTCTGGTGTTTTTATCCACTGTCACTACAGTTATTTCAAACGCCTCCACTACCAAGAGAGATTTAATTTTTCCATCTTGTCAGATGGCTTTCATCTGCTCTTGTAGTTTCAAATAAAACGTATCATGTTTTTCTTGCATTCTTCCTATATATCAGTTAAATATAATATTTAAAAAACTTTTAATTTCTTTTTTACTCATGTCGTATGTTTCTGATTTTGCTCTAGGTCCTACTGGAAGTCAGAGTGGTCGAACAACTCCTCCAGGAAATACCACATTAACAGGAGGTAAAATATAGTACTAAAGATTCGTATCTCTACTAACCTTGTTGTTAACCTTTCGATCTTGTCAGATGGCTTTCATCTGCTATTGTAGTTTCAAATAAAACGTATCATGTTTTTCTTGCATTCTTCCTATATATCAGTTAAATATAATATTTAAAAAACTTTTAATTTCTTTTTTATTCATGTTGTATGTTTCTGATTTTGCTCTAGGTCCTACTGGAAGTCAGAGTGGTCAAACAACTCCTCCAGGAAATACCACATTAACAGGAGGTAAAATATAGTACTAAAGATTCGTATCTCTACTAACCTTGTTGTTAACCTTTCCATCTTGTCAGATGGCTTTCATCACTCTTGTAGTTTACAATAAAACGTATCATTTTTTTCTTGGATTCTTCCTATATATGAGTTAAATATAATATTTAAAAAACTTTTAATTTCTTTTTTATTCATGTTGTATGTTTCTGATTTTGCTCTAGGTCCTACTGGAAGTCAGAGTGGTCGAACAACTCCTCCAGGAAATACCACATTAACAGGAGGTAAAATATAGTACTAAAGATTCGTATCTCTACTAACCTTGTTGTTAACCTTTCCATCTTGTCAGATGGCTTTCATCACATCTTGTAGTTTACAATACACCGTATAATTTTTTCCTGGATTCTCCTATATATGAGTTAAATATAATATTTAAAAAACGTTTAATTTCTTTTTTATTCATGTTGTATGTTTCTGATTTTGCTCTAGGTCCTACTGGAAGTCAGAGTGGTCAAACAACTCCTCCAGGAAATACCACATTTACAGGAGGTAAAATATAGTACTAAAGATTCGTATCTCTACTAACCTTGTTTACTGGATCCTATTCTAGTAATAGATATGTTTATCTTAAAACGTTATCATCATTTGTTTTTTATGAATATGATATGTTCTTACTGTTATAGATATTTACAATAGGAATTTATTTATATACAATTATTTCGAGATGTATTGGGATTTAATAGGTAAAATTTATACGCCTTTGTATTTCAAATATATTTCTATATAATCCACTTTTCTCTCAGTTTACAAACCTTTCTGATATATTTGGATGAAGGTCTGAAATAAAGATTGTCCCATTTGAAACAACATGTTAGGGTTTTCACTCACATTTTTTCAGTTTTTTCACATTTTCTCTGTTTTTACTGCATAATCTATTTTTTTTCTTTTCTAATGATGCACTGTACAATGCACGAAAACTGTTGAAATTACTTCCGGATCAGAAGGGAAGGAAAAAATGAAAAAATGCAAATTTGTAGTATCTAACATTTTACAAATTAATTTTCTAACCCTTTTTTCAACATTATTATTTTGTATAGCTCATAGAAGGAACCATTTTGTATTTCGTGAAAAAATAAATGCAACGGTTTTAGTATATGCTTCTATAAAAAAAGTAATGATTCCAATTTATATTTAAAATTATTGATCGAGTTTTTTATCTATTTTCTCCAGTTTTTTCTGATGTTTTTATCCACTGTCACTACAGTTATTTCGGCCGCCACCACTACCAAGAGAGATTTAATTTTTCCATCTTGTCAGATGGCTTTCATCTGCTCTTGTAGTTTCAAATAAAACGTATCATGTTTTTCTTGCATTCTTCCTATATATCAGTTAAATATAATATTTAAAAAACTTTTAATTTCTTTTTTATTCATGTTGTATGTTTCTGATTTTGCTCTAGGTCCTACTGGAAGTCAGAGTGGTCGAACAACTCCTCCAGGAAATACCACATTAACAGGAGGTAAAATATAGTACTAAAGATTCGTATCTCTACTAACCTTGTTGTTAACCTTTCCATCTTGTCAGATGGCTTTCATCTACTCTTGTAGTTTCAATAAAACGTATAATGTTTTTCTTGCATTCTTCCTATATATCAGTTAAATATAATATTTAAAAAACTTTAATTTCTTTTTATTCATGTTGTATTTTTCTATTTTGCTCTAGGTCCTACTGGAAGTCAGAGTGGTCAACAACTCCTCCAGGAAATACCACATTAACAGGAGTAAAATATAGTACTAAAGATTCCTATCTCTACTAACCTTGTTGTTAACCTTTCCATCTTGTCAGATGGCTTTCATCACCTCTTGTAGTTTCAAATAAACCGTATCATTTTTTCCTTGATTCTTCCTATATATGAGTTAAATATAATATTTAAAAAACGTTTAATTTCTTTTTTATTCATGTTGTATGTTTCTGATTTTGCTCTAGGTCCTACTGGAAGTCAGAGTGGTCAAACAACTCCTCCAGGAAATACCACATTTACAGGAGGTAAAATATAGTACTAAAGATTCGTATCTCTACTAACCTTGTGTACTGGATCCTATTCTAGTAATAGATATGTTTATCTTAAAACGTTATCGTCATTTGTTATTTATGAATATGATATTTCCTTATTGTTATAGATATTTACAATAGGAATTTATATATATACAATTATTTCGAGATGTGTTTGGATTTAATAGGTAAAATTTATACGCCTTTTTGTTTTTTCTGGTGTTTTTATCCACTGTCACTACAGTTATTTCAAACGCCTCCACTACCAAGAGAGATTTAATTTTTCCATCTTGTCAGATGGCTTTCATCTGCTCTTGTAGTTTCAAATAAAACGTATCATGTTTTTCTTGCATTCTTCCTATATATCAGTTAAATATAATATTTAAAAAACGTTTAATTTCTTTTTTATTCATGTTGTATGTTTCTGATTTTGCTCTAGGTCCTACTGGAAGTCAGAGTGGTCAAACAACTCCTCCAGGAAATACCACATTAACAGGAGGTAAAATATAGTACTAAAGATTCGTATCTCTACTAACCTTGTTGTTAACCTTTCCATCTTGTCAGATGGCTTTAATCACCTCTTGTAGTTTCAAATAAACCGTATCATTTTTTCCTTGCATTCTTCCTATATATGACTTAAATATAATATTTAAAAAACGTTTAATTTCTTTTTTATTCATGTTGTATGTTTTTGATTTTGCTCTAGGTCCTACTGGAAGTCAGAGTGGTCAAACAACTCCTCCAGGAAATACCACATTAACAGGAGGTAAAATATAGTACTAAAGATTCGTATCTCTACTAACCTTGTTGTTAACCTTTCCATCTTGTCAGATGGCTTTCATCACCTCTTGTAGTTTACAATAAACCGTATAATTTTTTTCTTGGATTCTTCCTATATATGAGTTAAATATAATATTGTTGCGGAATTACTCTGCTACTCCTGGGGTTCGTCGTTCTAAAGTCCTGTTGGTGTAAAAAGTTCAAGTAAAAAGTCACTTGTCAGGATGGAACACAAACTTTATTTCTTCTAGAACTTCGTAGAACAATCAGCTGCACACAATTCACAAGCACAATCTAGCAGTAACGTGCTTTTAACAATCCGCTTGGATCAGAAGCTCTCACAAATGCTGTATTTCCTCACACAAAATAAGTCACTTTTACACGCTAAAATTCCGATGGAAATATCAAGGGATATAGTACACTATCCCTTAAGACACAGCAATAGAAGAATTACACACAGCACTTTAAAAACAGCTTCACAAAGCAAGCTAAAACACAGCTTCTATAGCACTAATCAGTTCACACAAAACAAGCGTTCTCGGAGCTCTTCGCACATTGAATGTTCAACTCGCAACTGACTCGCTTCGGGGCGATGCCCGCTTCTATAAATAGCCGACGCAGGAGTACAAGAGGTTTCCAGAAAAGTCAATTTCTCGAGGGTTCTACATAAAATCGTGAATTTAGATTACGCCATAGAAGAGAAATGTTAGGTTATTATGCGTTTTTAATGCAGGAAACACAACTTACCAGGCTCATAGGGAAAATCGCGCCAAATGACCAAAAAAGTCGCCAAGCTTTGGCGACTTTTTGGGCGAAAATTATATTTGGCGGCAATTTTTCCATATTTCTACAATAGGTTTGATGTCGCTGTCTGCTAATTGGTCCGCCCGAACATTTTCGTCACTCCAGGGATCTTGAGATGATGCCGATGATGTAACTTGGCGGACAACGGGATGTTTCAGATGGTAATTTTTCTCTGCCCTGGAGCAATAGCGACAACTGTCTATGCAGGGCCTTCTCGACAAAGCATCTGCATTTCCATGAGATGACCCTTTCCGATGACGTATCTCGATGTCATATTCTTGTAATCGCTGTATCCACCTGGCTATTTGGCCCTCTGGATTCTTGAAATTTAGAAGCCAGGTTAAAGAGGCATGGTCCGTTCGGAGCAGGAACTTTCGGCCGTACAGGTAATGATGGAAGTGCTCCACGGCTTTAATGATAGCAAGAAGTTCCTTTCTCGTAACACAATAGTTACGTTCTGCCTTTGAAAGGCATTTGCTCCAGTAAGCAATGACGTGTTCTTGGCCATCTATCTCCTGGGACAAAACTGCTCCAACACTCTCCTTACTTGCGTCTGTGTCCAGGATAAATGGCTTGTCAGGGTGAGGATACGACAGGATCGGCGAAGATGTTAAAGCCGTCTTCAGTTCGTTGAATGCGTCCTCACATTCCTCAGTCCATAGAAATTTCTGTCCAGTCTCGGTCAATTTGTGAAGAGGTCTTGCAATTTGAGAAAAGCCCTTCACGAATTTTCGATAGTAAGTACACAGACCGAGAAAACTTCTTAAGTCGTGGATATTCTCGGGACGACTCCAGTTCTGGACTGCGGACGTCTTTTCGGGATCGGTTCGGACTCCGTGGGCGGATATTATGTGCCCGAGGTAACGTACTTCCCGACGAAACAAATTGCACTTCGATGGACTTAGTTTCAAGTTTGCCTCTTTTAATTTCTGCAGTACCTTTCGAATGTTCTCGAGATGCTCTTCGAAAGTCCTTCCGACGATGATGATATCGTCCAAATAAACGAGACATGCTTCGTAGGAAAGTCCTCTCAACACTGTCTCCATTAGTCGCTCGAATGTAGCAGGTGCGTTGCAGAGTCCAAAAGGCATAACTTTGAACTGCCATAATCCTTGTCCCGTGGTGAACGCAGTCTTTTCACGGTCGTCGGGATGAATTTCCACTTGCCAGTAACCACTTTTCAGATCCAGAGTGGAAAACCATTCGTTTCCCGATAAAGTGTCCAAAGTGTCGTCTATCCTGGGAAGAGGGTAGCTGTCTTTCTTGGTAATGTCATTCAGACGTCTGTAGTCAACACAGAACCGGGTGGAACCATCCTTCTTTCGGACCAAAACAATTGGCGAGGCCCAGGGACTAGTCGATGGCTCGATGACGTCATCACGCTGCATCTCCTCTAAAAGTCTGCTCACCTCTTCTTGCTTAGCAAACGGCAGCCGCCTAGGATGTTGCTTGATGGGAGAATGGCTGCCTGTATCTATCCTATGTTGAGTTAAGCTCGTACGGCCAAAGTCACCCGAAGTTCGGGAGAAGAGGTCTTCAAATTCAGCTATTACTTTCTCCGCAGCGCTTCTCTGTTCTGCCGTTAACTCCACGTCTTGTATTAATTCCTTCGTCAGGCACTCGGAAGATTTAGCTGTCGTTTGGCTGATGTTCTTATTAATGCAGGTAACAGGAGTGCATGTCGCCAACACTTCATTTTTCTTTATCACCTTCGACTTGTCCGTCACATTTACTACTCTAACTGGAATTTCTGTTCTCGACAAGTCCACAAGTGTTGCTCCCACAAGTACTCCTCTGACGGAATCACTATTGTTTGGGTGTTCGATTAATCCAAAACGGAATTTATTGCTTTCTTTTACTGTTCCAGAAATTATTGAATCAGTTCTGGGAGGTAGAGTGATATCAGTCTGGGCTATTATTTGCTGAACAGGCAAAACAGTTTCATTTCTAATATCGAACGCAGCTATTTCTTCTGAGTCTGAACGAAGCTCATTATTCTTAAAGTCCAAGTTAAATTTGTGCGATTTTAAAAAGTCGAGTCCGAGAATAAAAGAGTCTGTAATATTGGCGACATATACCACATGGTCGTATCTGGCATTTCCAAACGTGATTTCTACTTGCGCTTTTCCGCCCACTTCGATCTTGTCACCTGTCACAGTCTGGAGGGTCAGCGAGGGCGGAGTCCAGATAATCTTCAAATTTAATTTCTTGGCCAGATCCGTCCTTATGATGGTTACGTTCGCTCCAGTATCAATCACCATGTGGCATGGGGAACCATTAACGTATCCCAGTACGAAGAGTCCATTACTGCCGCCATTCACTGATGAAATCTGTAAGACTTTCAAACGAGGCTTTTGAATATCCCTCAGCCTCTGTCCTGAAAGTCGTCTCTTTCTGTCTTCCTTCATGGCTTCTCTGGTGCATTGATAACTGCGATCTTTACGACGAGAGTTCTTTTGTGCGTCACAGTATTTTCGTAAATGCCCTCGCTGTTGCACCTCCAACATTTTACTTTCTTTGGGCCATCTCTCGTTCTATCGGATCTTAATTTTCGTTCTATGAGATCTTCAATTCTCTTCAACCTGTTCTCGACGCTCTCTGTGTCTTTGTCAGCTCCCTCTTGGACCGTGACCGCTCTAACAGCATGCCGATCTTTTTTCACGGCCCGCTGGGCTGCCTCTAGCTTCATTGCGAACACCAGAGCAGACTTCAAATCCTGATAATCCTCCAACATGAGTGCCTTTTGGGTTTCTGGATCACGGATGGCTTCAATAAAATGACGCACCGCCATTTCTTCTCGGACATTATCAAGGTGGTCCATGTAGGCTAGATGACACAGCCTATCTATGTCCGAAGCAAGATCTTGAAGGGTCTCGCCAGATCTCTGCATCCTTGACTTAAGTTGGATTCTACTATATTCTTTCTGGCACTTCTCTCCGAATTTCATCTCCAAGGCACTTGCGAGGGCGTCAAAATCTCCTATCTTCGTCGCTCCAATAGTTTGCAATACGTTAATTGCATCTCCGCTAAGGGAAGCGGCCAGTTGGTCCGCTTTCTCGGACTCGCTCCAACCATTGGCTTTGGCGACGATCAAGAATTGGGTCTTGTAAGCTTCCCAGGGAGTCTTTCCATCATAGGTCGTTAGTTTCACTGTTGGGCGGCGTGACGACAACTTGATGTTTTCAGGTAATTTTCCCATCTTCACTAGAGAGTCAAGTTTTTCCTCAATTTTATTCTCAAATTCTTCACGCAACTCTTTCACGTTTCTTGCTTGGCTTTCTTCTAGTATCGACATTCTCTTCTCCATATTTTCTTGATTTGTCTGTATTTTTTCCTCCAGTCCGGATTTCATTTCTTCCAGTCCGGCTTCTATTTTCTGCTCCAGTCCGGATTTCATCTCGTCGTGTGCGGCTCTTAATTCTTCCAGTCCGGTCTTCACATCGTCGTGCGCGGCTCTTAACTCCTCCAATCCGGTTTTCACTTCATTGTGCGCTGTCTTTAACTCGTCCAATCCGGATTTCATCTCGCCTTGTGCAGCTTTAATCTCATCTTGTCCGGCTTTCATCTCTTCTTTTATCTCATCTTGTCCGCTTCATCTCGTCCGCTTTCATCTCATCTTGTCCGGCTTTCATCTCTTTTTTTATCTCATCTTGTCCAGATTTCATTTCCTGCATCATATTCATGAGCTTTTGAAGTTGTTCTTCCATTTTTTTGTCTAGTCAAAACCATAAACTGGAAAATTAAAGTCCTTCTTTAGAACCCCGATTCTGACACCAAATGTTGCGGAATTACTCTGCTACTCCTGGGGTTCGTCGTTCTAAAGTCCAGTTGGTGTAAAAAGTTCAAGTAAAAAGTCACTTGTCAGGATGGAACACAAACTTTATTTCTTCTAGAACTTCGTAGAACAATCAGCTGCACACAATTCACAAGCACAATCTAGCAGTAACGTCCTTTTAACAATCCGCTTGGATCAGAAGCTCTCACAAATGCTGTATTTCTCACACAAAATAAGTCACTTTTACAGGCAAAAATTCCGTGGAAATATTCAAGGGATATAGTACACTATCCTTAAGACACAGCAATGAAGAATTTACACACAGCACTTTAAAAACAGCTTCACAAAGCAAGCTAAAACACAGCTTCTATAGCACTATCAGTTCACACAAAACAAGCGTACTCAGAGCTCTTCACACATTGAATGTTCAACTCGCAACTGACTCCTTCGGGGCGATGCCCGCTTCTATAAATAGCCGACGCAGGAGGTACAAGAGGTTTCCAGAAAAGTCAATTTCTCGAGGGTTCTACATAAAGCGTGAATTTGATTACGTCATAGAAGAGAAATGTTAGGTTATTATGCGTTTTTAATGCAGGAAAAACAACTTCCAGGCCCCATTGGGAAAATCGCGCCAAATGACCAAAAAGTCGCCAAGCTTGGCGACTTTTGGCGAAATATCGCCAAATTTGGCGCCAAAAATAAGTCCTCAAAAGTGAAGAGATCTAAGCTCTAGGACTAATATTTCTCGAGATTTCTAGAAGCCCATAGAAAAACATATGGGAAAGCGAAACCTCCGTATCTCCGGTTCTAATTGGCCGATTTTGATGCAACAAAAAGCAAAATTTATCTATTTGAAGCGTAGAATACGAATTTTAAACCATTTTAAGCCCCAGAGCAGCGGGTTGCCCCGAAAATTCGTAACAATATTTAAAAAACGTTTAATTTCTTTTTTATTCATGTTGTATGTTTCTGATTTTGCTCTAGGTCCTACTGGAAGTCAGAGTGGTCAAACAACTCCTCCAGGAAATACCACATTTACAGGAGGTAAAATATAGTACTAAAGATTCGTATCTCTACTAACCTTGTTTACTGGATCCTATTCTAGTAATAGATATGTTTATCTTAAAACGTTATCATCATTTGTTTTTTATGAATATGATATGTTCTTACTGTTATAGATATTTACAATAGGAATTTATTTATATACAATTATTTCGAGATGTATTGGGATTTAATAGGTAAAATTTATACGCCTTTGTATTTCAAATATATTTCTATATAATCCAACTTTCTCTCAGTTTACAAACCTTTCTGATATATTTGGATGAAGGTCTGAAATAAAGATCGTCCCATTTGAAAAACATGTTAGGGTTTTCACTCACATTTTTCAGTTTTTTCACATTTTCTCTGTTTTACTGCATAATCTATTTTTTTTCTTTTTCTAATGATGCACTGTACAATGCACGAAAACTGTTGAAATTACTTCCGGATCAGAAGGGAAGGAAAAAATGAAAAAATGCAAATTTGTAGTATCTAACATTTTACAAATTCATTTTCTAACCCTTTTTTCAACATTATTATTTTGTATAGCTCACAGAAGGAACCATTTTGTATTTCGTGAAAAAATAAATGCAACGGTTTTAGTATATGCTTCTATAAAAAAAAGTAATGATTCCAATTTATATTTAAAATTATTGATCGAGTTTCTTATCTATTTTCTCCAGTTTTTTCTGATGTTTTTATCCACTGTCACTACAGTTATTTCGGCCGCCACCACTACCAAGAGAGATTTAATTTTTCCATCTTGTCAGATGGCTTTCATCTGCTCTTGTAGTTTCAAATAAAACGTATCATGTTTTTCTTGCATTCTTCCTATATATCAGTTAAATATAATATTTAAAAAACTTTTAATTTCTTTTTTATTCATGTTGTATGTTTCTGATTTTGCTCTAGGTCCTACTGGAAGTCAGAGTGGTCGAACAACTCCTCCAGGAAATACCACATTAACAGGAGGTAAAATATAGTACTAAAGATTCGTATCTCTACTAACCTTGTTTTTAACCTTTCCATCTCGTCAGATGGCTTTCATCTGCTCTTGTAGTTTCAAATAAAACGTATCATGTTTTTCCTTGCATTCTTCCTATATATCAGTTAAATATAATATTTAAAAAACGTTTAATTTCTTTTTTATTCATGTTGTATGTTTCTGATTTTGCTCTAGGTCCTACTGGAAGTCAGAGTGGTCAAACAACTCCTCCAGGAAATACCACATTAACAGGAGGTAAAATATAGTACTAAAGATTCGTATCTCTACTAACCTTGTTGTTAACCTTTCCATCTTGTCAGATGGCTTTCATCACCTCTTGTAGTTTCAAATAAAACGTATCATGTTTTTCTTGCATTCTTCCTATATATCAGTTAAATATAATATTTAAAAAACTTTTAATTTCTTTTTTATTCATGTTGTATGTTTCTGATTTTGCTCTAGGTCCTACTGGAAGTCAGAGTGGTCAAACAACTCCTCCAGGAAATACCACATTTACAGGAGGTAAAATATAGTACTAAAGATTCGTATCTCTACTAACCTTGTGTACTGGATCCTATTCTAGTAATAGATATGTTTATCTTAAAACGTTATCGTCATTTGTTATTTATGAATATGATATTTCCTTACTGTTATAGATATTTACAATAGGAATTTATATATATACAATTATTTCGAGATGTGTTTGGATTTAATAGGTAAAATTTATACGCCTTTTTGTTTTTTCTGGTGTTTTTATCCACTGTCACTACAGTTATTTCAAACGCCTCCACTACCAAGAGAGATTTAATTTTTCCATCTTGTCAGATGGCTTTCATCTGCTCTTGTAGTTTCAAATAAAACGTATCATGTTTTTCTTGCATTCTTCCTATATATCAGTTAAATATAATATTTAAAAAACTTTTAATTTCTTTTTTATTCATGTTGTATGTTTCTGATTTTGCTCTAGGTCCTACTGGAAGTCAGAGTGGTCAAACAACTCCTCCAGGAAATACCACATTAACAGGAGGTAAAATATAGTACTAAAGATTCGTATCTCTACTAACCTTGTTGTTAACCTTTCCATCTTGTCAGATGGCTTTCATCACATCTTGTAGTTTACAATACACCGTATAATTTTTTTCTTGGATTCTTCCTATATATGAGTTAAATATAATATTTAAAAAACGTTTAATTTCTTTTTTATTCATGTTGTATGTTTCTGATTTTGCTCTAGGTCCTACTGGAAGTCAGAGTGGTCAAACAACTCCTCCAGGAAATACCACATTTACAGGAGGTAAAATATAGTACTAAAGATTCGTATCTCTACTAACCTTGTTTACTGGATCCTATTCTAGTAATAGATATGTTTATCTTAAAACGTTATCATCATTTGTTTTTTATGAATATGATATGTTCTTACTGTTATAGATATTTACAATAGGAATTTATTTATATACAATTATTTCGAGATGTATTGGGATTTAATAGGTAAAATTTATACGCCTTTGTATTTCAAATATATTTCTATATAATCCACCTTTCTCTCAGTTTACAAACCTTTCTGATATATTTGGATGAAGGTCTGAAATAAAGATCGTCCCATTTGAAAAACATGTTAGGGTTTTCACTCACATTTTTCAGTTTTTTCACATTTTCTCTGTTTTACTGCATAATCTATTTTTTTTCTTTTTCTAATGATGCACTGTACAATGCACGAAAACTGTTGAAATTACTTCCGGATCAGAAGGGAATTAAAAAATGAAAAAATGCCAATTTGTAGTATCTAACATTTTACAAATTGATTTTCTAACCCTTTTTTCAACATTATTATTTTGTATAGCTCATAGAAGGAACCATTTTGTATTTCTCGAAAAAATAAATGCAACGGTTTTAGTATATGCTTCTATAAAAAAAGTAATGATTCCAATTTATATTTAAAATTATTGATCGAGTTTTTTATCTATTTTCTCCAGTTTTTTCTGATGTTTTTATCCACTGTCACTACAGTTATTTCGGCCGCCACCACTACCAAGAGAGATTTAATTTTTCCATCTTGTCAGATGGCTTTCATCTGCTCTTGTAGTTTCAAATAAAACGTATCATGTTTTTCTTGCATTCTTCCTATATATCAGTTAAATATAATATTTAAAAAACTTTTAATTTCTTTTTTATTCATGTTGTATGTTTCTGATTTTGCTCTAGGTCCTACTGGAAGTCAGAGTGGTCGAACAACTCCTCCAGGAAATACCACATTAACAGGAGGTAAAATATAGTACTAAAGATTCGTATCTCTACTAACCTTGTTGTTAACCTTTCCATCTTGTCAGATGGCTTTCATCACCTCTTGTAGTTTCACAATAAACCGTATCATTTTTTTCTTGCATTCTTCCTATATATCAGTTAAATATAATATTTAAAAAACTTTTAATTTCTTTTTTATTCATGTTGTATGTTTCTGATTTTGCTCTAGGTCCTACTGGAAGTCAGAGTGGTCAAACAACTCCTCCAGGAAATACCACATTTACAGGAGGTAAAATATAGTACTAAAGATTCGTATCTCTACTAACCTTGTTTACTGGATCCTATTCTAGTAATAGATATGTTTATCTTAAAACGTTATCATCATTTGTTTTTTATGAATATGATATGTTCTTACTGTTATAGATATTTACAATAGGAATTTATTTATATACAATTATTTCGAGATGTATTGGGATTTAATAGGTAAAATTTATACGCCTTTGTATTTCAAATATATTTCTATATAATCCACCTTTCTCTCAGTTTACAAACCTTTCTGATATATTTGGATGAAGGTCTGAAATAAAGATCGTCCCATTTGAAAAACATGTTAGGGTTTTCACTCACATTTTTCAGTTTTTTCACATTTTCTCTGTTTTACTGCATAATCTATTTTTTTTCTTTTTCTAATGATGCACTGTACAATGCACGAAAACTGTTGAAATTACTTCCGGATCAGAAGGGAATTAAAAAATGAAAAAATGCAAATTTGTAGTATCTAACATTTTACAAATTGATTTTCTAACCCTTTTTTCAACATTATTATTTTGTATAGCTCATAGAAGGAACCATTTTGTATTTCTCGAAAAAATAAATGCAACGGTTTTAGTATATGCTTCTATAAAAAAAGTAATGATTCCAATTTATATTTAAAATTATTGATCGAGTTTTTTATCTATTTTCTCCAGTTTTTTCTGATGTTTTTATCCACTGTCACTACAGTTATTTCGGCCGCCACCACTACCAAGAGAGATTTAATTTTTCCATCTTGTCAGATGGCTTTCATCTGCTCTTGTAGTTTCAAATAAAACGTATCATGTTTTTCTTGCATTCTTCCTATATATCAGTTAAATATAATATTTAAAAAACTTTTAATTTCTTTTTTATTCATGTTGTATGTTTCTGATTTTGCTCTAGGTCCTACTGGAAGTCAGAGTGGTCGAACAACTCCTCCAGGAAATACCACATTAACAGGAGGTAAAATATAGTACTAAAGATTCGTATCTCTACTAACCTTGTTGTTAACCTGTCCATTCTGTCAGATGGCTTTCATCGTCTTGTAGTTTCAAATAAACGTATCATTTTTTTCTTGCATATCTTCCTATATATCAGTTAAATATATATTTAAAAAACTTTAATTTCTTTTTTATTCATGTTGTATGTTTCTGATTTTGCTGTAGGTCCTACTGGAAGTCAGAGTGGTCAAACAACTCCTCCAGGAAATACCACATTACAGGAGGTAAAATATAGTACTAAAGATTCGTATCTCTACTAACCTTGTGTTAACTTTTCCATCTTGTCAGATGGCTTTCATCTGCTCTTGTAGTTTCAAATAAAACGTATCATGTTTTTCTTGCATTCTTCCTATATATCAGTTAAATATAATATTTAAAAAACTTTTAATTTCTTTTTTATTCATGTTGTATGTTTCTGATTTTGCTCTAGGTCCTACTGGAAGTCAGAGTGGTCGAACAACTCCTCCAGGAAATACCACATTAACAGGAGGTAAAATATAGTACTAAAGATTCGTATCTCTACTAACCTTGTTGTTAACCTTTCCATCTTGTCAGATGGCTTTCATCACATCTTGTAGTTTACAATAAACCGTATCATTTTTTTCTTGCATTCTTCCTATATATGAGTTAAATATAATATTTAAAAAACGTTTAATTTCTTTTTTATTCATGTTGTATGTTTCTGATTTTGCTCTAGGTCCTACTGGAAGTCAGAGTGGTCAAACAACTCCTCCAGGAAATACCACATTTACAGGAGGTAAAATATAGTACTAAAGATTCGTATCTCTACTAACCTTGTTTACTGGATCCTATTCTAGTAATAGATATGTTTATCTTAAAACGTTATCATCATTTGTTTTTTATGAATATGATATGTTCTTACTGTTATAGATATTTACAATAGGAATTTATTTATATACAATTATTTCGAGATGTATTTGGATTTAATAGGTAAAATTTATACGCCTTTGTATTTCAAATATATTTCTATATAATCCACCTTTCTCTCAGTTTACAAACCTTTCTGATATATTTGGATGAAGGTCTGAAATAAAGATCGTCCCATTTGAAAAACATGTTAGGGTTTTCACTCACATTTTTCAGTTTTTTCACATTTTCTCTGTTTTACTGCATAATCTATTTTTTTTCTTTTTCTAATGATGCACTGTACAATGCACGAAAACTGTTGAAATTACTTCCGGATCAGAAGGGAATTAAAAAATGAAAAAATGCCAATTTGTAGTATCTAACATTTTACAAATTGATTTTCTAACCCTTTTTTCAACATTATTATTTTGTATAGCTCATAGAAGGAACCATTTTGTATTTCTCGAAAAAATAAATGCAACGGTTTTAGTATATGCTTCTATAAAAAAAGTAATGATTCCAATTTATATTTAAAATTATTGATCGAGTTTTTTATGTATTTTCTCCAGTTTTTTCTGATGTTTTTATCCACTGTCACTACAGTTATTTCGGCCGCCACCACTACCAAGAGAGATTTAATTTTTCCATCTTGTCAGATGGCTTTCATCTGCTCTTGTAGTTTCAAATAAAACGTATCATGTTTTTCTTGCATTCTTCCTATATATCAGTTAAATATAATATTTAAAAAACTTTTAATTTCTTTTTTATTCATGTTGTATGTTTCTGATTTTGCTCTAGGTCCTACTGGAAGTCAGAGTGGTCGAACAACTCCTCCAGGAAATACCACATTAACAGGAGGTAAAATATAGTACTAAAGATTCGTATCTCTACTAACCTTGTTGTTAACCTTTCCATCTTGTCAGATGGCTTTCATCTGCTCTTGTAGTTTCAAATAAAACGTATCATGTTTTTCTTGCATTCTTCCTATATATCAGTTAAATATAATATTTAAAAAACTTTTAATTTCTTTTTTATTCATGTTGTATGTTTCTGATTTTGCTCTAGGTCCTACTGGAAGTCAGAGTGGTCAAACAACTCCTCCAGGAAATACCACATTAACAGGAGGTAAAATATAGTACTAAAGATTCGTATCTCTACTAACCTTGTTGTTAACCTTTCCATCTTGTCAGATGGCTTTCATCACCTCTTGTAGTTTACAATAAACCGTATCATTTTTTTCTTGCATTCTTCCTATATATCAGTTAAATATAATATTTAAAAAACTTTTAATTTCTTTTTTATTCATGTTGTATGTTTCTGATTTTGCTCTAGGTCCTACTGGAAGTCAGAGTGGTCAAACAACTCCTCCAGGAAATACCACATTTACAGGAGGTAAAATATAGTACTAAAGATTCGTATCTCTACTAACCTTGTTTACTGGATCCTATTCTAGTAATAGATATGTTTATCTTAAAACGTTATCATCATTTGTTTTTTATGAATATGATATGTTCTTACTGTTATAGATATTTACAATAGGAATTTATTTATATACAATTATTTCGAGATGTATTGGGATTTAATAGGTAAAATTTATACGCCTTTGTATTTCAAATATATTTCTATATAATCCACCTTTCTCTCAGTTTACAAACCTTTCTGATATATTTGGATGAAGGTCTGAAATAAAGATCGTCCCATTTGAAAAACATGTTAGGGTTTTCACTCACATTTTTCAGTTTTTTCACATTTTCTCTGTTTTACTGCATAATCTATTTTTTTTCTTTTTCTAATGATGCACTGTACAATGCACGAAAACTGTTGAAATTACTTCCGGATCAGAAGGGAATTAAAAAATGAAAAAATGCCAATTTGTAGTATCTAACATTTTACAAATTGATTTTCTAACCCTTTTTTCAACATTATTATTTTGTATAGCTCATAGAAGGAACCATTTTGTATTTCTCGAAAAAATAAATGCAACGGTTTTAGTATATGCTTCTATAAAAAAAGTAATGATTCCAATTTATATTTAAAATTATTGATCGAGTTTTTTATCTATTTTCTCCAGTTTTTTCTGATGTTTTTATCCACTGTCACTACAGTTATTTCGGCCGCCACCACTACCAAGAGAGATTTAATTTTTCCATCTTGTCAGATGGCTTTCATCTGCTCTTGTAGTTTCAAATAAAACGTATCATGTTTTTCTTGCATTCTTCCTATATATCAGTTAAATATAATATTTAAAAAACTTTTAATTTCTTTTTTATTCATGTTGTATGTTTCTGATTTTGCTCTAGGTCCTACTGGAAGTCAGAGTGGTCGAACAACTCCTCCAGGAAATACCACATTAACAGGAGGTAAAATATAGTACTAAAGATTCGTATCTCTACTAACCTTGTTGTTAACCTTTCCATCTTGTCAGATGGCTTTCATCACCTCTTGTAGTTTCAAATAAACCGTATCATTTTTTTCTTGCATTCTTCCTATATATCAGTTAAATATAATATTTAAAAAACTTTTAATTTCTTTTTTATTCATGTTGTATGTTTCTGATTTTGCTCTAGGTCCTACTGGAAGTCAGAGTGGTCAAACAACTCCTCCAGGAAATACCACATTAACAGGAGGTAAAATATAGTACTAAAGATTCGTATCTCTACTAACCTTGTTGTTAACCTTTCCATCTTGTCAGATGGCTTTCATCACCTCTTGTAGTTTACAATAAACCGTATCATTTTTTTCTTGCATTCTTCCTATATATCAGTTAAATATAATATTTAAAAAACTTTTAATTTCTTTTTTATTCATGTTGTATGTTTCTGATTTTGCTCTAGGTCCTACTGGAAGTCAGAGTGGTCAAACAACTCCTCCAGGAAATACCACATTTACAGGAGGTAAAATATAGTACTAAAGATTCGTATCTCTACTAACCTTGTTTACTGGATCCTATTCTAGTAATAGATATGTTTATCTTAAAACGTTATCATCATTTGTTTTTTATGAATATGATATGTTCTTACTGTTATAGATATTTACAATAGGAATTTATTTATATACAATTATTTCGAGATGTATTGGGATTTAATAGGTAAAATTTATACGCCTTTGTATTTCAAATATATTTCTATATAATCCACCTTTCTCTCAGTTTACAAACCTTTCTGATATATTTGGATGAAGGTCTGAAATAAAGATCGTCCCATTTGAAAAACATGTTAGGGTTTTCACTCACATTTTTCAGTTTTTTCACATTTTCTCTGTTTTACTGCATAATCTATTTTTTTTTCTTTTTCTAATGATGCACTGTACAATGCACGAAAACTGTTGAAATTACTTCCGGATCAGAAGGGAATTAAAAAATGAAAAAATGCCAATTTGTAGTATCTAACATTTTACAAATTGATTTTCTAACCCTTTTTTCAACATTATTATTTTGTATAGCTCATAGAAGGAACCATTTTGTATTTCTCGAAAAAATAAATGCAACGGTTTTAGTATATGCTTCTATAAAAAAAGTAATGATTCCAATTTATATTTAAAATTATTGATCGAGTTTTTTATCTATTTTCTCCAGTTTTTTCTGATGTTTTTATCCACTGTCACTACAGTTATTTCGGCCGCCACCACTACCAAGAGAGATTTAATTTTTCCATCTTGTCAGATGGCTTTCATCTGCTCTTGTAGTTTCAAATAAAACGTATCATGTTTTTCTTGCATTCTTCCTATATATCAGTTAAATATAATATTTAAAAAACTTTTAATTTCTTTTTTATTCATGTTGTATGTTTCTGATTTTGCTCTAGGTCCTACTGGAAGTCAGAGTGGTCGAACAACTCCTCCAGGAAATACCACATTAACAGGAGGTAAAATATAGTACTAAAGATTCGTATCTCTACTAACCTTGTTGTTAACCTTTCCATCTTGTCAGATGGCTTTCATCACCTCTTGTAGTTTCAAATAAACCGTATCATTTTTTTCTTGCATTCTTCCTATATATCAGTTAAATATAATATTTAAAAAACTTTTAATTTCTTTTTTATTCATGTTGTATGTTTCTGATTTTGCTCTAGGTCCTACTGGAAGTCAGAGTGGTCAAACAACTCCTCCAGGAAATACCACATTTACAGGAGGTAAAATATAGTACTAAAGATTCGTATCTCTACTAACCTTGTGTACTGGATCCTATTCTAGTAATGGATATGTTTATCTTAAAACGTTATCGTCATTTGTTATTTATGAATATGATATTTCCTTACTGTTATAGATATTTACAATAGGAATTTATATATATACAATTATTTCGAGATGTGTTTGGATTTAATAGGTAAAATTTATACGCCTTTTTGTTTTTTCTGGTGTTTTTATCCACTGTCACTACAGTTATTTCAAACGCCTCCACTACCAAGAGAGATTTAATTTTTCCATCTTGTCAGATGGCTTTCATCTGCTCTTGTAGTTTCAAATAAAACGTATCATGTTTTTCTTGCATTCTTCCTATATATCAGTTAAATATAATATTTAAAAAACTTTTAATTTCTTTTTTATTCATGTTGTATGTTTCTGATTTTGCTCTAGGTCCTACTGGAAGTCAGAGTGGTCAAACAACTCCTCCAGGAAATACCACATTTACAGGAGGTAAAATATAGTACTAAAGATTCGTATCTCTACTAACCTTGTGTACTGGATCCTATTCTAGTAATAGATATGTTTATCTTAAAACGTTATCATCATTTGTTTTTTATGAATATGATATGTCCTTACTGTTATAGATATTTACAATAGGAATTTATTTATATACAATAATTTCGAGATGTATTTGGATTTAATAGGTAAAATTTATACGCCTTTGTATTTCAAATATATTTCTATATAATCCACCTTTCTCTCAGTTTACAAACCTTTCTGATATATTTGGATGAAGGTCTGAAATAAAGATCGTCCCATTTGAAAAACATGTTAGGGTTTTCACTCACATTTTTCAGTTTTTTCACATTTTCTCTGTTTTACTGCATAATCTATTTTTTTTCTTTTTCTAATGATGCACTGTACAATGCACGAAAACTGTTGAAATTACTTCCGGATCAGAAGGGAATTAAAAAATGAAAAAATGCCAATTTGTAGTATCTAACATTTTACAAATTGATTTTCTAACCCTTTTTTCAATCATTATTATTTTGTATAGCTCATAGAAGGAACCATTTTGTATTTCTCGAAAAAATAAATGCAACGGTTTTAGTATATGCTTCTATAAAAAAAGTAATGATTCCAATTTGTATTTAAAATTATTGATCGAGTTTTTTATCTATTTTCTCCAGTTTTTTCTGATGTTTTTATCCACTGTCACTACAGTTATTTCGGCCGCCACCACTACCAAGAGAGATTTAATTTTTCCATCTTGTCAGATGGCTTTCATCTGCTCTTGTAGTTTCAAATAAAACGTATCATGTTTTTCTTGCATTCTTCCTATATATCAGTTAAATATAATATTTAAAAAACTTTTAATTTCTTTTTTATTCATGTTGTATGTTTCTGATTTTGCTCTAGGTCCTACTGGAAGTCAGAGTGGTCGAACAACTCCTCCAGGAAATACCACATTAACAGGAGGTAAAATATAGTACTAAAGATTCGTATCTCTACTAACCTTGTTGTTAACCTTTCCATCTTGTCAGATGGCTTTCATCACCTCTTGTAGTTTCAAATAAACCGTATCATTTTTTCCTTGCATTCTTCCTATATATGAGTTAAATATAATATTTAAAAAACGTTTAATTTCTTTTTTATTCATGTTGTATGTTTCTGATTTTGCTCTAGGTCCTACTGGAAGTCAGAGTGGTCAAACAACTCCTCCAGGAAATACCACATTTACAGGAGGTAAAATATAGTACTAAAGATTCGTATCTCTACTAACCTTGTTTACTGGATCCTATTCTAGTAATAGATATGTTTATCTTAAAACGTTATCATCATTTGTTTTTTATGAATATGATATGTTCTTACTGTTATAGATATTTACAATAGGAATTTATTTATATACAATTATTTCGAGATGTATTGGGATTTAATAGGTAAAATTTATACGCCTTTGTATTTCAAATATATTTCTATATAATCCACCTTTCTCTCAGTTTACAAACCTTTCTGATATATTTGGATGAAGGTCTGAAATAAAGATCGTCCCATTTGAAAAACATGTTAGGGTTTTCACTCACATTTTTCAGTTTTTTCACATTTTCTCTGTTTTACTGCATAATCTATTTTTTTTCTTTTCTAATGATGCACTGTACAATGCACGAAAACTGTTGAAATTACTTCCGGATCAGAAGGGAATTAAAAAATGAAAAAATGCAAATTTGTAGTATCTAACATTTTACAAATTGATTTTCTAACCCTTTTTTCAACATTATTATTTTGTATAGCTCATAGAAGGAACCATTTTGTATTTCTCGAAAAAATAAATGCAACGGTTTTAGTATATGCGTCTATAAAAAAAGTAATGATTCCAATTTATATTTAAAATTATTGATCGAGTTTTTTATCTATTTTCTCCAGTTTTTTCTGATGTTTTTATCCACTGTCACTACAGTTATTTCGGCCGCCACCACTACCAAGAGAGATTTAATTTTTCCATCTTGTCAGATGGCTTTCATCTGCTCTTGTAGTTTCAAATAAAACGTATCATGTTTTTCTTGCATTCTTCCTATATATCAGTTAAATATAATATTTAAAAAACTTTTAATTTCTTTTTTATTCATGTTGTATGTTTCTGATTTTGCTCTAGGTCCTACTGGAAGTCAGAGTGGTCGAACAACTCCTCCAGGAAATACCACATTAACAGGAGGTAAAATATAGTACTAAAGATTCGTATCTCTACTAACCTTGTTGTTAACCTTTCCATCTTGTCAGATGGCTTTCATCACCTCTTGTAGTTTCAAATAAACCGTATCATTTTTTTCTTGCATTCTTCCTATATATCAGTTAAATATAATATTTAAAAAACTTTTAATTTCTTTTTTATTCATGTTGTATGTTTCTGATTTTGCTCTAGGTCCTACTGGAAGTCAGAGTGGTCAAACAACTCCTCCAGGAAATACCACATTAACAGGAGGTAAAATATAGTACTAAAGATTCGTATCTCTACTAACCTTGTTGTTAACCTTTCCATCTTGTCAGATGGCTTTCATCACATCTTGTAGTTTACAATAAACCGTATAATTTTTTTCCTGGATTCTACCTATATATGAGTTAAATATAATATTTAAAAAACGTTTAATTTCTTTTTTATTCATGTTGTATGTTTCTGATTTTGCTCTAGGTCCTACTGGAAGTCAGAGTGGTCAAACAACTCCTCCAGGAAATACCACATTTACAGGAGGTAAAATATAGTACTAAAGATTCGTATCTCTACTAACCTTGTTTACTGGATCCTATTCTAGTAATAGATATGTTTATCTTAAAACGTTATCATCATTTGTTTTTTATGAATATGATATGTTCTTACTGTTATAGATATTTACAATAGGAATTTATTTATATACAATTATTTCGAGATGTATTGGGATTTAATAGGTAAAATTTATACGCCTTTGTATTTCAAATATATTTCTATATAATCCACCTTTCTCTCAGTTTACAAACCTTTCTGATATATTTGGATGAAGGTCTGAAATAAAGATCGTCCCATTTGAAAAACATGTTAGGGTTTTCACTCACATTTTTCAGTTTTTTCACATTTTCTCTGTTTTACTGCATAATCTATTTTTTTTCTTTTTCTAATGATGCACTGTACAATGCACGAAAACTGTTGAAATTACTTCCGGATCAGAAGGGAATTAAAAAATGAAAAAATGCCAATTTGTAGTATCTAACATTTTACAAATTGATTTTCTAACCCTTTTTTCAACATTATTATTTTGTATAGCTCATAGAAGGAACCATTTTGTATTTCTCGAAAAAATAAATGCAACGGTTTTAGTATATGCTTCTATAAAAAAAGTAATGATTCCAATTTATATTTAAAATTATTGATCGAGTTTTTTATCTATTTTCTCCAGTTTTTTCTGATGTTTTTATCCACTGTCACTACAGTTATTTCGGCCGCCACCACTACCAAGAGAGATTTAATTTTTCCATCTTGTCAGATGGCTTTCATCTGCTCTTGTAGTTTCAAATAAAACGTATCATGTTTTTCTTGCATTCTTCCTATATATCAGTTAAATATAATATTTAAAAAACTTTTAATTTCTTTTTTATTCATGTTGTATGTTTCTGATTTTGCTCTAGGTCCTACTGGAAGTCAGAGTGGTCGAACAACTCCTCCAGGAAATACCACATTAACAGGAGGTAAAATATAGTACTAAAGATTCGTATCTCTACTAACCTTGTTGTTAACCTTTCCATCTTGTCAGATGGCTTTCATCACCTCTTGTAGTTTCAAATAAACCGTATCATGTTTTTCTTGCATTCTTCCTATATATGAGTTAAATATAATATTTAAAAAACTTTTAATTTCTTTTTTATTCATGTTGTATGTTTCTGATTTTGCTCTAGGTCCTACTGGAAGTCAGAGTGGTCAAACAACTCCTCCAGGAAATACCACATTTACAGGAGGTAAAATATAGTACTAAAGATTCGTATCTCTACTAACCTTGTGTACTGGATCCTATTCTAGTAATAGATATGTTTATCTTAAAACGTTATCATCATTTGTTATTTATGAATATGATATTTCCTTACTGTTATAGATATTTACATTAGGAATTTACTATATATGAGACGTCAGATATTTCAAGTAAGCTTCAGAGATAAAGCAGGTAATATGGTTTATTGAACATTACAATTAAGTTACCAATTTAGAATGAGAAGAGGGGAAGGAGACGGGTACAAGAATCAGCGTGGACTCATGAAGCAGTTCCAGTGGCAGAAGTCCCCCGATTTTCGTTGTGCAGGATTATTTACGCTTACCACACCACGTGGTCTGCGAAGACACAACTCCTCCCCTCTCTTATCTCTGATCGAACCACACACATTTCCCAACATGACGCCACATCCGGGGCTACAAAGGCGTGGGGACACGTGTACATTTAAGAACTCAGAATCGACGGCCTGATGTCTGGCAAACAACAAAATAAATAAAACATAGCTCCAGAGCGCGCGTGGCAAGTATGACAGGAAAGTAAAACTTACTAGAGATGGCCAATGATTCGATGAGTCGAATCAGTGATTCGAATCTTGGTACTTAGTGGCTCAGTCTTTACACTCACTCTCTACTGATTCGAATCTCAAGCCCTCAAGGGAAATACATTCCAAGTGCGAAGGGAAGAAAAACTTATTTTCCCTTTGCCGTTCCCAGAGATTTTCCCTTACTCTTTCAACTCTTTTCGACTCTTTACGACTCTTTTCGGCTCTTTTCGACTCTTTACGACTCTGAGTCGATAGATGATTTGAAACAGTAAATGAGTGGGTGTGGGTGAGTTGGTCACTGAGTTGGTGCAGCAACGAATCTTTACTGATTCAGTGTTTCGCTCTGTTTCGGTGATTGTATACTATCGTTGAGATTCGTTAGTTTTTCGAATCTTCTATCGACTCAGAGTCGAAAGGAGCCGAAAAGAGTTGAAAGGATGTTTCATTTAATTGGAGGGGTTTTTTCGAATCTTCTATCGACTCAGAGTCGAAAGGAGTCGAAAAGAGTTGAAAGGATGTTTCATTTAATTGAAGTTTTTTTTTCGAATCTTTGGTGTTTCATTTCTTGGTTGGTGGTCGGATTTAAAGTTTTATCTGTCTGTGGGTGTGGAGTGGGTCGAACATCGTTTGCTTTTGGCGGGGGGCATAGGCGTTACTTCCTAAGGGCAAGAGGGGTCAATCTCCCCCCCGAAAAAAAAATTAAGAAAATCCCTCCTTCCAACTTGTCTGACTGATTTAATATTTGTTTAAAATTTAATGAAACATCCCTTTTCTACTTTTAACTTCAATATATGTCCCCCTGCCCCCACCCTCAAAAAAAAAAAAAAAAAAAAAAAAACGGAACGTTAAGTTTACATGGTGGCGGATTTTCATGTGAAGGGAAATAGAATGAAATAAAGTTAGGATTGTGCTTGTCACTTTTAATGAAGGATACAGGGGCGGTATTAAGCGCTCTCACAAAAGGACTTTGTAGTAAGCAAAATAACATTTCGCTTTATTGCAGCAGATTTCGTTTTTTTTTTTTTACCTTGTTTTTCGTTTAAGGGGAATGATTTTATTTTCTTTCGTAATTCAGAGAAATACAAAATAGGGTCTAAAGCAGTGGCGTAGTTAGTGTTATTGACAGTGGCGTAGCCAGGATTTTATTTCGGGGTGGGCTGGGTATCAAATTTAAAGATAAAGTTCAATTGTAAGCTAAGTAAAGGGTCCCATTTTTTTGGGGGGGGGCAGCAGCCCTCAGTAGGACTGGGCCAAAAATCGACATATCGGTTTTATTTCAACATCAAATATCCGATATTCCCATTTTCATTTCAGTGAAATCTCGAATTCGATAAAGGGCAAAAATACAGGCCGGCCAGGGGCGTAGCCAGAAATTTTTTATGGGGGGGGGGTTATGACTACTGCAACTCATATATATGTATACGTGTGTATGATAATGTAGTGAAGAATATACATTTTGTATGGCAAAAAATTCCTCATGGGGGGTTATGACCCCCCAACCCCCCCCTTGGCTACGCCTCTGAGGCCGGCGATAAGAAAATCCTGAGATCAATACCAGCTTGTGATGCTTTTGCTACTGCTTTCTCTCGGAAAGCTTCTTCTTCTCTCATCGCAGAAAAAACAGCTCCATGGTTTATTAGTCTAATTACCATAATTAATTAACGTATATCTCGGAACCTATCAACCGGAGCGCGTTTTTATTGATTCTCGACCCCCCCTAGACTCAACACCCCACCGATACTTAAAATTTCGAATGCTTTGACACCAAACTTAACCTTTTAATCTTACAGGCCCAGGGGGTCATACGAAGCTCCCCTATATTTTCAATTTGGGCATTTTAAACACTAGCCTCCTCCGACGGCATCTCCAAAGTCTGGAAACCATCCCAGAGCCAATTTCTACATGTTTGCAGTCCTTTTAAGCCTCAATCATGGTTAATTAGTCTAATTACCATAATTAATTAACGTATATCTCGGAAACTATCCATCGGAGCGCGTTTTTATTGATTCTCGACCCCCCTTAAGGACTCCCATCGATACCTAAAATTTCGAATACTTTGACACCAAACTTAACCTTTTAATCTTACAGGCCCAGGGGGTCATACGAAGCTCCCCTGTATTTTCATTTCGGGCAGTTTAAACACTAGTTTTACTGGAGCAAGGAGAGAGAGATGCTAACTGCCCGAGAACTCAGCGGAGAAGAAACCGATGAATGGGTGAAGGGTGTTTAAATAGTACGGCTTTCGGCGCAGAGAGAGGGAAAATTTCTTTAGTTTTTTATTGATTCAAGATTCGAATCACTGATTCGAATCATCGATGTAGTGAGTGAGTCGAGATTCGAATCAGTAAAATGAGTCGAACCGCCCATCTCTAAAACTTACAGTGAAAGTACCCGCTTGAACAATACCCAAACTAGTAAAACCCAAATTACCTTTTTATACATTACATATATACAATTATTTCGAGATGTATTTGGATTTAATAGGTAAAATTTATACGCCTTTTTGTTTTTTCTGGTCTTTTTATCCACTGTCACTACAGTTATTTCAAACGCCTCCACTACCAAGAGAGATTTAATTTTTCCATCTTGTCAGATGGCTTTCATCTGCTCTTGTAGTTTCAAATAAAACGTATCATGTTTTTCTTGCATTCTTCCTATATATCAGTTAAATATAATATTTAAAAAAACTTTTAATTTCTTTTTTATTCATGTTGTATGTTTCTGATTTTGCTCTAGGTCCTACTGGAAGTCAGAGTGGTCGAACAACTCCTCCAGGAAATACCACATTAACAGGAGGTAAAATATAGTACTAAAGATTCGTATCTCTACTAACCTTGTTGTTAACCTTTCCATCTTGTCAGATGGCTTTCATCTGCTCTTGTAGTTTCAAATAAAACGTATCATGTTTTTCTTGCATTCTTCCTATATATCAGTTAAATATAATATTTAAAAAACTTTTAATTTCTTTTTTATTCATGTTGTATTTTTCTGATTTTGCTCTAGGTCCTACTGGAAGTCAGAGTGGTCGAACAACTCCTCCAGGAAATACCACATTAACAGGAGGTAAAATATAGTACTAAAGATTCGTATCTCTACTAACCTTGTTTTTAACCTTTCCATCTCGTCAGATGGCTTTCATCACCTCTTGTAGTTTCAAATATACCGTATCATTTTTTCCTTGCATTCTTCCTATATATGAGTTAAATATAATATTTAAAAAACGTTTAATTTCTTTTTTATTCATGTTGTATGTTTCTGATTTTGCTCTAGGTCCTACTGGAAGTCAGAGTGGTCAAACAACTCCTCCAGGAAATACCACATTTACAGGAGGTAAAATATAGTACTAAAGATTCGTATCTCTATAACCTTGTGTACTGTTCCATCTGTCAATGGTTGTATATCTAAACTTTCTATTGTTATTATGATAGATATTTCCTAGCTATAGATACTACATAGAATTTTATTATACAGTATTTCAATGTTGTTTATAATTAGTAGGTTAATATTTATATTCTGCTTACATTTGATGTGTATGGATGTTTAGATCCGACTTTGAACAGTACCTACATTTCAGAATGTTACAACTGGTCTGCAAAACATTCTCTATCTCTGATACAACATTTACATGGAGTCCAGAGCTAAGTGATAGTGATTCGGTATTTAAACTGTTTAATGTCTGGATTCTAGTAGAGAATGTATTTCGAAAAAATAATGCAACGCTTTCAGTATATGCTTATATAAAAAAAGTAATGATTTCCAATTTATATTTAAAATTATTGATCGAGTTTTTTATGTATTTTCTCCAGTTTTTTCTGATGTTTTTATCCACTGTCACTACAGTTATTTCGAACGCCTCCACTACCAAGAGAGATTTAATTTTTCCATCTTGTCAGATGGCTTTCATCTGCTCTTGTAGTTTCAAATAAAACGTATCATGTTTTTCTTGCATTCTTCCTATATATGAGTTAAATATAATATTTAAAAAACGTTTAATTTCTTTTTTATTCATGTTGTATGTTTCTGATTTTGCTCTAGGTCCTACTGGAAGTCAGAGTGGTCAAACAACTCCTCCAGGAAATACCACATTTACAGGAGGTAAAATATAGTACTAAAGATTCGTATCTCTACTAACCTTGTGTACTGGATCCTATTCTAGTAATAGATATATTTATCTTAAAACGTTATCATCATTTGTTTTTTATGAATATGATATGTTCTTACTGTTATAGATATTTACAATAGGAATTTATTTATATACAATTATTTCGAGATGTATTGGGATTTGATAGGTAAAATTTATACGCCTTTGTATTTCAAATATATTTCTATATAATCCACCTTTCTCTCAGTTTACAAACCTTTCTGATATATTTGGATGAAGGTCTGAAATAAAGATCGTCCCATTTGAAAAACATGTTAGGGTTTTCACTCACATTTTTCAGTTTTTTCACATTTTCTCTGTTTTACTGCATAATCATTTTTTTTTCTTTTTCTAATGATGCACTGTACAATGCACGAAAACTGTTGAAATGACTTCCGGATTAGAAGGGAATTAAAAAATGAAAAAATGCCAATTTGTAGTATCTAACATTTTACAAATTGATTTTCTAACCCTTTTTTAAACATTATTATTTTGTATAGCTCATAGAGGGAACCATTTTGTATTTCTCGAAAAAATAAATGCAACGGTTTCAGTATATGCTTATATAAAAAAGGTAATGATTCCAATTTATATTTAAAATTATTGATCGAGTTTTTTTTATCTATTTTCTCCAGTTTTTTCTGATGTTTTTATCCACTGTCACTACAGTTATTTCGGCCGCCACCACTACCAAGAGAGATTTAATTTTTCCATCTTGTCAGATGGCTTTCATCTGCTCTTGTAGTTTCAAATAAAACGTATCATGTTTTTCTTGCATTCTTCCTATATATCAGTTAAATATAATATTTAAAAAACTTGTAATTTCTTTTTTATTCATTTTGTAGTTTTCCTATTTTGCTCTAGGTCCTACTGGAAGTCAGAGTGGTCAAACAACTCCTCCAGGAAATACCACATTAACAGGAGGTAAAATATAGTACTAAAGATTCGTATCTCTACTAACCTTGTTGTTAACCTTTCCATCTTGTCAGATGGCTTTCATCACCTCTTGTAGTTTACAATAAACCGTATCATTTTTTTCTTGGATTCTTCCTATATATGAGTTAAATATAATATTTAAAAAACGTTTAATTTCTTTTTTATTCATGTTGTATGTTTCTGATTTTGCTCTAGGTCCTACTGGAAGTCAGAGTGGTCAAACAACTCCTCCAGGAAATACCACATTTACAGGAGGTAAAATATAGTACTAAACATTCGTATCTCTACTAACCTTGTGTACTGGATCCTATTCTAGTAATAGATATGTTTATCTTAAAACGTTATCATCATTTGTTATTTATGAATATGATATTTCCTTACTGTTATAGATATTTACATTAGGAATTTATATATATGAGACGTCAGATATTTCAAGTAAGCTTCAGAGATAAAGCAGGTAATATGGTTTATTGAACATTACAATTAAGTTACAATTTAGAATGAGAAGAGGGGAAGGAAGACGGGTACAAGAATCAGCGTGGACTCATGAAGCAGTTCCAGTGGCAGAAGTCCCCCGATTTTCGATGTGCAGGAGTATTTACGCTTACCACACCACGTGGTCTGCGAAGACACAACTCCTCCCCTCTCTTATCTCTGATCGAACCACACACATTTCCCAACATGACCCACATCCGGGGCTACAAAGGCGTGGGGACACGTGTACATTTAAGAACTCAGAATCGACGGCCTGATGTCTGGCAAACAACAAAATAAATAAAACATAGCTCCAGAGCGCGCGTGGCAAGTATGACAGGAAAGTAAAACTTACTAGAGATGGCCAATGATTCGAGAGTCGAATCAGTGATTCGAATCTGTGGTACTTAGTGGCTCAGTCTTTACACTCACTCTCTACTGATTCGAATCTTCAAGCCCTCAAGGAAATACATTCCAAGTGCGAAGGGAAGAAAACTTATTTTCCTTTGCCGTTTCCCCAGAGATTTTCCCTTACTCTTTCAACGTCTTTTCGACTCTTTACGACTCCTTTACGGCTCTTTTCGACTCTTTTACGACTCTGAGTTCGATAGATG
>JAWZYV010000017.1:2500-21913 GCA_038373885.1 Cheiracanthium punctorium
AATTCGATTGGTTGTTTCTATGTGATGTGTTTTTTTTGGGGGGAAAAAGTACTAATTTTTTATTCACTATTATTTTTGCACTTGTTTGAGATGTTGTTGCATGTCACTCTAGCAATAAAAACAGTATTGAGATGATAACTTGAAGGAAGGGAAATATTTTTCTGAAGCTCTGTTTTGTTTCAAGGCTCTCAAAACGGATAAAATTTGCACATAACTTTTAAATCCCAAGAAATATATAGAAGTCTTATTTTACTTTTATGTATTTCATTTTTGAATACATTACAGTTTACATATTTAAAAAAATATATCCGCAATGTTGACATAGTGTCTGACCACATTTCGAGTGGAATATTGGAAAGCTGCCAGTAAAGACGAATTGAAACGAACCGTACGAAGAAGAGGCAAGAGAGCGAAGGAATACGCGAATGTAGTGCACGTTTCAGTAATTGTCCAAGGGCATGTGTGACTAAAATCCCCCACCCCGCAAGTTATGGATTTGTCCGTTTCCGCCTTCAAACCGCATGTTTGCGTTTGTATTTGTACGTCGGTGGTCGAACGATAACTCTTTTTACACTGTTTATATTGACCTTTCTCCTCATGTATTTCATTTTAATGTAATGCTGTTGTGGTCCTGCTATGAAAGTTTGATCTTAATTCCTATATTGGTTTCTTTTTTGTTGCAGACATATTATGGCCGCTTCATTAGAAGTTCTCACCTGAGAGGAACAACGAGCAGTCATCTGAATGTGTATCCGGGGCAACATTCTGTCAGACTTTCAGTGCAATACGGAAACAGTGTCCTGTCGCAACGGAGTGTTTAAGCATGGATTGAAAAAAGCAAAAATTGGTCTCGCAAGTATTACTCATGAGAAAGAAGCCAGACGACCATTGAATTTTCATAAACTTCGAGTTATTTCAGCATTGCGGATAATATTTGACTTTACCTCATATATAAACATACAGGGCGTTTCACCAAGAACCCCAAACTTGTAAACGAATAACTCATGAACGTTGATAGATAGAAGCATGAAACCAGTGGTACCTTAATTAAAAATTCCGTAAGAATACGATACAGAAGGCACAAAATATTAGTTACAAATTTCACCGACAGGTGGCGCTATAAGCAGCAATACGTATGCCAAAAAGAGAGCCTAGAAACCGATAAAAATAATATCAAAACCGATATAATGTGCGCGTTTCCCTCACTACACGCTAGGACTGAAACCAGGAAAAAAATGGGGTTGAGGTGAAGAGAGTAAGGAAATAAATCCATACCTTTTCCCATAACTGTCGAACTAACAACTGACAACGGATTAACTCTATCATCAAATTAATCACCCAGAAAGTTAAAAAGATTTTGTATATGGTGTAGGTGAACCCCATCTTGCATGGACCATGCAATACCTGGTCGATCATTCAGTGGTTGTTTAGTGGTGACAAGTGGCTCAAACACGAAACATACAGTGAGTTGTCATCGTTTCTCAATAGAATAAAACGAAAATTCAATGGCGATTTTGCAAGAGATTGCAGCCCAAAAGGTAATTTTTGGGCAATGGCGCGGTCATGTGTGGCACAAATGAAGATTATATTTGAAAAGTATTACCGCTTTCTAAGCCATCTATCGGCGCAATTTTTAGCAAAATTTCTTTAACTTCTGCATTAAATTCTTAAGGGTTTCTTTTTGATACACATACCACAAGTTTCATGCTTTTATCAATTACCTTTTTTGAGTTATATATTTTCAAAGTTAAGTTACTTCGTGAAACACCTTGTATAAAATAAATACTCAATATATGATATTATTTATAAATTGTCTACGTAAAAATAATTGTGCTTAATGCGTTTCTATGAAGTAATAAATATTTTTAATTATTATATTACTTTGTTATGAACTTTCGCTTTTTTGTTTCTCTTTTTTGACCTCAAAAAACGCTGCATAAAAATTTATCGGCTATGCAGTAAGACCATATGTTCCGATAAAGCAACCTAGGTACATATGGAAGCATATTTAGGTAATGAAAAGTATTCAGTATTCAGAAATGTCGTTGTGGAACTTTAGAAAGATAAACATTTGTTTGAGACAAGTAAAAGGGCATTTACATTTCATATGAAAATGTCTTTTATTAAACACATTTTTTAGTCTGTTAAAGGAAGTGAGAAGGCTATAAAAAAAGAGACCTCAGACAAGAAAAAATATTAAAACATTAAATATCGTAAGTTTTCTAAATGCTAATTAATCTCATGTCTTGTCATTAGTAGAATTAGCTGGTTCAGTTAAATATAAACAATGGATATGTACATTATAAGTGCATTTTTTGAGAATAACAATATATCCATCATAAGAATAAGGTGTACTATAACACTTCCTTTGGTTTTTCTCATTCAGATTTAAACATTCATCACTGAATACATCGTTTATATAGTGGATATAAGAAGTTTTGTTGAAATCTTATATTTTCTGTCAAGAAAATCGACATTTTTTCGACATGTGACGCACAGGAAAGCAAACATGTAATTTTCTGAACATTTCCAAAAGCCGGAAATTTTACATAAACTGTACGCAACATAATTACTTAAAAATATTCGGAGATTAAAACTTATATGCGGTGCTAACAGTTGAGCTCGCAGTGACGTCTACCTGTACCACATTAGCAGTCACCACATTGGAACACAACTGGAAGAGCCATCATGACTTGTTTTATACAATTTGCTGGTGTCTTCACTGCGATATCACCGCCAGGGATCGTCCTACTAGTCTGTGTGTACTGTTACTGTCAGGAGTTAGTGACAAATTCGCTATCAATAAATCGCAATGTGATATAAAATTCACCTTATTTCGTTAAGAACATTAACTATTAAAATAACATTAACATTAACAATACAGCATACAAGCGCCAACAACAACAACAAATAAATTCCTTATCAATTCATTCTTGCATGCAATTTGAGGACAAAGTTACAAAGTACTTCAGTCTTACTTCATTACTACTTAACGAATATTTTTCAGTCTCTCTTTGAAAGTGCGTCAATACGCATTATTCAGAATCTGATTTCCTGAACTAAAGTGGCATGTTAAATCACTTTACACTATCTTAAACATTTATTTTTCTAACATTAAAATTCAAAAGTAAGACATTTAATATCCATTAAATTAAACAACTTGCTTAAATCAGACAAAACAAAATCATGATGGACTTACACATTTCAAAATTCAGGAAGGTTCAAATTTACAGGTATTTAATCGATACTGCACAGATTTCTTAAATTGATGCATTCCTGTTTCCACCAAGCTGTTTCGTTTAATATGCAATACACAAAAAGTTACAGAATATAAAATTTGCTAGATTTAATGGCAAGCAGTAAGAAACAATAAAAAGTTTTGAGATGACTTAAACGTAGTATAACAAGTTGTTATTTTTGAAAAAAAAAAAATTAACTTCCAAAATGTTATTGTCCTCTAATTCTCAAATTAATGAATAATGAGCCATGAAGACGACGTTAACTACATTGCACTCTTATGAATTTCCATTACTTCTTGAATAACTTTTTTAAAAAATCTTATATAGTCTAGAGAGGAATAGATGGTAAATCAGATAGCAGAAAATATGTTAAAAATATTAATTATCTATTCACAAATTCATGGAAGAAAATTTCTCTTATACTGTAATGAATTGTCATTGAACTATAGAATAAGTACTTATTTTTAAAATCACATACGTCGCGTTAATATGCTACAAACGCCGACTTTATCATAAATAATCAGTTCTCGTTTAATCAGAATTGAAATATGTATTTCCCAGGCGTAAACTCTTTCAAGCTGTTATTAAAACAAATCCTATCTGTCTGTAAGAGAAGAGATTGTTTAGTTAGGAATTTTAATTAATATGTTTTCAATAGAAAATAAAAATTTAGGCATTATAATAAATTTAAATGCTAGAGGATTGGCGTTTGTGAAGAAGTCATTGTTTTAACTATATTTTAAAGGAGTTTTAAACACTCGGTTTGACGCATTTTATAGAAATTCCAGGAACTTTTAGGTGTCATTTTGAATACATTTAACTCTTTGAAGTAATCAGAGTTTGTTTTCAGAGTTAAATTTGCAGACAATATTTTCATTATGCATATTTTTATTTATTTATTTTTAAATAAGAGCATTACATTGCACTGTTCAAATAAAATGCAATAATTTCTAACGCTATTACTGTAACAAAATATTTATTTATACTAGTAAAAGATAAGAATATATATTTGTGTTTTAAAGATGCAGAAAAAAAGCAATTATAAATATATTAATAAGACGAAATGTAAAATGTAACCAAAGATACTCTATAGTATGCTCTAAATTCATGATAATTAACGTCTAGTAAAATTTGGCAGCTAAACTGATAGTCGAGTGTTTTAGAAAGCACTATCGAAAGCTTAAAAATACCTTGTACACCCTCCAGAAAAAGTATTAGAGTAAGACATTATTTTCCTACTTGAGAATAATAATTGAGATTTTGAAAACACACACAACTTGACAGAAATATGGAAAGTCATATGTATACATAGCCTAAAACATATTCAATGATAAATAATTGTTAATATACGAAACCTAGATAGTAAATTTATCTCTTAAACAAAAATACTTATTTGGGACTTTCTATAACAAAAATTAAAAATATTTTAATTTGTTATAGAAAAATAAATAGTAGTAATTATTTATGCTTAATCTTACTGTGGTGGATTTGTTTTGGTATTGGTTAAAATTTGAGGAAAACTAAAGCCTAAGATGATCGTATAGTGGTATTATGCCGCGCATAACCTGCCTGGCAAGTACTCCTAGTATTACGCTGAAAAAATTGAAAAATGATTGACATACACCAAAACACTAAAAAAACTAAAGACTCTATGAATTGCAACTAAATACCATTTATTCTTAGTCATTCCACTAATATTAATTAACAGACGATATTGACATAATTTTAAACTTAAACATGTCTGGGGGAGATGTGGTTTTGGAGGATAAGGGGTATCCACAAAAGTTTTGAGACGCAAATAATAAATAGATTACTGTTAATATTCACCATTCTGATGAGGTAGCCGTCTTTACACAAGACACGATCGACGCGTGTCCTCTTGGAACCACTGTCTTTTTCTTAAGCCCTCATCTGGCCTCTGATTCCATGTTTCTTTTGAACACAACTTGATCACATTGATTCGAAGCACACACTGATTTTTTAAGTCCGTTCACACCTTTTTTTCAAACTCTGCTCTGCTTCTTTTTCTAGCACACTCGTTCTGTCATCTCTTTTCTCTTCTCTTTCTCCCACGGGGTTGATTCCTCTTTTCTTACCCCCTCTTACATCATTGGCTGGAGTTTCTGATTTGTTCGTCTCGGGGAATTAATGCATCCTCTCGTCGAATCCCAGGCATGTAGGTGGATCCTTCGGAAATATACCCCGCCAAATTTGCATATCATTTTCGGCCATAAATATTTTCGGCCATAAATATTTTAACGTTGACAGTTCATTGTGCTATAGTGTCCAGACTGTCCATTGCCTGGCGCCTCTTCTAATTTACGGTCTACTTGTGTGGTCTTCCCATGGGAACCGTCTCAAAATTATATTTTACTGCTGTTTCACTTCACCACATCTCTCCCCCGTGTACATAAAAAAAACAAGAAAAAAAAATATTCAATGTCCACAGTTACTAGTTCATTACACGTAGCTACACATGTGCTACGTTTTAAAATTTGGCACTTGTCCTGTATAGTCCATGCGATATAGTCCATCATACGTAGCAAATTATGTGCTACGTTCTACAGTGTAGTAGTTGGAGTTTAGTCCATATAGTCCGTCACGCGTAGCTACACATGGCAAAAGTCTCAGTTGTGATACATTTGTTCTCCCGTTGTGTCTCAAGCATTTTGTGGTTTCACGTGAACATTTTCGTTCTTCTTTGCGGGTTTGTTTTGTCAGATTTTGTTAAATCTGGCAGTATCGATAATGTTTCCGAACCACTTTGCATTAATAACATTAATGAGTTACCTTTGTATCTTGTTTCTCAATTTCTTCAAAATAATATATTGTACACCAATGGGATTGTACACACATTATTATGTTTGATCACACATTCTGTACCAACATGCACCATATTTATATTATTAGAGTACCATATTTATGTTATATATATATTAAGAATAACATACAATATCATGTGTGTCTATTACTGGTTACACATATATATTTATCTGCATATCATAAAAAATACTCGTCTTCCTTCCCTTTTTTTTTTTTTTTTTTTTTTTTTTTTTTTTTTAAATTTATTATTATTATTATTATTATTATTATTATTATTTTTTGCTCAGACAGGGGATTCATTCCTATATTGCACACCCTTTTATTTATACGGTACACCTCACGTACCACTGTTTCAAAATATCTAGCCATAATCATCGATGCGTTCTTATTTACTCATTCAATTCATTAAAAGAGTTTCACCGCTAAACCCGTGCGTTCTGGAACTCTCCTCTTGTATTCCTTTTAAGCAGATCCTTCCGGCTGCGAAACTGTTTGTCGCTTGACAATCGGAACTCATGGTTGAAATTTCCGGTTTTTCACTGCGTATAATACATCCGCGCGTTTGGAAACGGGGGAAACTGCAGCTCGACGACTCAACTCGCGCTGTAAGCAACCGGTTTATCTCCTGCGCCGGGAGTGACTCGGCACCTTTTTCGCCTGTGTTTTTTTTTTTTTTTTTTTTAGGATGTCAACGTCGTGTAGAGGTAAGTGATTGTTATTTAATTATTTTGTTAATGAAAGCTTATGCCGCCCTATTAACTGTAATTTTGTAAAGAGAAACAAACTTAACGTTACTGTTCTTACGTTTTATTTTGTATAGCGCCGATCTGCATGTCGAGTCCATGCGGTCTGATAGGTTATTATTCTGTGAACTCCCTATGTTTACTTTAAAATAAATAGTCTTCTATTATTCTAGAGCGCGTCTTACTCATCGTGGTTATTGCCTGCAATTGCCCGATAAGTACCAAAATCCAAGGGGAAATCTGCAGCTTTCCGTCCCAGGTACTCTGGTGACGCAACTCAATAATTTTATTCTAACTTGTATTAATTAAAATTTTTTGTAAAATTACTGTACTATGTAATTGTCTCTCCTATAGTTGTATGTCCGGTATTTATTTATATGCATATTTTTGTCTTTTCATGTTGCCCTTCTCTTGCATCCTATGCGTGACATCCGAACGAACGACTCTAATCCGAACGAACGACTCGCCCCCATGCGAATGGCTCCCTGCCGGTTTGTTTACCAACAGAAAAAGCCAAACGACAAGACCAGCTGATGCCTTGCTAACTTGTGTTTTACTTTTTATTTATTTTTTTTATTTATTTATTTATTTATTTATTTTTATTTTATTTTATTTTATTTTTTTTTTTTTTTTTTTTTTTTTTTTTTTTTTTTTACCTACGTATGTGTGTGCCTGTTATCTTATTGCTTGCTATTATTATCAACATTATTATATTTTGTCCGTCTCTTTTTTTTTTTTTTTTTTTTTTTTTTTTTTTTGTTGTTAACATTTCCTTCATTTTCAGCTTAGCTTTTCTGCAGTGCACAAGGTTAAACGGGATATCCCTTTTGATTATATATATATCATGTCATTATTATTATAATTCTTATTATTATTACTGTTATGATTAGCTAAATTCAATTGCCTTCCAGGTCGCGTTTTTCTCTTTTTCCTATCAGTTTTGTAATTCTCGTTTTCGTTATCCTTTCACAGAAATTCCAATCTTTTAATCATCTACTGATGCAACCGAAAAAGAAAAAACACTCTGAATGAACATACTCGTGGAACACTCTGGACCTCACAACTCGGCTGCTGGTAAGAACCCCTTTTTTTTTTTTTTTTTGAATTTTTGTTCTTTTCTTATGTTTGTGCTGTTTTTCGCCCCTTCCGGGAGCGGTTGCGTAACCAATAACCATGGGTGGGGGTTTTTGACTCGTCAGGGTCTGTTTCTTGTGTCTGGGGTTTTACCCGAAAAATGAGGTTTTTGTGCAATTTTTTTGCTTCTCCATGAGGTTTATTCACTTCTTTAAGTAACAAATTATTATTTCGCAAAAGTTTCATTACCCTATAAGGGCCGGTAAAAATGGGGTCAAATTTACACTTCTTGTGCATATTTCTCATGTATACCAAATCCCCTATGTGGATTGGAGTATGTTTAGCGGGTTTTTCTAAGTTCTGCGGTTTAGCCGCTTTTTCTTGGAATATCCAGGCCTGTTGTCTGTTATTTAAATTCTGCTTAATTAATTTGTCCACAAATATTTGTATTTCCTCTTGGGACCATCTTGATTCGAAAATATTTTGTCCCTGTCCGTCCGTTGTATTGTCCAGGGGTATTTTAATGTCACGACCCAGAAATAGTAACGCCGGCGGGAAATTCGTCGCCCTGTGTTTAGAGGCGTTGTAATAGAGCTGCGCCCATACACTTGCATCTTCCCATTCAAAAGTGTTCTCTGCTATGCATCGAATACACTGCTGAAGCGTGCCTTGTGCTCGCTCTACCGTCCCATTTCGATTGTGGGTGGTAGATCGACGAAAAACGACTCTCTATATTGAGAGATTTTAAAAAACTCCTTAATTCCTTTGATCGGAATTGAGGTCCGTTATCCGATATAATCGTATCTGGAAGCCCAAAACGAGAAAAATAACTTTGTAAACATTGAAACTATTTGATCCGCAGTGATTTTTCTACATGGAAATAATTCTATATACCTTGAGAAACTGTCAATTACGGAAAAAAAAAAGCAATTGCCTCTGACACTGCGAGGCAGCTTCCCAACAATATCTATATGTAGACACTTTCCGGGCAGTATTGCTCGGTCCATTTTCTGTTTCGCCGTAGGGGGAATGTGCCTGTTTTTGAATTGTGCACATCTGTGACAGTTATCGATAAACGTCTTTACGTCATCAAATAAGTTGCCCCAAGTATAATATTTCTTAATGAAATCGATCGTTTTTTTGTCTGCCGAAATGCGTTGCGTGTGCAATTTTGATCACGGACTGTTTTAAAGCCTGCGGGATCACTATTACATCTATTCCTGCCCTCTCTCGTGTGGCTTTTTCCCTATAACGAAGAATTCCATGTGCATCGAGATAGTAATTTTTGAACTTAGGACTTTTAGGGGTCTTTTCGCGGACGTGTGGTATTATTTTGTTCAATAATTCATCGTTCTGCTGTTCTTGTTTAATTTTTTCGGTCGTTAAATCCTTCTTCCCTTCGAAGATTTGTGCCGTTATGTTATTTACCTGTTCTTCTTGTAAGATGTATCGGGACAAATAATCCGCGGGGTTTTCCTCACCCTTTATATGTTGAAATTTAAACGCAAATTCACTTAAAAATAATAGCCACCTTGCAGTGATATCGGATTGCTGCGTTAGATCTAAATGGTATTTCAATGATTTCGCGTCACTAATTAATACAAATTCATGGTTCCATAAATAATTGCGAAAATGTCTCACCGCTTCATAAATTGCCATTAGTTCCAGTTTAAGAGATGAGTATCGTTTTTCCGCATTTTTTAAAATTCTGCTAAAAAATTTGACTGGTGTTCTGCCTTCTGGCCGATCCTGCATTAAAATACCATTAATGGCCGTGTTGGATGCATCGGTTGCTAACAGGAATGGTTTTGCAAAATCAATTTTGGTAATTCTTGGTTTTTCTAAAAATGATCTGTTGTATGTTCGCGAAACTAGTCTGACACTCTTCCGACCATTCAAATTTTTGGTCTTTCTTGTGAGCTGCACAATCGGTGCAATAATTTGGGAATATTGTGGAATAATCGTTCTGAAGTAATTTGTCATCCCTAAAAATGATTGAATCTCTTTAACTGACTTAGGTGTTTTAAATTTTGTGATTTTCACGATGTTTTTTGGGTCTGGGGAAATCCCTACTTCGTCCACTTGGAATCCTAAACATGTGATATTTTTTCGGGCTATTTTGATTTTTGACGGGTCCAATGTTAAATTAAACTCTTTGAGCTTTTGGAATATTAAAGTCATTTTTTTTCGTAATTCTTCGAGGGAATTAGCTGGTATGATTATATCGTCTAGGTAGAAATTTATCTTCGTTTCTCTCATACCTCCCAGCACCGTATTCATGAGTTGGGTGAAGTAACTGGCGCTGTTACGCAAGCCAAAGGGTAGTCTCGTGTGTCTAAAATTTCCTCGGTGGGTAATTATTGCACATTTCTCTCGCTCTGCCTCCGGTAATGCTATTTGAAAAAACGCAGATTTAAGATCCATAGTCGTGTACCATTTGAATCCGGCAACTTCTTGTAAGATATCTTCAATATGCGGGATATATGTTTTATAAGGTTCAGTGATGTTATTTAATAATCGAAAATCTGTCGCCATTCGGTATTTAGGGGTTTTATTTTCCTCACTCGTTTGTTTTTTTAACGAAGATTATTGGGAACGCGTAACCCCCGTCGGATGGTTCGAGTATACCCGCTTCTAATAGCTCGTCTATTTCGCGGTCTGCGAGCGTTTTCATGTTTTGCGGTATTGGGTACGGTCTACATTGGATAGGGTAATTGTGGGCTAATTTGATTTGCGGTCTCACAGCGTCTGTCACTCCTAATGTTTTATAAGAGGTAGAGAATACCTGATAGTTTTCTTGTAGCATTTTTTTAAATATACGCTGTTGGTCTTCCGGTAAATGATCTAAATCAAAAGTCGCCTCTTCGAATTCCTTTTTTCTCAAGTTTAGGATATTGTCCCTATCATTAGTTGTTTGTGCACAATAATTCATTCCTACTTCTGTACCTTGTGATGACTCCCGTATCTGCCGAACGTTCTGCGGTTCTATGATTTTCGCGACTTTCATGTTTTTTTGTAAATGTTTCGTGGTGTTGGTGTTATTTTCGAAAATCATTTGTAACGACTTATCTGTTTTTTGTTGGATGATGCATATCTGTTCCTTTTGGAATTTGGGTATCACTTGAATGTTTGCTTTCATTTTGTTGCTTTTCAATAGGTCGATCTGTTTTTAAATTTACTATTTTTGTGTCCGCGGGCGGAATCAGTACTTTCCGTGCTATTCGAATGCAATTATTAATCTCCTCCGTCTTATCATTTTCTTCCCTTAGCTCCGTATTTTTGGTCTCTGATTTATTAATTGGAATTTCTTCATTATTTATTGTTATGCTATTTTGTTTCGTATTTAAAATTACTTTATTATTAATCATGAAGTCGTAACCTAGTATGATTGGGTATTGTGGGTTCATTTTGAAGTTTGCCACAAAAAAGGTGTTATTACATTTTTTATGCCCTATTTTAAATGAAAACTTCACGGCTTTTAGAAAAGGTACAGTTTGTTGTGTCACAGATTTTATTGTTACCTGTCTGGAAATAAAGTTTATTTTTATTTTACTTTTTATTTCTTCAAATATTTCGTTATTTATTAAACTAATTCCTGCTCCTGAATCAATGAGTGCAGCATATTCTTCATCCCCAATGTTAAGCGTTACTAGTGGTAATTTAATTACATTTTGCTCGTTGTCACTCACCGACATTATATACTTATGGTTCTCTTGTTGTTTGCGTTTATTATCATTTATTTCTTTCGTACTATTTTGTGCCTCTATCATTTGATTTTTATTCTTGTTTTTATGGTCAATATTTACTTTGGTAGCCTCGAGTTTCGTTCTATGGGATCCCAACCTCTGATTATTATTTATCTGTTGCCTCTGGGACCCCTGTATGAGTTTAAATTCTTATAGTTTCCTGTTTCCATTGTTGTTCGTTCTGCGGACATTTGGTTGCTGTCGACCGTCCGCGGGAATTCTTTCCCAGCATGTCTGAGCGGAGTGGTTCGACTTTCCGCATATTTGGCAGATAATTGCAACTTGTTTATAACTACTATTATGTTGATTAACTGGTTGTCTTCTATTTCGGGGATTGAACCAGCAGTCTGTGTCTGTGTGATTTTGTTTTTTACAAAAAGAGCATGATTTCAATGGATTGGATTTTTCATTCACTTGAGAAATCTCGAGTGCCTGAATTTTATCCTCAAACTGTTTTATTTTATCTTTTAACTGCGCGATTTCTAAGTCCTTCAATAGACCAGTAACGTCTGATTTTTGTACGTCAATATTGTTTATGTCTTCTTCTTCATTAAAAATTCTCTCCAGTCTGATTGCCAACTCAACCGCCTCGTCAAAGTGTTTTACGTTTTCTTTTAAAATTTCTCTTCTAATTTCCGGACGTACCGCTTCCGTGAATTTCGCGAGCATGATGTGGTTCTTTATTTTATCTGTTTCCTCTGACGGCTTATCGATCCCTAAAAATGCTTCAGTCTTTTCAGAGATTATGTCCCTTAGTTGTATAATCGATGTTTTCGGGTTTGCCTAATTGCATTAAATTCCGCGTGCACTTCCGAAGCTGATTTTATTTCCCTAAATCTTTGGAGAATCGCTTTTTTCAGGTATTCGTAATTGTTTCCGTCTTTCGTCTCTTTTAGGCCTAGTATAAATGCTTTTGCCTTACCTTTGAGGCATGTCTTTAAAATTATGCCTTTCTGCTCATTTGACCAATCGGTGAGAGCAGCTACGTTTTCAAATTCGCTGAAAAATTGCTTTGGGTTCTCGAGACTATCGGCCGAATATCGGGGCAATAGAGGGATTA
The DNA here is from genome assembly GCA_038373885.1 of Cheiracanthium punctorium. Classification (NCBI taxonomy): domain Eukaryota; kingdom Metazoa; phylum Arthropoda; class Arachnida; order Araneae; family Cheiracanthiidae; genus Cheiracanthium; species Cheiracanthium punctorium. The sequence continues at coordinate 15,186 of JAWZYV010000017.1, forward strand.
GTCCCGTGTCTGGCGTTTTGTTATGCTGGCTTTGTGCCGAACTTTGGGTATTTCGATTCCTAAGAGACTCTGGCGACTCCTGTCTAACTCTGGGACGACCCATTTTTTTTTTTCTACTTTAAATATTTACAGATACTATTTTACCTATTTTAACACTATATGTTCCGTTACCTTATACATATACAAAATGCACTTTGACACTTTCAACATACACATAAATTAAAAATATTGTACATGAATACATACATATTAAGCAAGTATTAATTCAATTGTTCAGTTCTACTGATTGTTGCATAATATTCCATCAATAAAATATTTATTTATTTATTTTATTTGTTTACTTAATTTTATTTAATTTAATTTTTCTATATGTCAATACGTTGTAATGACTACAAACTATCTTATTCACAACATTCTTTCTATTAGAGAAATTAATTGTTTTAACAAAAATACCTTCTTTGTCACCTTTAAAATCAAAGTTCTTTCGTATATATATATATATATATATTTTTTTTTTTTTGCAGCAGTATATTAACACTTACAAATTACAAATAAAATATTCAAAGAATGTCAATGCATGTTTTTTTTTTTTTTTTGTTGAAACTGAGAAACAAGATAGTAACTTCGTTATTATGATGCATAATTTCTCTCCCAGACTTTGTTTTATTTTTGAAAAATCTACTATATATATTTATTATTATTATTATCATTAATTTAACTATCATTTGAGTTACTAGGAGTACATAAAATTGCCTTTTTTCTACGGCACCATTATGTGGTGGTTTGTTTTGGTATTGGTTAAAATTTGAGGAAAACTAAAGCCTAAGATGATCGTATAGTGGTATTATGCCGCGCATAACCTGCCTGGCAAGTACTCCTAGTATTACGCTGAAAAAATTGAAAAATGATTGACATACACCAAAACACTAAAAAAACTAAAGACTCTATGAATTGCAACTAAATACCATTTATTCTTAGTCATTCCACTAATATTAATTAACAGACGATATTGACATAATTTTAAACTTAAACATGTCTGGGGAGATGTGGTTTTGGAGGATAAGGGGTATCCACAAAAGTTTTGAGACGCAAATAATAAATAGATTACTGTTAATATTCACCATTCTGATGAGGTAGCCGTCTTTACACAAGACACGATCGACGCGTGTCCTCTTGGAACCACTGTCTTTTTCTTAAGCCCTCATCTGGCCTCTGATTCCATGTTTCTTTTGAACACAACTTGATCACATTGATTCGAAGCACACACTGATTTTTTAAGTCCGTTCACACCTTTTTTTCAAACTCTGCTCTGCTTCTTTTTCTAGCACACTCGTTCTGTCATCTCTTTTCTCTTCTCTTTCTCCCACGGGGTTGATTCCTCTTTTCTTACCCCCTCTTACATCATTGGCTGGAGTTTCTGATTTGTTCGTCTCGGGGAATTAATGCATCCTCTCGTCGAATCCCAGGCATGTAGGTGGATCCTTCGGAAATATACCCCGCCAAATTTGCATATCATTTTCGGCCATAAATATTTTCGGCCATAAATATTTTAACGTTGACAGTTCATTGTGCTATAGTGTCCAGACTGTCCATTGCCTGGCGCCTCTTCTAATTTACGGTCTACTTGTGTGGTCTTCCCATGGGAACCGTCTCAAAATTATATTTTACTGCTGTTTCACTTCACCACACTTACTATGGATAACAATATAAATTTTAAAATACATAAATTTATCCAAATAGCTACACAAATTAAAGCTAAATCAAAACAATATTTTCAAGCAACACGGATAGATGCATGTATAATTACCGTTTACAGGATCTTGCTAAAATGTTTAGTAAAGATTTAAAGGGCAGTACAGAGAAGACATTCCGAATTAGCATATAATTATGTAAATAATACAAAATTAATAATCAATTTTTTTTACAAAACCGTATCTAATATGGAATACCTGAAAGTTTATTTTTAACGAAGTATGTTTCGGAGAACTCATTCATATTTTACCTAATATTTTTAACATGATTTTTGAATTATTTACTAAATAATGTATGGAACAAAGACATATTTTTCTCTTCATATAGTCTGGTGATTTTCGGATCCTTGAATTCCTGCCTGTCCTTTATGATTTTTCCAGATTTTTAACCACTCCGATACATTTAAATATCGTGAGAAGTCAAATTCACTTTCATGTACTTTGAACGTTTTAAATATTTTTTTAATGTCACATCAAGTTCTTAAAAGATTCACATAGCTCATTGCTTGTTTTAAGCTTGTTTTAAGTTCTTGTTGTAAGCATTGCTTGTTAAGTATTAGCGCGTGAAATTAATAACTAACATTGTCAGTACGACACTGAAAACCGAGATTCTTATTTCATCACATTTCTTTTCTCCTGAAATACTCGTATATTGGTCTGATAGATCATCCCATATCGCGTTATTAGTCTATGTTGAGGAGAACACATGGAATAATTCAGCTTTATCTGACAAAATAAAATTCTTGACTGTAAACATTGTTATACTAGGAGGCGATATACATCATACTATATCATTAGAATAACTGATGTTAGCTTTGCATTGTTAACATAAACTTTTCGGTATGGAGGAGATGCCGTTCGTGTTAAAATCATATTCGTGTATATATTCGTGGTAAAATGATGTTTTCCCCAAGAATGGTTCCACTGCACGGAAGCGTAATCCGTGAAAACGTGTATTGCGGCATCCATGGAAAAAAAAGAATTTCTGTATTCTAACACGAAAATTACTGTTTACAAAACGTGGTTAATCATGCTCTCTAATTCTAGGAAGCTATATTATTCAAACCCAGTCAAATTTCCAGGAATTCAGATTTTAAGTAGATCGGGAGCAGTATTTAGTGAACATTCTGTGGATGCCGCCAGTAGGCAGCAGGAGGACCCAGAGAACTTTCCGTGGCTACCCCTTATTTGCGGCAGTAGCAACGAAATGGTTAAAGATTTTAATTTTGAAAACAAGCATTTTATTTTGAGTCCAAGCATGACTTCTCTAGGTTAAGAAAAAAAAGTCTATATACTTACTTGAAAGTGAAAAAAAACAGCCACAACATAAATCACACATTTGGAGAAGTACACGCTTAAATCTACTGAGTAAAATAATAATCAAAGATTATGTTTCAACTCAATTTTTGACTTCAAACAGCCATTCTCCCGATTGAGTAAAATTTGCTCCATTAATCGACAAAAAAAAAAAAAAAAAAAAAAAAAAAAAAAAAAGGAACGAAAAATGCTCAATTTTTGAGCATTATACAACAGCTCCATTTAGACTAAATAATAATTAAAAAAAGGAGTGTTTTTAAAAAATCTGTCCGTTTTTGATTAATATAACTGTACTCAATTATGATTATTATTTAAGCTATAGAATGAGCGTTTTTACAAAATCAGTCCTTTTTTGATTAATATATCTGTACTCAAATTAAGATTATTATTTTAAGCTATAAAAAGGGTGTTTTATGAAAATTTGCTGTTTTTGATTAATATATTACACTGGAATTTGTTAATTAAGGCTGTTAAATCAGTGTTTTCTAGTATTTTCTTATTCTGACATTAATTGTTCTGACATTTATTGTTCACGGTGCAATTTTTAGTTGAGTAATGATTAATAATGATAAATAGTGCACAGTTAAAAATGTTTGAATTATTCGATTTCTTCTTTTTTTTATTATCATAGCTGTAATCTATGATTATAAGCCCGAGAAAATAAATTTTAAATCAAGGCAAATACATTACACATATCTTAATGCACTATACAAAATGTATTTTTGTAATAAATAGTATATAATTTCACTATAGTCTCTAGTTATAAAACGAATTCACAGTACAGTCAGGATACAGAAATGCAATCATGGATAAAACAGTTGTGACATTTAATTAAAGCAGCAACCAAATTTATTTCACGAAAAAGGTAAAATAGTACTTACTCACTTTGACTGGAGATATCATAACTTCATTTGTTTTACAACAGCTTTTTATAATCCAATCGTAAGAAACTATGTTCATTAAATCAAATCTTTACCGAAAGAATCCCCTCCATATCTAGGTTGAATTTATTTCACAACTCTGAATATGGAAAAGATGCATTTGGTATTCGGATTATAAAATAAATTATAACCATAGATTACACCGAGAACTAAGCACCCACAGAAAGGGACTTAGAATTAAGTAAAGTGCATCCAGTATCCTCTTCAGAAATTCTTTTAATTCATATTTTGATAACGAAATGCTTTCCTTCGATGCCCGCGAGGTGACTATGATGTGGGGCATCCTTTGGCATCGTTGTCCGTTGAAGAGCGTTGGCCACGTGATAATAATACGATACGGTCACTTTTCGTGGGGAAGAAAAGTGGGTGTGGTGGTTTGTTGCAGCAGTGGTTAAAATTTGAGGAAAACTAAAGCCTAAGATGATCGTACAGTGGTATTATGCCGCGCATAAACCTGCCTGGCAAGTACTCCTAGTATTACGCTGAAAAAATTGAAAAAATGATTGACATACACCAAAACACTAAAAAAACTAAAGAACTCTATGAAGTGCAACTAAATACCAATTTATTCTTAGTCATTCCACTAATATTAATTAACAGACCGATATTGACATAATTTTAAACTTAAACCTTGTCTGGGGGAGATGTGGTTTTGGGAGGATAAGGGTATCCACAAAAGTTTTGAGACGCAAATAATAAATATGATTACTGTTAATATTCACCATTCTGATGAGGTAGCCGTCTTTAACACAAGACACGATCGAACGCGTGTCCTCTTGGAACCGCTGTCTTTCCTCTTAAGCCCTCATCTTGGCCTCTGATTCAATGTTTCTTTTGACACAACGTGATCATATTGATTCGAAGCACACACTGATTTTTTTTAAGTCCGTTCACACCTTTTTCAAACTCTGCTCTGCTTCTTTTTTTTAGCACACTCGTTCTGTCGTCGTTTTTTTTCTTCTCCCACGGGTTGATTCCTCCTTTCTTACCCCCCTCTTACATCATTGGCTGGAGGTTTCTGATTTGTTCGTCTCGGGGAATTAATGCATCCTCTCGTCGAATCCCAGACATGTAGGTGGATCATTCGAGAATATACCACGCCAATTTGCATATCATTTTCGGCCATAAATATTTTCGGCCATAAATATTTTAACGTTGACAGTTCATTGTGCTATAGTGTCCACGACTGTCCATTGCCTGGCGCTCTTCTAATTTACGGTCTACTTGTGTGGTCTTCCCCTGGGAACCGTCTCAAAATTATATTTACTGCTGTTTCACTTCACCACAAGTGGGTTAAAATTTGAGAAAACTAAAGCCTAAGATGATCGTACAGTGGTATATGCCGCGCATAACCTGCCTGGCAAGTACTCCTAGTATTACGCTGAAAAAATTGAAAAATGATTGACATACACCAAAACACTAAAAAACTAAAGACTCTATGAATTGCAACTAAATACCATTTATTCTTAGTCATTCCACTAATATTAATTAACAGACGATAAGTGACATAATTTTAAACTTAAACTTGTCTGGGGGAGATGTGGTTTTGGAGGATAAAGGGGTATCCACAAAAGTTTTGAGACGCAAATAATAAATAGATTACTGTTAATATTCACCATTCTGATGAGGTAGCCGTCGTTACACAAGACAGCGATCGACGCGTGTCCTCTTGGAACCGCTGTCTTTCTCTTAAGCCCTCATCTGGCCTCTGATTCCATGTTTCTTTTGAACACAACTTGATCATATTGATTCGAAGCACACCACTGATTTTTTTTTAAGTCCGTTCACACCTTTTTCAACTCTGCTCTGCTTCTTTTTTTTTAGCACCACCTCGTTCTGTCGTCTTTTTTTCTTCTCCCACGGGTTGATTCCTCCTTTCTTACCCCTCTTACATCATTGGCTGGAGTTTCTGATTTGTTCGTCTCGGGGAATTAATGCATCCTCTCCGTCGAATCCCAGACATGTAGGTGGATCATTCGAGAATATACCCGCCAAATTTGCATATCATTTTCGGCCATAAATATTTTCGGCCATAAATATTTTAACGTTGACAGTTCATTGTGCCTATAGTGTCCAGACTGTCCATTGCCTGGCGCCTCTTCTAATTTACGGTCTACTTGTGTGGTCTTCCCTGGGAACCGTCTCAAAATTATATTTTACTGCTGTTTCACTTCACCACAGTGGGAATTCTCAAATAGACAAGATTTAAGTGAAAATAGAGCTAAGTTGAATCTAGCGAATTGGGAGCGTTGAGGCGAATTGGGGAGTTTACAAATTATTGTCTTTTAAACTCCGAGTATTTTAGGAAGTATTGTCCGAGTATTTTTCGGAAATTTTTAACGTAAAAGTATTTAAATCAGCCGATAAAGAAATTTAATCAATAAAGCAGTGTTTGTTTTAATCAATAGATTTAAGCGTGTAATTTTGCTGCGAAAATCTAATGAAGCAATTCAATACCATTTAAATATAATCGTATTAATAACATAATTTTCTTTTCATATCGAAAACAAATTAAATATAAATTATTGATGTTTATTAATGTTTCTATTAGAAGACATTTGTCCAACAAAACGTTTTTATTTTCAAATAGTTTCTGTTGATCCTTAGAGTGTGTTGTATTAAATTTTATTGTGATGTTTGTATTTATTTGTTAAACAGTGAATATTTTGGCGAGTTTAGAAACGGAGACTAATTTTAAACTTGATACATTTCAAATACT